>JASJET010000142.1:8272500-8872500 GCA_034092305.1 Diaprepes abbreviatus
TATCTGTCGAAACTTTCACATCAGTTTACGGGAAAAACTGGATCTTTGTTAGAAACTTTGGACACTTTGCCCAAAGACTAAAAACTATCCAATTAGAGCCGGACACATATTGGTAAGGTTTGATTCAGCTTCCATAATATCTGACATATTACAAAACAACAACATGGGCTCCACCCTACTAGAATTAATTAAAGCATGTCTGATTTCCACTTATTTTACTATTCAAGGACATGTCTGCGAGCAGACTTCGGGAGCGGCCACGGAATCTTCACTATCACCTGTGGTAGCTAACATCTTCATGGAAGCTTTCGAAGAAAATACCTTATCTTCTGCTCCCCTAAAACTTAGATTTTGGTGCAGATATGTAGATGATACGTTCGTAATTTGGCCCAATGACGCAGATAACCTCCATAATTTCCTGGATCATCTAAATCAGTGTTTTTCAATCTGTGGGTCGCGACCACTAGGGGGGTCGCGGAGCCTTACTCGGGGAGTCGCCGGCAAAAGAAAAAAGTCAAGGTTCTACATGGTTCACTACACTAAAACACAATTTTAGTGAGAAGGATGGGCTTGTTTATTTTTCAAAAAAATGTCAAATCGTGATGCTATTTTTGAAATGTGAATAATCAAATCATTTTCTAATTGAAGCCTATTTTTTTTTTAGTTTTAATATCCACCATTGAAGAGAACGCCAATTCACATAAGTATGAAGTGGCGAATGGCACTAGTAATTTAAGAGCTTCCCTTGCCAGCTCAGGATATTCTTGTTTCCTTTTCATCCAAAACACGTCAACAGTTTGTGAATAAAATTCCATTTTAAGCATGTCGTTAGCAGCTAAATCTATAAGATTTTCTTTCATATTTGTAATGAGATCAGCTAGTTCTATTGATTTATCCAAGAAAGGGTTAAGAATTCATCTGCGCCCATTGTCAGCTTCAGAGTGCAGGTCTGGAAAGTATGTTAATAGTTTCTCTTGCAGATTATGCAAGCTCTGTATCATGCAGGGAATGTGAGCTCCGACCACAAGCGATTGATCTGTTGCATTATCTTCAACAGTCTTCTGAAGACATGGAAATGATTCAAATATATTGTTTTGCCTAGAGGTTGATCATAAATGAAGTTTTGCATGGAATGCTTTCACTTTATCTTTCGCTGTTAAAACATTTTCATCTCTACCTTGGAGATTCTTGTTCAAATTATTGAGATGACTAAAAAAATCTGCCAGAAATGATAATTTCAAAACCCAAACAGGGTCAGAAAAGTGATTAGCATATTCAGATTTAGCATCTTGTAAGAACATTAGCAATTCAGCTTTAACTTCTAGAACTCTTGTTAATACCTTTCCTTTGGATAATCACCTGACCTCTGTGTGATAAAGGAGATTGTCACAAACGATTCCGAATAGTCGGGTTTGCAAGACTTTACCTTTGATAGAATTCACAATTTTTATTACCTCTTTAAACAAGTCATTTAAATCAGACGTTAAAACCTTAGCAGCTAGAGCTTGTCGATGAAGAAAACAGTGTGTCCGTGATACGCTTGGCATTATTGATATTAACTTCGCAACAAGTCCGCTATTTTTGCGAGACATACTTTTAGCGCCATCGCTACAAATAGCGATACATTTTGTCCAATAAATGTCGTGGTCTCAAGTGCTTTTTAAAAATATATCGTACAAACACTGACCAGAAGTGTTTGCTGAAAGCGTTTTGCAAAATAACATTTCTTCCGCGATACTGTCATCTGCTTCAAATCGCACAAATACTACAAACTGAGCACAATCTGAAACATCTGTAGATTCGTCAAACTGTAAAGCAAAATGTGGGCTCTTCTTTAATTTTTCGACTACTTGATCTCGAATATTATCGGACATATCGTCTATTCTGCGTGAAATAGTGTTATCAGAAAGCGGTATGCTTTTTAACTTGTTTGCCTCCTGCTTACTGACCATAATTTCAACCATATCTAGAGCTGCTGGCAAAATAAGGTTTTCGGCAATTGTGTGCGGCTTCCCTGCTTTAGCGACTCGATATGCGACTTTGTAGCTAGCCAATAATGATGACTCGTTGACACTAGATATCTAAAAACAAACAAAACAATATAAAAATAAATAAATGAAGGACAAATAAAAAAAAAATAAAGTGCCCACCAAAATTAATTTTAGTTGAGTTGTATGTAAACATAAACACTAAAAACGACAACAATTTATATAAACTCGGCTTGAGTTCGAGCGCTTAAACAGTGACCTGACGATTTTTACACTAGGATAACACTATTACCTGAATCATTGTATTTTACTGCTGGTTAAGAGCTTTCAATGTTCGTTCAAAGAAATCCAACGGCTTATCAGCTTCTTTTTGATGCTTGGTTGTGAGATGTCGCATAAGCTTTGACGGTTTCATACTCTCACGTGACAAAACATCGCCGCAAATTACACATTGAGGGTTATTATTTAGGACTGTAAACTCATATTTCAAGTAATTGTCGTCATAGTGTCTATTTTTTTTCGGGTTTGATTCACCTCCGCTATTGGCATCCGTACCAGATGTTAAAGGCTGCGATCCTTTGAGAAACTTATCCATTTTTCAGTTGCGCGGAGCAAGTGAAACAATCACGTCCGTACTGATCGGTGATGCTCAGTCAATTAATTGAGAGTTGAGTGAGTCGAGCCAAAAGAACCTACTAGCGCGGGCTGTGGGGGACGCCCCGCCGCCTCTCGCCCGCAAAAACAATGCGGTGTGGCAACGCCGCAAAGTTAGGCCCGCGCAAGCTGGCTTCCAAATCAAATCCAAGCTCTCGCGGCATCTTGCAGAGTGTAGGTTTTAACAATGAATATAGGTACCTAAATAAAGGAAGTCATAAATGTAGTCTTTTAATAATTATATTACTAATTTTTTGTCTTTCTATGGCCCAAGGGGGTCGCCAGACTTTTTTAACCTGGAAATGGGCCATGTATTCAAAAAGTTTGAAAAACACTGATCTAAATCAACAACACCATAGCATAAAATTCACTATGGAAACTGAATCAAATGGTTCCCTTCCCTTTTTTGATCTTTTTTGATGTACTCGTACAGAGAAAAGTATACAGAAAACCAACACATACAAATCGATATCTCAATGCAACGTCACACCATCATCCTTCTCAAAAACACTGAAATCAGAAACAGAAAAGCTCACTAGTGCTCTGAGAGGCAACGGATATTGCGCTAAAGATATTAGACATTCTTTTAGTAGATACAAAAACCCAACTCCTCAATAAAATGTCATAAATGTACAACCCATGGACAGTGTTGTCTTACCTAACATACACAGAACCGCCGACAAGATTGCCAGTTTCTTCCGAAAAATATTCGGGCAATTTTCAATACATGTAAGGAAGTTGACAAATATTTGAAATCACAAAGGGACGCAATTCCATTACAAACATATGGCGTTTATAAAATATCTTGCTCTTCTGGTAAAGTATATATATATATATATATATATATATATATATATATATATATATATATATATATATATATATATATATGAATGAAATAGGAGGATCTATACCTACTAGGCTTAAGGAATATGAAATATGTATTAAAAAGAAACAAACTGAACAATCTGCAGTAGTTGAACACGAGCATTGCTGTGGTTACATATTTAATGTAAAAAGACTAAGGTGCTAGAAACAGTGTCTTGTTTTTTAAACGTAAAATTAGAGAATCAATCGAAATTTGTAAATATCCATATAAAAATAATAGAAATACAGGTAGTCTACATCACATGTGGAAATCGATTGTAACGCTGTTTTAATCTCGAGGAGTAAAGATCCTTGAAGATGCATTTTGCAATCGTATGCGAAATCTCGGATAATAATTCCAATTTAACACGGTTAATACTCAAGAAACATGATTTTTCAACCAAAGATATATTTTCTTTTTCAACCGCAATATTAATGTCATTTTCTCAACCTCTCCATATGTTGTTAATATCGAACTAACCATGAAAGCGTGGCCAAACAACACCCCTGCATTATCCGACCGCAACCATTTTGTCCATTTTCACAATTCCGTGACAAAAGTATTTATATCGTTTCATCTGCTTATAACTTCCATGAAAGGGAACAATGGTTTATATTGTTACAACATGTATTAAAATTAAATTACAAAAAATTAGCTTGTGCTGTATAAAATGGTGCATTTCCACAGAATTTTATGCACTTTTGTTCATTTATTGTGACACTAGACTACTGCAAAATTGTTGTAATTATAGGAAGAGGCAGATTTATAAATGGGTTATTAAAATAATGGTGACACGCGAATATTTACAATTATTTAAATCTGATATACAGAGTGTTTTTAAAATGTCATTAAAAAATGCTGAAGAACAAATATAAAGATCTAGTTAATTATCTTAATGATAGTTTGATTTACACCAAATTGGGTTTATTGGTGTTCTTTAGGATGAAAAATTAAGATTCGATTATAAGTTCGATGTTCGTTGCAGAGGGAGCTACCAGCAGTATTTTACCTATATCTAAAACTTCATAATTTCTTTGAACCTCTGTGTATTAAGTTTCTAATTAAAAACTCTTATTCTTTTATATCTTTTATCTAGAAAAGTTTAAAATTAACAGTGCAAAAAATAGAAGCTGTTCTCAAAACGTTAAAAAACCACAAAGCTTCCGGATCCGGTGATATTCCAGACAGGGGCGGATCCAGCCTCTTTCTTTCGGGGGGGGGGGGGGGGGGGGGGTCCGGTGACATCATATAACTACAGTATAGCAAGCGAAAGCAAGTATTCGACAGACAATATTCCCTTTTCTAGAATAAAAGGCAGGATCGGGTCTATTTTTCTGAATTTGAAGCTCTTGAAGAGATTGGGGCGATCACAAGAGAAAACAAGTTGCCGATAGGGGGGGGGGGGAGATGCGAGCGGTATATACATTCCTAGTCTAAAAGGCAGAATCGGGTCTATTTTCCTGAACTCAGAGGTCTTAGGAGGGGGGGCTATCGCAAGAAAAATAAATTTACAACGGGAGGGAGTGTCAACATACACATTCCTACTATAAAAGGCTGAATGGGTTATATTTTCCTGAACTCAAAGCTTTTAGGAAGGGGCGGGGCGATCGCAAGCATACACATTCATATACTCTATTCAAGAACTAGAGAGAGTTATAAAACTGTTACCGAAACCTCCAATGTACCTGCTCCAGTGTAGCATGTAACTGAGGACTGCCGTAAATCTAATTTTATTTAATTATATTTAAATATTATAAGCTTTTATAAATTTATTGCAATAATAAAATTTCTGATAGTTCAATTTAATTTCTGTCAGTGAGCAAAAACACCTTACAGTGTGTCCTTAGTGATTTATCTTATTTGTGCTTGTTTTTATATATTATTTGAGATTAGTGAGATACCCAAAAGATATGGCTTCCACATCTATATTTATTCCAAAATCATTAAACCAGGGCATTTTTTTCTCAACGAAAAACTCATTACGATGAATGTTTATGATGCCTTAAAATATCAGTATCTAGATAATAATGTTAAAGGCTCTGTTGAGATGTGTTCCAACATGACAGGAGTAGAAAATCTACTATGTACCGAATACTGAAGTAGAGAAAAAAACGACTGGAATTGTTAATACTCCCAAGCCACATTCGATCACAGGCAGACGAAAAACCTCGTTGGAAGAACACATATAAATTGCAATAAAAGGAGTTATACATACGTGTTATTTTGAGAAGCAGATCCCAACCGTCGACAAAATTCTAACTAAATTCAATGAAGATCGAGATTTACTTGAAATTAAAAGAACTGAGCTCTGGAAATTGCTCAGAGAACTTAATTTTTGCTGGGAAAAACCAGATACGAAATCTTTTTTAATTAATAATGTCAGATTCTAATGTGCCATCCCGAAAACTCCCCCATATCAATTTAAAAAAAAAATCGCACATAATTAATTTTTTATCCTCCATATTGGATATGCAATATTGAATTTTTTAAAAATAATTTCAGATTCGTTATTTGCGACTCCAAAAACATCCCCATACCAGTTCTGGGGAACATCGAACAAAATTGGATTCATTATGTGCGACCCCATAAACTTCCGCACACCAATTTTGAAGAAAATCGGACAAAATTAAATTTTCTTGTCCGCCATATTGGATCTGCCATATTGAATAAGTTAAGATTCGTTTTGTACGACCCCAGAAATTCTCCCATACCAATTTTGGGGAAAATAGAACAAAATTAATTTTTTTGACTACCATATTCTCAGCGCCATCTTGGATTTTACTGCATCAATTTCGTCCACAAAAATATAAGACCAACGCAGCAACTTCCTGAACATAACGTAAAAAATTTCATTCAAATCGGTGCAGCCGTTCCGGAGTAGTCGGTGTACATACATAAAAAAATACATAGTCGACGAATTGAGAACCTCCTTCTTTTAGAAGTCGGTTAAAAATAGTGAATAATTTTGGTTTTAAAGCCTTTCTTTGTACATTATGTTTATCGACGACTCTATAACGTAATTGAGAAAATTGAAAACCAAAATGGCGAAACAGTCCACTTAAAATTTTAAATTGAATTTAAATTTTTTAATACCGAACACATTAGTTATGTTTATGGAACCATCGTTTTTACAAACTCATATTTTAAAGGAATCTCGAATATTAACCATGCCAGATAGACGTGAAATTCGTAAAATAACTGTTAAAAGTTAACAAGACTAGTTAAGCCAAGTAATTGGTAAATAATACCAGAGAGAACCAGTGAAGATTAAGTTTCTTACAGAGACGGGGACAAGACTTTTTTACAAAAATTTGTCACGCAAACCATAAAAGAACCAGTTAGTGTGAACGACGAGAATGTAAATAACATAGTCCATTATTTACTGGTTTTCGTTGAAGATCACATTCAAATATGGTTTCTTTATATTTATTAGTATATTATTTTTTTTTGTGACTTGGTAGATTGTAGATTGTAAGGGGATCATTAGGGTTTTTCTTGCCTCTCTACAGTTCGTCAGTAACAAAAATGTAACATTGGTTTTTTTACTGGAATGTGTTCATTTCGTCATCCTATAAAATATATCTCGATAGTAACTCTGAAAGACCTGTGCAAGAAAAATGGCGGACGGTTTTTTAAGTTTATCTCGAAAAGTAAAAGTTGTATCGAAAAATGTTTCAAACAAAAGTTGTAGAGAATTAAAAACCTATCGATTCATGTAAGTTATTGGTGGCGCCACTAGTTATCGAACTATTTTTTTTTTCGACAAAATTTACGGTTCTTGTTAACCGACTTCTAAGAGACGGATGTACACAATTCGTCGACTATGTATTTTTTTTTAATGTATGTACATCGATTACTCCGGAACGGCTGCACCGATTTGAATGAAATTTTTTACGTTATATTCAGGAAGTTGCTGCGGTGGTCCCATATTTTTTTAGATGAAATTGGTGCAGTAAAATCCAAGATGGCGCTGACAATATAGCGGCAAAAAAAATCAATTTTGTCCAATTTTCTCCAAAATTGGTATGGAGGAATTTTCGGGGTTGTATCCAACGAATCTGAAATTATTTTTTTAAAATTCAAAATGGCGGATCCAATATGGCGGACAAAAAAATTAAATTTTGTCCGATTTTCTCCAAAATTGGTATGGGGAAGTTTTCGAGGTTGCACATAACGAATTCAAAACATTTTTTAAAAATTCAATATGACGGATTCAATATGGCGGACAAAAAAATCGATTTTGTCCGATTTTCTCCAAAATTGGTACGGAGAAGTTTTCGGGGTTGCACATGACGAATCTAAAATAATTTTTAACAAATTCAATATGGCGGATCCAATATGGCGGACAAAAAAATCAGTTTTGTCCCATTTTCTCCAAAATTGGTATGGGGGAGTTTTCGGGACCTCACATAACGAATCTGAAATTATTTTAAAAAAATTCAATATGACGGATCCAATATGGCGGACAAAAAATCAACTTTGTCTGATATTTACCAAAATTGGTACGGGAGAGTTTTCGGGGTCACACATGACGAATCTAAAATTATTTTCAAAAAATTCAATATTGCATATCGAATATGGTGGATAAAAAATTTATTTTGTCCGATATTTTTAAAATTGATATGATAGCACATTACGAATTTGATATTATTTGAAAAAAAATTAAATATGGCGGATCTAAGATGGAGGATTAAAGATTCTACATCTATCGATTTTGTCTAAAGTTAGTACTGGGGGATTTTTGTTAGTGTTAATTATGAAATTAAAATATTTTTTGAAAAACTCAATATGGCGGATTCAATATGGTGTCCTAAAAATTTTACATGTTTCGACTTTCTCCAAAACTGATATAAGGGGTTCTTGAGGGTGTAAATTATGAATTTAAAAGTATTTTTTCAGGATTCAATATGGCGAACGCAATTTGGCTGACTAAAAATTTTACATTTTTCGATTTTGTTCAAATGTGGAACTAAATCGTTTTTGAGGATGTAAATAACGAATATAAAATTATTTTAAGAAAATCTAATATGTCAGATGCAGTATGACCGTTTAGAAATTTTAAATTTCTGGATTTCATCTAAAATTTGTACTAGGGGGCTTTAAAGGGTTTAGATTTAGATTAGATTAAGACGTTAAAATTAGTTTTTTTGTAATTCAATATGGCGGATCCAATATGGTAGGTTGAAAATTTTACCTTATTCGCATTTTTTCAAATTTAGTATTAGGGGATTAGGAGGTGTATTACGAATATGAAGTTAATTTTTTACAACTATTAGGTTGATAAGATCCAATATGAGGGACTAAAATTTTACATTTTGCGGTTTCATCTAAAATTGATATTGCGGGGTTCTTGGGACGTATACAAACTCAATATGCAATAAAAAATATATCGGGTTAAGAAATTTATGTCCCAGATTCTTTAAATATCGATATTGCAAGGTTTTGGGGCCTATATTACCAATCTGAAATTAATTTGAAATTCAAGATAGTGGATTTAATATGACAGACTAAATATTTGTTTGATACAATGTCATTGGTATTTGGAGAACTCTAAGAATCAAAAAATTTTTAGTGATGTATCTTAGGGTGATTTACAATTATGGATAAAATGGGTACTTTTTTGCCACCTTGGAGTCATTGCGTGGTACACTAATCTCGATTAGAACTTAGTTCAAATAATTTATGAATATCATATGAATTCAAAACTAAATATCGAAAAATAAAATTTTTATAAAAAAATTGAACCGACTTCTAAAAGTGAGCTAAAAAGTGAAAAATAACTATAAATTTTTATATGAAATTGAAATTTTTGAAGTCGGCGCCAAATTATTTCTAAATGAAATAAATAACTACTAGTAGATACAAATTATGGTTAGAAAGCAATTACAAATAAAGTATTTTTAATCTGTTTATGCGAATCGCATTTTGTCAGGTATTAGTTTGGCGCCGACTTCAAAAAGTTCAATTTCATATAAAAATTTCTAGTTATTTTTCACTTTTTAGCGCACTTTTAGAAGTCGGTTCAATTTTTTTATAAAAATTTTATTTTTCTTTAAAATAAAGACATTTATTAACAAATTACCGATTTAATAATTTAACGTAAATATAGGTATTATCATTCTAAAAAAGCATATCAAACTCGGAATCCGTGAGTTTTTTATTTTCCGAGAAATTGGAAGTTGAAAATTCAATCTCAATTTTCCGCTTCCCTAATTAAGATACAATGCTCAATTTTAATGGAAATTTATTAACAAAATTTTTACAAAAAATTATAGAGAAAATCATACAAATATTCAATTATATATTACATATTATAGTGTTTTTTTCCTTTATATTATTATTACCTAATAATTTATTAACAAAATTTTTTACAATAAAGATTGTACAATTTTAACATGCATGCAGGAGATGAGAGGTTACCGTTGGGATGATTCCTTTATTACAAATTCGTGCACGGGCTTAATTCAATACCCATAATAAGTTTATTCTAGAAATTTTATTTTTGAATTCATTATGATATCCATAAATTATTTGAACTAAGTACTAATCAAGATTAGTCGCCCTAAAATAAACCACTTAAAATTCTAAAAACCAAATTTTCCAGAAAATCGGACAAGAATGAGTTTTTGTCTGACATACTGGATCCGCCATATTCAATTTTTTAAAAATATTTTGAATTCGTTATGTGCGACCTCGAAAACGCTCCCGCACTAATTTTGTAGAAAATCAAAAATTTTTTTTTTCTCCACCATATTGGATCCGCCATATTGAATTTTTTAAAAATAATTTCAGATTCGTTGTGTATGACCCCGAAAATTCCCTCATACCAATTTTGGAGAAAATCGTACAAAATTAATTTTTTTGGCCGCCATATTGTCAGCGCCATCTTGGATTTTACTGCACCAATTCCGTCCAAAAAATGTGGGACCACCATAGCAACTTCCTAAACGTAACGTAAAAAATTTCATTCAAATCGGGGCCTCTGTTCCGGAGTAATCGGTGTACATACTTAAAAAAAAAATACATAGTCGACGAATTGAGAACCTCCCTGTTTTAAAAGTCGGTTAAAAATTAATTTTATTTTCTGTTCAACAAAATAAAACGCCACGTTATAATTTTTATTGTTACTCAGCTCTATGTGTACAAAGTGTGACAAAAATCCCTGCCGCATTTTGTCATTTAGATTGCCACCAATAATCTTGGGAACGAATAAATTGAATTGTTTTAAACGGTTTTGTTTTTATAGAATGTATTTATAATCAATATAAATTCTAGGAAGAAAAAAACGAAAGAAAGTCAGCAATTTTGTCATTGTGGTTTGTGTGGCAACAAGATAATTTCAGATTGATTTGCAACGGTTTTTAATTATATGTGAAGTCACTTAATAATTTTAGGTAAATTTACTTTTGGCTGAAAAATTAAGATTATCTTATCATTACGATTGTGTGTTATTTTGGTTTCCGGCACGCTTTAATGAGAAATATTTTAAACGTTTCTACAAAAACTACATTTTCGATCTTTGCAAGGAAAAAATCGACGTTGATGTCGAAAATGGAAACTTGATTAACATGTCTGTATAAAAAAAAAGACATTTTATTATTCACAGCCTAAACAAAGACTAAAATCATCAAATTATAGACCATTTCAACATATACAGGGTGAGTCAACGATTGGATGAAGTAGGTTTGTGCCTTTTCGGTGAAATTAACAAAGAAACTATATTTATTGTTTGATACAATTTATTTTTACGCAGATTTTAAAAATATTTAGGACTTTACAGGGTGAGCCAAAAAACTAGGACAGCATAAAGTTGTATTTTTTTAAATAGAACACCCTATATACGAATCGTATTTTCGATTTAGCTTATAATTTGAAATCTTTTTTATTAAGGGTTTACTATAACAAAACTTTATAGTTTCTGAGATAATTAAGTTTAAAGAAAAAAAGTCACATTTTCAAGCATCAATTCAATCCTAAATAACGTTTTCAATTTTGTGACAAATATATTCAAATTTGGAATTTAGCAAGGCCAAGGACAAGTTAATATAATTTTTACCTAATATTTGCAATAAAAGCTACAGGGTGTTGAACACATCGGCTCAAATTTGAACAAGTTTAAATGAATAAATATCTTTTTTTTAAACGGTACACCCTGTATATTTTCATGTTATTTAATAGAGTAATAAAAACCCTAAAAGTTTTGTTCAATATATCCTATACCTATTTATAATAGTTTTTGAGATATTTTTTCTTATTTTCCATACTTTTTTACAGAAATAGTCTTCATTATCATAGTAGCCATGTAAAATAATAAAAATAAATTACAGAAACACACAGAATGTGGTTAAATATGATGAAATACATTATTCGTTATATTACAACGGCAATAGTTTAATTAAACATAATGTGAAAAAATTAACACAACAATAACGACAAGGCAAATACATATTTACTTTTATACTAAATTGAAACAAAAAAATTACCTATTAAATACTGAGATTAATTATTTCTTTTTAATAAGTGTTCGAATAAACGACCCTCTTGTGCAATGCACAAATTTAGTCTTTTTTGCAGATTTTCTCGGACCCTGGACAAAATTAGTGGCGTTATTGTTCTACAGGTATCCCTAATCCTGTTTCGCATATCTTCCATTGTTGTTGGTGGATTAACATACACCTTATTTTTAATATAACCCCATAGGAAGAAATCTAATGGGGTGATGTCGCAAGACCTTGGTGGCCACTCAATGAAACCCCCACGTCCAATCCATTTTTGCGGATATCGTTGGTCCAAAAACGCACGAACTTCACAATGGTAATGCGGAGGCGCACCATCGTGCTGGAACCACATACTGTCGAGCTCATCCCTATCGAGACCTTGAAGCAGCTGGGGTAGTTCTTCTTGTAGAAAGTTCAGGTAACTATGGCCATTTAGTGGTTCATTAAAAAAGTGGGGTCCAATAATTCGATTGGGATGAATACCACACCAAACATTTAATGACCAGTGGTTTTGATGTTGCACCTCTCTAATCTAAAATGGGTTTTCTGTGGCATAATAATGCATGTTGCGTCTATTTACGGCATCGTTACTTCTAAAAGTAGCTTCATCACTAAACATTACCTTGCATAATAAATTTGGATTTAATTGAATCTCCGCATTTATTGTACGACAAAAGTTTACACGACTTTCAAAATCCTGTCCATGCAATTCTTGGTGTAATTCTATGTGATATGGATGATACCTATATTTCTTGGTAGTACGATTAGCGGTGGATTGTGATGTTTCACATAATGCTGCTAACTGACGGCTACCAATATAAGGATTTTCCTGAACATTTAACAATACTTGTAGTTCTTTTTCTTCATTAGTTACTGGTTTGTTGACCACTTTACGTTTTGGATAATCAACAGTACCAGAAGAATCAAATCTTTGCATTAAGTTTTGAAAAGTATGGGTATTAGGCTGGCGTCGATCAGGATACTTAATTTTGTAAATTCTTTGAGCAAGAAGGCAATTTTCTTGAGCCTCTCCTATTGTATAAATCATATCTGTTAACTCATTCTTTGGAAAATTCATATTACAATATAAGATGAATGCAAAAAAAAACTACACTACATAAAAACCAAAAGAAGCGATTGCGGTTATAAATTTGACACACAGAAAAATGTTCTTTTACATTGTTTTTGCCATTGCTAAATTCCAAATTTGAATATATTTGTCACAAAATTGAAAACGTTATTTAGGATTGAATTGATGCTTGAAAATGTGACTTTTTTTCTTTAAACTTAATTATCTCAGAAACTATAAAGTTTTGTTATAGTAAACCCTTAATAAAAAGATTTAAAATTATAAGCTAAATCGAAAATACGATTCGTATATAGAGTGTTCTATTTAAAAAGATACAACTTTATGCTGTCCTAGTTTTTTGGCTCACCTTGTAGAGTCCTAAATATTTTTAAAATCTGCGTAAAAATAAACTATATCAAACAATAAATATACTTTCTTTGTTAATTTCACCGAAAAGGCACAAACCTACTTCATCCAATCGTTGACTCACCCTGTACAGCGGTGGAAAAATGTATGGAAACTTTTAGGATCACGAGTTGTATTTCTTTCTGCAAATTATTGCAGCACAAGCATAATTATAATGTAATGTAAAGCAATATTTGGTTAATTAGTACTAAAAAATTATTTTCCATGAGATTCACATTTTTTAAATTATAAGGAATTTTCAAATGACAGTTGTAAATAAGTATGGAAACTTTTAAAATTTCACCAAAAAAACATTGTTGTAAACATACGACTAATAGTCTTTTAGCATTTTGTAGAATACCCTTTAGCATCTAAGACTGCCTGGCATCTTCTAGGCATCGAGTCAACTAATTTTTAGAAAGTTCCTGGAGGAATTTGCGCCCATTCTGATTTAATGATATCAAACAGTTGATTTTTGATATCGGAATGCATTTGAATAAGGTGATCTAAAACGTCCCAAAGATATTCAATTGGGTTTAAGTCTGGGGATCGGAATGGCTACTTAAGTACAGTTATATTTTTCTCGCCAAACCATTGTTTTACTATTTTAGACATATACTTCGGATCATATACTGTTGAAATATCCACCGTAATGGCTCCAAACATAAATTTAAAGAAGTAGTTTAATTGAGAAAATTCTGAAAGCCGCTTTTGTCTCATAGCAACTATCTTGAGTTACCCTAGACAAGCGGTATGCCAGTTTGCAAACTTTACGTATAAAAATCCATTCAAGTCTTGACAAAAACTCTCTAATATGACCGGATTTACGGCGCTTATGTTCATGTAAATTTACCCATGAGCATTCATCTATATATATAATTTACGAAAATATACGGCCATATAAACTCAATGGATAATTTTTAAAAAATATAACCAATTACCCATTGTTTGTTTATCGTCAGTTTACCTTTAATAAACTATAATTTACGTCAAATTTTAAATTCGTTGTTTTTATTGTAAAGCTAAGTGATTTTGAAAAATAAATTCAGGAAATGTCTCATAATATCTGTTTTATTTTTGAAAGTATAACATCGATGTATGGAAAACTTGGTAAACAAGTACCAAAAACATGTTAACCCTTTCAGTCTCAAACGCCACTTTGTTATGTCTTTTTTTTATCAGTTTTTTTGTATTTCGTACAAAGTTTCGCAGTTTACTGCGTTTTCAGGTAGTTAAGGGTTTCAACTTTAAAATGTTCTTTATGTTTTGCAGATTTATAGTTGGTTATAATTGTTATAAATCAATACACGAGAAAACAACGTGTTTTTGTAAATTTTATTTGTTAGCGACGAAATTTGATAATTAGCGTACACCAAGAATTGTTGGTATTTATGTTTTAAAGCGGCAGAAAGCAACAGTGAGGCTAAATGGAAAACTCACAGAAGAAAGTAAAATTCTGCGAGGCGTCAGACAGGGCTGCATACTATCTCCACTGCTTTTTAATATATATTCAGATAAAATCTTTAAATGCGCTACTCAAGGACAACGAATGGGAGTACAAATCAATGGAGAATATATAAATACAATACGATATGCTGACGACACTGTTATCCTAAGCGACAAACTACAAGACCTGCAACATCTATTAAACTGTGTTAACACTGAGGGTCAAGAAATGGGGCTCAACATAAATATCAAAAAGACAAAATTTATGGTATTTAGTAGATAACCTCATCTTAACGCTTCAATACAAATAGAAGGAAAAAGTATAGACAGGGTGACTCATTTTAAATATCTTGGATCACCGAAAATCTAAACCCAGATAAAGAGATAAGGTGTAGAATAGAGACTGCTAGAGCAACTTTTCAAAAAATGAAACCACTTTTCTGCAATGATAACCTCAACCTAAAACTACGACAGAGAATGATAAGATCAGTGTTACTATATGGGGCAGAGATCTGGACAACTAAGGCTACCACGATGAATCGGTTGGAGGTTCTCGAAATGTGGTTACACCGGCGAATGCTGAGAATACCTTGGACATATATATATATATATATATATATATATATATATATATATATATATATATATATATATATATATATATATATATATATATATATATACACTAGTATTTTTCCGGTTTTCAATCCGTTCATCCGTGAGAATATCCGACAACATATATATATATATATATATATATATATATATATATATATATATATATATATACATATATACATGTATATATATATATATATATATATATATATATATATATATATATATACATATATACATGTATATATCAGCAAAAAAGTTCTTTAAAACCAAGTACCAAGTTTTATTCTCCATTGTATTTCATCGATTTATCTGTCTGCAAGATTGTTAATCGATCTATATCGAATGTGCGCCCGTAAAAACAAAGATATTAATCTAAAATCGCCGATGCCTAATTAGGATCGACCAGAAATCACGGGATTAAGTCCAAATCCTATCATTTATTACGATTTATGCCTATAAATTGTGCTCTGCCTTTTCACCAACAATTAGCTCAAAATTTATGGGTCCTTTTTGCTTCTTGATAACAGCAGTAAGGCGCTTTTAAATCGCTTTTCGATACGATACTTTACATATCTGCCATTCGGGGCGGTACTTTAAATATTTTTTACTTTAATATTCCGATTTTTTATACGTGATTTTCTTCTGAAGATCAGGTTCAAGAAGGTGATATATATCAAAAACCTTTTTACGTTCCTATAAGTTTATACATAACAAAAAAGGTAAAACAAAATGCTACCTTCAACATGCTAACCGTACAAAGTACAAGTATACATACCATATAATGCGCAATAAACTTAAAATTTACTTTATTTATGATTGCTTCCTTCTTGTAATTAATTTTTATATTTTTTTAGTTTTTATTTTGTTATATTCAACTTTGTAGAATTTTTTTTTTGATTTTTCGACGTTTTTTTTTTTAATTTTGTGTTTCAATTTTTAAATTAATTTATTACCAAGAACTTCCTAATTCGAAAAATGCAACGTTTTTAGCTTGATATATTGCACCTGACTTACTAATTTTCAAGAAAATAGTTTTAAATTCACAATATTTGCTTCAAAAACTCCCAATACAAATGTTTGGCAAAATCGAGCAAAATAATATTATTGGTCCACCAACAGGAAATTTAGTTTCAAATTTGTTATTATTTAAGCTGCCTATTACGCTAGTTTTTGAGGTAATTGGCCAATATCAATTTTTTTATTCGCCATCATAAACTTTACTCAATCAATTTTATTCCTATCAGTAGAACTCTTTTACTATCTTATTCAGAATCGGAGTGGCAGGAATATATTTCTGAGAGTTTTGGTATCAGAAGGTCCTTACTATGTAGAGCAGCTCTTATTATGAATGGCATATTAGGTAGTTGATGGCTGATTTCTTCTTCTTAGATTTCCATGTATCTTGTCGCACTGGAGCCACTAAACAGAATAACAACGATTTAAGTGATCTCACAACTTTCTTTATATGCACTAGAGGAGAAAAACGAATCGAATTCTTTTTTCCTAAAGCATATATGTGGAGAAAAGAAACCTGTCCTGATCAACTTTGCATCGAAATAAAGATAATATGCTTTTTTAACTATCGAAAGGAGGATTGTTTCCTCGACAGAATTATTAACACACTTCCGAGATATCATACTCAAACACTGTTCTGTGTCTTATTGGAAATCCTTGATCCATTACCCGCATACCAATGACCATAAATTAAATAACCGATGACTTCGTCTAATGACGATATGTATAATGGGCGTGGACCGCTTTAACACGTGAAAATCAAATTCGTAATATATCTTGAAAACATCAGCTGAAAATTAAATTATTCGTTATTTCTTGTTCATCGCATCAAAATTTATAAGACCTTGTTGTTTTTATTAAGGATATTTTTAGCTGTTGTGCAGTGTATATAAATTAGTAGATGTAATCTTTTATTAGAGTACTTTTATTATTTCGATAAAAATACAAATCATTAAAATGAGAATTTTGGCAACTACAGATCAATGCTTTGATAAAAAGAAATATTTTTCCATATTTGACATACCTGATAATAGATCAAATATAAATAATGTAAAAAAACTTTAATCCGATATTTTATAAGTCCAAACGAGTGAGACAGTTTGTTTTTTGTTTTCAAGATCATTATGTAGTATTAAATGGAAGATAATAAGATAAAATTCGAAATTATAAAATTTATTTTGTGCATACACTTGATTTGAAAATATTTCAAGAAACCCAAAAATGTTTGTCTACCCCTGTATTTTGTAAAATAATTACAAGAAAAATTAGAAAAAAATGTAACGAAGCTTCGTGTTAAAAATATTTTTCGTATTAATAAAATTTTTGAAGCACCGTCTTGCGAAGTTAGATAGCCGTTGACGCTTTTTTAACGGACTTCTAAAAGAAGGAGGTTCTCAATTCGTCGACTATGTATTTTTTTTTTATGTATGTACACCGATTACTCCGGAACGGCTGCACCGATTTGAATGAAATTTTTTACCTTATGTAAAGGAAGTTGCTGCGGTGGTCCCATATTTTTTTAGATGAAATTGGTGCAGTAAAATCCAAGATGGCGCTTACAATATGGCGGCCAAAAAAATTAATTTTGTCCGATTTTCTCCAAAATTGGCATGGAGAAATTTTCGGGGTTGTACCCAACGAATCTAAAATTATTTTTAAAAAATTCAAAATGGCGGATCCAATATGGCGGACAAAAAAATTTAATTTAGTCCAATTTTCTCCAAAATTAGTATGGAGAAGTTTTCGAGGTCACACATAAAGAATCTGACATTATTTTTAAAAAACTCAATATGGCGGATTCAATATGGCGGACAAAAAAATCAGTTTTGTCCGATTTTTACCAAAATTGGTAAGAGGGAGTTTACGGAGTCGCATATGACGAATCCAAAAATTATTTTTAAAAAATTCAATATGGCGTATCCAATTTTCTTTAAATATCGATATTGGAAGGTTTTGGGGCCTATATTACCAATCTAAAATTAATTTGAAATTTAAGATAGTGGATTTTCTATGACAGACTAAATATTCGTTTGAACTTTTAGTGGTTCATTTTAGGGTGATTTACAACTTTGGATAAAATGGGTACTTTTTTGCCAGTTTGGAGTCATTGCGAGGTACACTAATCTCGATTAGTACTTAGTTCAAATAATTTATGAATATCGTAATGAATTCTAAAACTAGAAACAGAAAAATAAAATTTTTATAAAAAAATTGAACCGACTTCTAAAAGTGCGCTAAAAAGTGAAAAATAACCATAAATTTTTATATGAAATTGAACTTTTTGAACTCGGCGCCAAATTATTTGTACACGAAATAAATAACTACTAATATATACAAATTATGGTAAGAAAGCGATTACAAATAAAGTATTTTTAATCTGTTTATGTGAATCACATTTTGTCAGGTATTAGTTTGGCGCCGACTTCAAAAAGTTCAATATCATATAAAAATTTATGGTTATTTTTCACTTTTTAGCGCACTTTTAGAAGTCGGTTCAATTTTTTTATAAAAATTTTATTATACCCCTACATATAATGCCAATAGGTTATAACTGTGTTGTATTTATATACAAAATAACACAGTTAAAATGTACCGAGCAATAAAATTAATTATTATTTATAAAGAAGAGCTACTATGTTTTATACCACTAAATTTGTTTAGAAAACAGTGACTGCAGTTTCAACTCACAGAGTCATTTTCAAACTGAATTACAAAGGTAGACTTGTAATTTAGTTGGAAAATGACTTGAAATTGCAGTCACTGTTTTCTAAATAAATTTAGTGGTAAAAAACATAGTAGTTCCTTTTTAAACATTGCCCGAAGATGATTAACTACCAGATAGTAACGGCTACCAGCATCAACTTATTATTTATAAATTTTCTTGGCTTCTTTTTGATAAAATAAATCTGAATAAAGTAAATCAGTTATTAAGCACTATGTGTAATTGTAAAAATATTTTATTTTACATATCTTTCGTTATACAGAGTAACATCGAGAAGATGGGCAACCTCTTGGTAGCGTGTAGTTTACATGAAAATTAAATTCTAATAATTTCTTTTTCGAACATGCCCTCAAATATGGGTAGTAATATAAAAGGTATTCCTGCATTCAAACTAGATGCAGTAAAATGTAATTTATCTCAAAAAAAAAACTTTATAGGAAAATAATAGGTATTTGAAAAATGGATATAAGATTTTAAAAATTCATAGAACTTTTAAATTTTGTGCAAAAAAAGGAAAAGGGTTACAGTACCCCTGGCTTACCTGACACGATTTTTTTTTAACCTTGCAAGGATGTTCTTTCATTATAACATTTACCAATATTTGATTAAGAGGTGTTTCGGTTAGTAATGTCGAGTTTTTTTCTCAAAATTTGACTATTGGAGAACAAAATCAATTACCTCAATAATCAAAGTATCATTAGCTATGAGTTTTTCCGCATCTTTCTGGTAAAGAGTGGAATCCGCGCTAAAAGAACAATTTTTTGAGGCCAACCATTTATCAAGATTAATTTTCACTTCGTAAGAATGAAAGTGTTATTCTGAAAGCCCCAGTTGCATTGATCGAAATAAATGATAATCCGAAGGTGCTATTTAACATTTTCCAAATAGTTTTTACACATTTTGCAATTTTGGACCCGAGCATTATTATGTTGAAAAATGCCTTTATCGTGTCTTTCATCGTATATTGATCGTTTTTCCTTCAATATTTGGTTTAACTTTATCATCAGGTTTCACCAGTTCGTAATACATAGCTTCTTTATCATCCCACCAAATACACAGCAAAGCATTATTTCCAAGTATATTATGCATTGGTTGTGATGTTGAAGGCTGGCCAGGATCTATCCATAATTTTTTACGCTTCAGGTTGTCAAAATAGATTCACTTTTCATCATTCTGTCCCAACACGATGCGAAACCCTTTTTTTTCTGTCTGGAAAGCAAAGTCTTACAAAAGATTTTTCGCCTTTAAATGTCTCTTTCCTTCAATTAATACGGAATCCATCTTACTTTTTTCTAGCTCTTACCCAGTGTACGTAGACGTTCGGAAACAGTGGACTGGGAAACATTCATAGCTGCTGCTAGTTGTTTTAAAATTTGAGTCTAGTCTGTATCCAGTAATTTTTACAAATCTGCATCTTCATACTTTTTCGGCTAATCTGGACACATCAAAACCATCATTCTTGAGGTGTTTAAAGCATCGTTCACATGGTTTTTGGGTTAAAACATTCTCACCATAAGCTCCAGCCAACAATCGATAAATTTCAGCAGCTATTTTCTTTAAATGAAAGAAGATTATTAAACTTAACCCGCAAAACTTCTTTTCCTGATACAAAATTCAACATTTTCAAGCCTGTAAAGAACTATGTGATTTGCACAAATTGATTACAAACTGTCTTTTAATGGTGCATGTTTACCTTTCGAAATGCCATAGATGTCATTAGTATATACCCACAAATGAATTACTGACTCCATTAGTAAGTGAAACACCTAGTATATTTTATACAACAGTTATTATAAGAAAACTATATTTCACACTCCATATAATGTCATAGAAATGCTTTTCGAAAACAAATAATATGCTATTATTTTGATGTGAACTCTTCGCCACCCAGAGATTACTCGCCTTTTTCTAGGTATAGAGTTATAATATGGACCGCTTTAGTTTAATTACAGTATCTAACTGATGGCATACTGCTGATGTAAATAAAAGAAACGCAAACGTGAAATTATGTAAGGAATTTTTGTAACGAAATGCACGAGAGACAGTGTTAATATAAATTAAACGTCAACATTTTCAAAATTAATAAATATATCCGCCTATTAGATAAATAACATCAGCATATATAAAAATACTAACTTAAAATTGTTTTCGAGATATATTATTAGTTAGATTTCTTAAATCTCATCTGGTATAAACTCCGATATAAAAAATCAGAAGCCCAGTTAATTTTTCAACTCTCGAATTATACCTGGAAGTGACATTTTTATGTGCTACAAATCATTTCGGTCAGTAATTAGGCAGCCGAACTTTTAAATTATTCAGTGCAACAAATGATACCGATCGTTGCCTTCCGGGTGACCAGTTGGTCAATGCCTGTACTGCGTGCGTTTCAGATTAGGTTTTTATTTAATAGCGCTTCTATGAGTAAAAAAATATTCCCAGTATAAGATTTCACCGATTTTTTAATATATAAAAATCCAGTATGGAGGAAACTAGTCTTGGCCTTAAAAAAAGAGACGTACTCGATTGTCAATGCACGAGAACGAATACAAAAGTTTAAGGTCCCAGTCAAAGATTGCGATAAAGACAGACTTGAATAATTTTATTCGATCTACAGAAAATGTTAAAGCTTTCGATCTTATATTAAATCTCAACGATGCACAATAAAATAGCCAACAATAATGAGGCTTAATAATGTAGAATCAAGGTATCCAAAAATAACCGCTAACTTGTTTGCTAGTTTATTTCAATCAGTTTTCACTTGTACTGATTCTATGATAATTAACAAACACATTTTCCTCTTCATCATTAAGTCAAATATCTCAAATATAAATATCGACGGTTCTTTAGTGTTTGAAAAACTGGTTGAGCTCAACGAAAATAAGAGTACTGGATCTGCCGAAAGTCCACCGGTTCTCATAAAAAGTTGCAACTCAACGTTGCCACTCAATTATCATATCGAAAGCCGCCTATGTTATAGCAATTCATAAAGATGGTGACTGACAAAATGTTGGTAACTATCTCCCAATATCTAGTCTTGACTGCATGGGTAAGGTTTTTGAATCCATGCCAGGACGCTCGTGTCAAACCAAACTGTCTCTATACTCTAACTGACTAACTACAACTGTAGACTGAGGCATTCAAGTCGACTCTATATAGTTCAACCAATTATACGCACCTGATATTACAGATCCTGTATTATCTTGGATCACTAGTTATTTCACCAACCAAAGACAAGTAGTTTAATTTAATAATACTCTATCTAAACTAATAAATGTAACATGCTATGTACACCAAGGATCAGACCTGGAACCTCTCTTCTTTATCATCTGTATAAATTACCTCAGCAGTATATTTGAAAACTGCCAATATCGCTCTTACGCTGACGATTTCAAGGTATTTATGAAAATAATCAATACCAATAATTTCCTGCTTTTACAATCTGAAATTAACAAATTAACGGAATAGTGTGATTCAAACCAGATGTAACTTAACAACTTAAAATGTAAAATCATGTTATTTTCTAAGAAGAAATATCCAATTTTATATCCTTACATTACCTCTAATGCGCTCCTAATCAAAGTTTCTCTTAGTCAATTCAATGCCTAGGAGTTATTTTTTGCCCTGAATTAGGATTCAACTACGAAATTAATTATAAGTTTTAGAAAGGCTGATTTTCCTAGGATGTACCAGCTTCTGCTCGACAGTGACCGTTTTTTTTTTGCGTGAGGGTCTTGCTGTTGAAGAGGCTGTGGCGGCATTTTATCAGCATATAGATATAATTCTTAATGAGACGGTATCAAAGGCCTTGTTGAGGCATAGTAAGTACACACCTTGGTTCACTAAGGAGGTAATTCGCTTATTAAAAACCAAGGAGTTCTAATAAGACTTGTGATTATTTACCTTTCAGGAATGCTAGAACAGTTGTAAAAAATCTTATCCGTACGTCCA
The DNA here is from genome assembly GCA_034092305.1 of Diaprepes abbreviatus. Lineage (NCBI taxonomy): Eukaryota > Metazoa > Arthropoda > Insecta > Coleoptera > Curculionidae > Diaprepes > Diaprepes abbreviatus. The sequence goes on from JASJET010000142.1 coordinate 8,295,737, forward strand.
ACAGTACTTATCTTGCATATGTTGAAGCGAAATTTAAAAAGAACGCCCCTGGTCCTACATCAATTTTAGTACGTCTAATGGTGCTCTGCCATCTGCTATGTCTTATCAAGGTCAGGAAGTAACTAATCCCACTGACATTGTAAATTCATTTGCGAAATTATTCAGAGTCCTCTATTGGTTCTACTCCTTATGGACCTACTTCTAGTCATGCTTGCAATTCTTACCTTATTTCATTATCTAAAATAATGCCTAAAGACGTTAAGAAAGCCTGTAAAAAAATCAACACCAAAATCACAGCGGGTCCTGATTCTTTCGTTTGTCATAAGGGATTGTGATTGGACGTGTGCTAAGCAGTTGTCTATAATTATTAATTTATGCTTTCAGAAATGTATTTTTCCTGATCTACGGCAAGAACCAAAAATCTGTCCGGCTTTTAAAACGGATGATTGAATTTTGCAAAGGTATTTGAGCGGACTCTTCAGGAACAAATGTCTCTTTACATAGCGTCTCTTATGATTGATCAGCAGCATGGTTTTGCTTCTGGAAAGTCAAACGTGACCAATCTATTGCGCAGTATGTCTCAAAGCGTATTGATTCTGGCACTTAGGTCGATGTCCTTTACATATCTTTTTCCAAAGCATTTGATCGACTTGATCACGCTGTTTTACTTTCCAAATTGTCGGACTTTGGTTTTAATGACAATCTTATTAGATTTTTCGAAAGCTACCTATTAAACCGCTCTCATTATGTTGAATACCGTGGTCATAAATCTAGTAATTTTGTAGCAACATCGGATGTTCCTCAAGGATCTGTTTTGGGTCCCTTGCTTTTTAACGTTTTTTATTAACGATATCACATGTGGGTTGAATAACAGCTGCCTACTGTATGTAGAAGAATTAAGAACATTCCGGGACATACGAAATCCTGGCGATTGCTTGAGCCTTGAACTGGATTTCATGAAATTAAATCCTTGGTATCTAAAAAAGCAATGTTATGTCATTCTCAAGAAGTAGAATGCCTCTGCTGCATGATTATGGGATCAACGATGCTTTTCTAAGGCGAGTTAACTGCATTAAGGACCTGGGAGTTACGTTTGACTGCAGACTCACATTTGTCAATAATATTAATGATACAGTATCGAGATCTTACCGAACGCTGGGCTTTTTAGTGCGATCTAGTCATGAATTTCAGTCACTCCAAGTCATAAGCACGTTACATTATTCTCATGTACGATGCAGATTGAAATATGTCTCATTTATCTGGCATCCGTATTACCATGTACACTCTGATAAATTAGAAAAAATTCAGTATCGTTTCTTAAGATTCTTAAGCTTTGAATCGGATGGGTTTTATCCACTGCCTACTGCACTAACTAATGTATAACAATTACTACTCGTTGTATTCCCATTATCATCGCCTGAAAGAAAAATCTGATATATTTTCCTGCAATTATTCCGTTGTCAAATCGTTTATTTACAATTATATGTGATTAATTTATAGGTTATATTATACTTATTGTACTCTCTATATTACATATATAATTTTAGGGTTTATGGAACTCTGTTTTTTTTCCTGCCTAATAATAGGGACTCTGGTTCTGTAGGGCAGTGTAAATAAGTAAAAATAAAATAAAATAATTTATAAAAGTCCTGCAAAATGTAAAGATTTTAAAGTATCTATATTATTCATTTGTGTGTACTCACCAAGAGTTATTGTTGGACTGTATAGAAAACTTGTTACATATGCATTTTGGACAAATTGAACGCATACAGTTAAAGTTTGTGAATTTATGCTCTTTAAGTCCAGTGTGGACAAAAATCTTCTTTCACATTCTTAGAGGTTGAAACTACTAGGCAATGAAATTACGTAGAACTTATTTAAGTATTCTTTTTGGATTTAATATAATGACAAATAGCATTGACTGTTCTGGCCCTCTTGAACTGATTAATTTTCCCATTCCCTTTTTCCACATATTCAGACGCCGCACTAACGAGCATTTGGCCTCAAAAACCGGACAAAATTAATAACGTCGTTGTTTTTGACTGACTGACGTGTCAAAATCAGTATCCTGGGATTTTTGAGGGCGCTAAGTTGATTTTTGGCATTATTTTAATAATCGGGTGGAGGAGGGCTGACTTAGGGTGGGGAGGGGGAGGGGAGTAATATTTAAAAAATGTAATGGTTATCGTTTTATATGTTTTTAGGTGCTCCAATTTCATTTCTGGCATTACTTTATCAATCGGGTGAAGGGGCGCTGACTTAGGGTGGGGAGGGAGAGGGGAGTAATATTAAAAAAACGTAATGGGTATCGTTTTATATGCTGACTTAGGGTAATTGTACGTTTTCCCATAAAAAAATCTATCTCAAGATAAAAACAAAGTCTCTTTACTGTGTGATCAAGTAGGTCCTGAAGCACAACTTCAACACTCGTCTCCGTAACTCGGATTGACTCTGGTTTTGGATAGCAGAGTTTCTTTGCTTCTCTAATTAGAGTATACCATGGAAATATACCCTTATTGGAGTCGTGTAACAATTTCCACTGCCTCCTTGTAAAGTCACCTTCAACAAAGATTTGCAAAGCTTGTTCAGGTGTGTAATTTTTTACTTTCGGTTTCTGAGCAGTATTTATTACCTTCCTGTAAAGTTTGGCTCTTGTTGGCGTTTAAGTTGAATCTATTATAAGTTTAGAGGCCGCGGCATTTTCAGACATTCATTGACGTACGCTGGCTGCATAGGTAAGCTCCTCAACAGGTACCTGTTCGCGGAGTTCTTTAGTATTTTGTCGTTTACTACGATTATGTAATTTTTGGAAATGCTTCCTTGGGCGTCCCGTAGAATTCGTGGCCCAGTTATGTACTGATATTGATGTATTAAGCCATTTCTCATTTTTTTCCAAAAATCTTTCTTCAATATAGTTAGATGATATCCATCTTTTCTTCAAATCACTATTAAAATGTTTTAAATCGTCACTTAAGGTATGGTACTCGTTCTGGAGACATTTCATCATTTCGCCAAAGCTTATGTTCCATAAATGATACCTTATCTTCAAGTGTGTTTAGATGTGCTTTGTTTAAAAAACATGTATATCGTTTTACGATATACCTCAATAACATTTGATGTCAAATTTGTACCTATAGGAAAAAAAATACGTATGTAAGTAAAAAATAACCAAAATTATTGCAAAAAAAACCCATGGAACTCAAAGCGGTTTTTTGAAGAGGTGGAAACATGAGGAAATTGTTTTGACTGTTATGATATGGCTAATGTCTATAGTTTATTATAAAAAAAGAATCTTAGCCCGACCTAGCTCGGAACATTTTCAAAAACACTAGTTAGTTAAAAAGAAAAACAAAAAAATAGAAAATTTTCTTGCATATTGTTTTAGGTCCATAAGAATACTAAACAGTCATTATATTTTTAAATAATATATATTAAAATTAAATACATACCTTGTTCTTCAGATTCCATCACAAAAAATTTTTTTTTAATATTCACTTTACAAAATACCAAACACCAAACACAAGTTAACTGTGCAGAGCGTAGCTGCGTGGAGGGGCCATTTTATCATATTTTTATGATAGTACGGTTACTCAGGTATACAAAAAAAATAATTTCGATGATTACTTGTATAGTTTGCATTTCTCCTTTTTGTCCGGTTTTTGAGGCCAAATGCTCGTTAGTGCGCCGTTCTGATGTTTTAACACATATATTCCCCTAATTTCGATCAGATTGCTCCCTGCCTAGGTTCAAATGTTACTAAAATCACTTATATATGACATTTGAACGTTTCGCTCCATCTGCAATTCAAAATGTATTACGAGATTACTTTTTTGTTTTGTTTTTTATATAATCCTTTTTTCACCTTCCCGATTATAGATTCTTTGGTGAAAGTTTTGTTCACTATTAAGTTTAGCTAATTTATATTATTTAATTTATGTAAAATACAATAAGGAACGTACTATTTGGATTGACTTTGTGATCTAGTGTTTGAAATAAATAAACAAATGAGTAAACAAATAAATATATGAGACTGTAAAGACACTTTTACTATTACCCTGAGGAGATTTTAAAAAATGAGGCAAAACATTCTCAATATACATTTTTAGGGTTCGGTAGGTAAATAGGAACCTTGACAGTTTGAATATGACCGTCTGTCCATCTGTATGCCACAGCATTATAACTCTGTACATTTTTCATCTTTTTTAATGAAATTTTGCAATTTCAATTAACTTGAAGACAGATATGTAATAAAATCACAAAGAAAATTACCAACGACAACAAGTGCTACAGAACCCTACTGTAATGAGTGTCCGACACGCACTTGATCAGTTTTTTGTTATTTTGATTTCAATCCTAAGAAATAACACTTCAAATTTCTTATTTGTAGAACTAATTTTTTGTATCTATTATACAATAATAATTAATTTGAAGCGACACTGTGGTCTTTCCACATTTCGCCTTGTTTTAACAAAACTTAAAAGTTCATCGATTTCTAATCCATTTAATAACCCACACAACAAAAACCTCTATTATTAAACCACAAACTAATTTCCCATATATACGTTTTTCTTTAAAGGAAAATCGAATTTTCCAATGAAAAGAAATTATTTTGCTTTTATTTTGAGTTAGAATTGCTTTCCTTTAATTTAATTCTTGTCAGTTGATGTATTTTATGATTTATTATAGGCTTTTGATTATGTGTGGGTAAAACACACCAATCGATGGTGAATAAAGGTAGATGGGTACGCCTCTAATCGCTTTGTTATTTTGTTGTCGTTGCTGGAGTTCAATCAATATTTTGGATAAAGCATCGAAAGCGTATTTGTTAGTTTTACTCGTGATTTGCAGAGCTGACAAAAAAATGTTTAAATTTTAGTCTCGAAAAGTAAAAATTTAATTTTTTTCCGAAGCATTATATATATATATATATATATATATATATATATATATATATATATATATATATATATATATATATATATATATATATATATATATATATACAACGTGTTTCTCCGGGAAATTAATCAATTAAAACTATAATTAAGAAAAATTTGAAAATTTGACGGTATACTAACGTGCATGGGGACTACCGGCTAATATATTTTCAAGATGGCGACACTTCGTAGATGTCAACTTGGTTATTTTAAATGGAATACACTATATATTATTGCATTTTGATTGATTTCTACGTAAAATTCTTGACATATTTCATGTATAATGTTCTATACTTAAGTCTCACCGTTTTGGACATATTTAAATTTTTATGTCAAAAATGACGTTTCCGGACCAAAACTTGACCATTAATTTTTCCTATAAGAATGTCTTTATTATTTAATTTGGGTTTGTTTTTTGGTAGACGAAGATATACTTTAGTAGTCTTTTTATGATATTTTGAAAATTATTGGTACAGAGTGGTCAAAAAAAATAATAAAAATATATTTAAATAATCATCAAAAATCAATTTTTTCAAATAGAAACCACCTATTTTTATAATTTTATCATATTAAGAATTAAAAATTAAGGTTGTCTATTCCAAAAATTTGTAGTTTTCTAAATAGTGGCAATTCAATATTTTTTCATTATAAAAATGCTATACGTCTTTTAAGTTTTATTATTAGTTGGCCATGACAGCGAGGCGTGGCGAAAATAAAACAATCGAATCTCACAGAATTGTCACTATTTCTTACCATTTGACATTCATTAATAATAATCACACCAGGGCGATTAAATTACACTCACGAAGATTATTTAAACTTATTTATTATTTATGGAGAATGTGATGAGTTATTTCAAGAACATGCGATACATTCACGATCCGATATCCACAGAAACAGAAATCAACATCACCAGCTGTTAAAAATATTATAGAAAACTTCAATAACTTTGGATCCATAAAAGCAAAAAGAAATAGAAATAAACCAGTTGTTAATAATGAAAATATTGAAACTACAATTTTAGGATATTTCGCCACATATCCGACAATATCTACAAGGCAAGTAGCATTAGAATCTGGATTATCTGAAACATCAGTTTTAAGGATTTTATGGAAACACAATTTTCATCCCTATATATATTCCATAGTACAACATTTAAAATGTACTAATTTTTCACGAAGAATAGAGTTCTGTCAATTTATTTTACTTCGGTCACAAGAAAATGCTGATTTTTTGGATAATATTTGATCGGACGAAGCCAAATTCATAAAAAATGGAAGCTTATTAACACAGTCAATACCATATGAATTCTTGATATTTTCAAGGAAGGTCATGATGATCTTTCCGTTGCAGTCCGGAAACCCTTGCAATTAATATACATTATATAAGAAGATATCAAAACAGAAAAATAGAAGAATATTTTTACCTCGATGCAAGCGCTCTGGCATTTTTCCAAGATGCAAAATAAATATACCAGCTCTTTTGAAAAAGCTCACTATGTAGAGCGAAATGTCAAGAAAAATTGTTGTCCTTTGTTTCTCTAATGGAAAAACCTATACCCAAGAAAATATTAGAAAAAAATATTTAACAAAAGGTTTAAGATACAAAAGTAAATTATATATATATATATATATATATATATATATATATATATATATATATATATATATATATATATATATATTGCATTTCTAGCCTTGGCATAATAATAATATAAATCGGATATATTTTAAATATCTATTAACAAAATGATGGAAGCGTAAATAAAACATTTGATTTTTCGAAATTGTATTATTCTATTTCAAAGACCCAATCGCGTTTCCTAGCGGGAAGATTTTTTCCATAAAACAATCCTATACAGTAATTAATCCACTTTTTCGACGAAAACAATGTCTATAATCCCTCAGAAAAACATTGTTCAACTGAAAGTTAGCCGAAGAATGTAAACATATCCATAAAAATCAGTCAAAAGTGATTTGTATCTGATTTGGTATTAAGTGGTGGCCATAAAACGCACTGGCGGACCGTCGGTCTTTCTGTATGTTCACTCTGCTCCTTTTAGAGAAAATTTCTCGGTTCAATACGTGAATATTGAGTGGAAGTAAATAAGTTTTTGTGCCTTTGTGCCATTCAGCACCTGTGCGATTTTCTGAAATCTCCCGAGTACGTAAAACTTCGTTAAAATAATATTTTTTTATCAAAACTAATGTCCATTTCAGACATACTCGTAAACAAATGTAGTATGTATATTTTCTATAAGAACCGGACTTTTAGAAGAAAATAAAAATAACTTCGTAGTGTTAAAAAACTTGTTTCAATATATATATATATATATATATATATATATATATATATATATATATATATATATATATATATATATATATATATATATGCCAAAATACGTGACTTTCAAACAGTTTTACTTTTGGGATATATGGGGGTCTAATATAGTTAATTTTTAAAATTATTTTTATATTATACAGGGTGTCCCAAAGCTCTGAGAGTATCAAAGCATCAAATCATCTAACACCCACAAGCAGAATTCACTTTGGTAGTCGAAATCATTTCCGTGAAGCTTTTGACAAAGCTGGATTTTATAAGGATGAAATATGTATTTGTTAAGAATCCTTGAAACACTTGCTTGGCTAATGTTAGTATTTTCGGATATATGATTCTGACTAATAATGGGATTTTCGATCACTGAACCAAGTACAGTTAAAATATTTTCTTCATCCTCAGTGACAGCTTTTCTTATAACAGGTTTTTTATAACTGACACTTCCACTTTCCCGAAACTGGTTTAATAGTCTCACAAAAATGATTGGTTTAGGATAGTTTCTTTCAGGAAACCTTTGAGCATATCCTCGAGAACTCAACAAAAAATTTTGATGACATTCTCCAAGAATAAAAATCACATCAATACGCTCTTCCTTCATTTTTTTTTCACAAAGTACTTTCAGGATGAAGGATACAGATAAATAGACCATAACTTCAAAAAAGCTCACTATGTAGAGCATATACATATACATATATATATATATATATATATATATATATATATATATATATATATATATATTATTTGTTTGCTTTTCCTGGGATTATGGTCCGTTAAAAATGAAATTAACATACACAACCAAAAATCTTATAAACAAATAGAGGAATGTACAATGGGAGCTTCCATTTCCTGCGTTATAGCACAACTTGTATTAGATGACCTTGAGGAGACTGTAATAAAAAAGCTTGAATTTAAATTGCCCTTCTTCTATAGATACGTTGACGACTGCATCACAGCAGTGCCCCAAAATCTATGTGCCTCTGTATTAGAAAAATTTAACTCCTACCACCCTAAACTACAGTTTACAATAGAAACAGAAAAACAAAATAAAATCAGTTTCCTCGACCTAGCCTTACACCACATTAACAATACCATAAAAACCAAATGGTACACTAAAAAAACATGTTCCTCCAGATATTTACATTTTAAATCCCATCACCCTGTCTTACACAAAAAAACCGTGGTTATAGGCCTCGCAGATCGCAGGATAAGTTATCGGATCCGGAATACCGAAAACTGACAATCCAAAAAGTAAAAGAAGCCTTAAAAATAAACAGCTATCCTAAAAACCTGGTTAATAATCTTTTTAAAAAAAGAATTCGCTAATTTTATAACGAAAATTCACCAAATACTAAATCAAAACAAAAACACGAAAAATACGTATCACTTCCGTACATCCCGACACTTTCTGAAAAACTCCAAAATACGTTCAAGAAATATGACGTAACGGTCAGCCATAAGGGTCACAACCTCCTAAAAAATTGCTACAGTAAGCTTAAATCGGAAATACCAAAAGATAAAAAAAACACATGTCGTCTACAGTATCCCATGCAAAGACTACAAAGGCGAATATATAGGCCAAACCAGTCAACATCTAAAAAATCGATTAAATGGGCACAAATACGACAAAAAAAAAAATAAAACGGCTTTAACAACACCGCCACTCCTTTAACTTTGAAAAGATAAAAATCTTAGAAACGGAAAACCATACAAAGAAACGAGAAATCCTAGAAATGATAGAAATACAAAAAATAAACATGTAGTAAATGCTAAGGCAGATACCAAAAAACTTAACAAAATATATAATATCATTATAAAATAACAACCAAAAAAATTAAAATTCTAAAACTAAAACGCATTGCATTTTCTGACTAGACCCCTTTTAACCTACAATAGCTAAAGCAACCCTCGTTACTTACAAAAAAATACCATCTCTTCTCTCAGTACCATCTTATATTCAAGATGACACACGTGGTCATCTTGAACCCTATGAATCTCGCGAAAATTAAATTCTCAATAGAACATAATTTTTAAATAAATATATAGATGTGAGTGCAGTGTTGTTCCTGAATCATTGTTACATAACATGTAAATAATTTGATAGTAAAATCAGCTACACACATTCTGACGAAGGTAAAAAAATTACCGAAACGTTAATGTTTTAAAAATATGTAATATACAGAAAATACAAAAATACAACACCACCATTACATTTTAATTTCATTTTTAACGGACCATAATCTCAGGAAAAACAAACAAATAAAAAATATTTTAATAAAGGTCCAAGAAATAAATAAGACATACCTCATATATATATATATATATATATATATATATATATATATATATATATATATATATATTATCTTTTTAGAATATTCTATTCTACAATTTGTGCCGTTTACTGAAACTTAAACTTCATTACACTGTTGAAGTAGTACCATACTGTTGTTTCAAGTAGAGGAAGAAGCAAACGAAGATTACTATCAATCAGTTATTTCACGAAAATTTACTTTAATTATAAAATCATTTAAAATTCCCGCCTAGACAGAAGTTTACAGCGCTATTAAAAATTATTCTTGAAATGATAGTATAATTCGTTTAAATTACTTCTAAAAACTAAAAATAAGTTCCCCAAGTCGATCAAAAATCCGCAAAAAATTGCACAATATTCACCAGAAACGTGTTGCCCCATGTGACTCCATCTGCCTATTTTTTGCATTATTCAACAAAATATTTTTCGACCGTATACTTTCCTGAAGAACATAATTCTTTTCCTGTGAAATCGATTGAATTTTTTTCTTTCTCGATCGATAAGTAGATAAAATTCAAGCAAGGTGGTTGGTTGCAACGTGAAACAAAAATATATGTATTTTAATGATCTTTTGATGATTTAGCAGAGGAATGTGCAGTGTTTTTCTTGCGGTAAATGATAACATCGTCATAATGTCGATTTCACGGTGATTTGCAATCTCATTTTTATTATTATGCGGAAGTGAAGTGAGGAAAAGTTAATTATGAAATTTATTGTAATAATATTATCGTTTATTTTAGTACAAAGATATTGAACGTATAATTAGAGGAAAAGTCCGTAATTTAATTTTTACTTTAAAAATTAAAAACTGGAAAAATCGTTAGAAATCACATTTGACAAAAAGAGCGCTCACATTATGTTACGGTTTCGTAACAGTGTTGGCGTTGTTTGCCTTTGGATTAACATCTATTCAAGTACTGAGAACACATGGAATGGAAAGAAGGAGGTTCTCAATTCGTCGACTATGTATTTTTTTTTGTATGTACACCGATTACTCCGGAACGGCTGCACCGATTTGAATGAAATTTTTTGCATGATGTTCAAGAACTTGCTGCGGTGGTCTCATATTTTTTTGGACGAAATTGGCGCAGTAATATCCAAGATGGCGCTAACAATATGGCGGCCAAGGAAATTAATTTTGTCCGATTTTCTCCAAAATTGGTATGGAGAAATTTTCGGGGTTGTACCCAACAAATCTGAAATTATTTAAAAAAAAATCAAAATGGCGGATCCAATATGGCGGCCAAAAAAATTAATTTAGTCCGATTTTCTCCCAAATTGGTATAGGGGAGTTTTCGGGGTCCCACATAACTAATCTGAAATTATTTTTAAAAAATCCAATATGGCAGATCCAATATGGCGAACGAAAAAATCAATTTTGTCCGATTTTTACCAAAATTGGTAAGGGGGAGTTTACGGAGTCGCATATGACGAATCTAAAATAATTTTTAAAAAATTCAATATGGGGGATCCAATATGGCCGACAAAAAATTAATTTTGTCTGATTTTCTCCACAATTGGTACGGGGGAGTTTTCGGGGTCGCATATGACGAATCTAAAATAATTTTTAAAAAATTCAATTTGGCGGATTCAATATAGCCGACAAAAAAATAGTTTTTGTTCGATTTTCTCCAAAATTGGTACGGGGGAGTTTTCGGAGTCGCATATGACGAATCTAAAATAATTTTAAAAATTCAATATGGCGGATCCAATATGACGGACGAAAAAATCAATTTTGTCCTATTTTTTCCAAAATTGGTATGGGGAAATTTTCCAGGCCTCACATAAAGAATCTGAAATTATTTTTAAAAAACTCAATATGGCGGAATCAATATGGCGGACAAAAAAAATCAATTTTGTCCGATCTTCACCAAAATTGGTACGGGAGAGTTTTCGGGGTCACACATGACGAATCTAAAATTATTTTTAAAAAATTCAATATGGCGTATCCAATATGGTGGATAAAAAATTAATTTATTTTCTTTAAATATCGATATTGAAAGGTTTGGGGGCCTATATTACCAATCTAAAATTAATTTGAAATTTAAAATAATGGATTTTCTATGACAGACTAAATATTCGTTTGACCTAATTTGATTGGTATTTGGAAAACTCTAAGAACTAAAGAATTTTTAGTGGTTCATTTTAGGATGATTTACAACTTTGGATATAATGGGTAATTTTTTGCCAGTTTGGAGTCATTGCGAGGTACACTAATCTCGATTAGTACTTAGTTCAAATAATTTATGAATATCATAATGAATTCTAAAACTAAAAATAGAAAAATAAAATTTTTATAAAAAAATTGAACCGATTTCTAAAAGTGCGCTAAAAAGTGAAAAATAACCATAAATTTTTATATGAAATTGAACTTTTTGAAGTCGGCGCCAAATTATTTGTACACGAAATAAAAAACTACTAATATATACAAATTATGGTAAGAAAGCAATTACGAATAAAGTATTTTTAATCTGTTTATGCAAATCACATTTTGTCAGATATTAGTTTAGCGTACTTTTAGAAGTTGGTTCAATTTTTTTATAAAAATTTTATTTATATTTTACAATGCACCAAAAAAAATACATACATTTAATTTTATATTTAAGAGGATATTCAATTTTTGATGTGTATTAACAGGATCGAATACTTAATATTTTTGTTTAAATTAGGCTGGTGTAAATGTGGCTCAAATTTCCTAAATCCGTTCTGTCGTTAACAATATTTTTATCTTTTTTGTTGTAAAATATAAAAAATAAAATAAATTCGCATTGCATGTATCGTCAGACTTGAATAGACGACGTAAAAGTCGCACTTCATTATATTAATTAATAAACAAAATGTTCAAGGTGCGTACTGGTAAAATTAAATATATTTTAAAAATTTGAATAGGGTTTTAAAGTGTTGTTTGTTTTTTAAATTGTAGACATGTTCTTTTATGAATTTTTTTAATTACATCAAAAATATTTTTTAGGATGGTAAATGAATAAAGCTGCCTTAAATAGAGCGCGAAACGTCAAATTGTTTAGATTTGTTTGTTGGATAAACAACCTACACCCAAGAAAAGACAAAATAATAAAAAAAAAGGATATAATATGTGGTTCAAGAATCTGTAATATATATATATATATATATATATATATATATATATATATATATATATATACTACATGAAACTTTGCCAAAACAAAGTAATTACTAATGATTATCTTCAAAAAAAAGAGAGACGCTTCACTTCATATCTTTATTTATTTTTTGGCAAACTATCGCAACTGGCGTTTTTAACGATAAGATAATTAGACATTTGTATTTGCAAATAAAACAGCAAATTAAAACAAAGGGAAGATAACATAAGACCGGAAGCCGCTGTTTTACAAGTGTTGTTTACATAATCGGACATAAGTTGTCTCATTAGCTTTCCTAACAAAGTTATTAACTTCCTTAAGTCTTCGTTCTTTTTTTCTTGTTTTGACAAATGTGGTTTATGTGCTAATTAAATATTGTTACCTCTTTAAACTTTGTAAGTTATTGTCTTTGATTATGATTGGTTTATCATGTAAAATATACTGTTCAACATTGAAGAGGGAAAGGAAATTTTTTGACAGTTTTTTATTACGTTACGGAATGATATTAATATTAAATGAAGACTATATCTCACAAATCAACCGACTTTTATATAAATTAGCCTCGAATCCATTTGAACTGATTTTTTTGTTTGTAGTATAAAAGAAAACCTTATATAAGAATTTAAACACGTTTATTGTTGTACTCAACAAACCCGGTGATGTTGACAACACGAAAACAGGATCACCTGACGAAATAACCTCATAACAACTAAATTGGTCGTATTAGGAAAATTATCCTGCCTGTGGGTGCACAACTTAGTCTTTTGTCGCGTGAGAACAGAAAGGATTGCATGTGTGCCTCGATTTTTTTTAAAGTATATGCTTATTATGTATACACGTTTTGTTACTATTACTGTGCAGCCTTTTTTCTTATCTTCGGATTTTTTTATGTTAGCCAAAATTAAGATTAAATCTATCTCCGTCCATATATTTTTTTATATTTTCTAATTAATATAAGCATTTGATTTTTTATCATTGTCAATTGGAAAAATAATAGAAATAAGGGAATATTTCATGCTCTTTATTTATAATTCATTATCGATGATAATCATTAGATTTAATGTAAGAATGGGCATTAAATTTAAGGTTATTTTTAACAGTGTAAAAATAGAACCCAATAACTGTGCCTACTTCTTATACAGAAACACAAGAAGTGCTCTATATATTTAGCTTGAGAACAAACAACGGAAATAAAACCTAAATCGCTTAAAACGGAATATAATCGTCATAATAAGTGCTTATTATTTGTAATATTTCATATTTGGATCAGTGGTAAAGATCTCAGTCAGTTTTTGCATTTTTAGGCACCACTGACTACGCTCTTTGTTTGATTATCTTTCGGTGGTATGAGTTATTACACACGAATTTGTTACCGTTTTTTGTTTTACTTATACAGCTATACAGGAGCAGAAAAAAATTCACCTGCAGGTAATTCTATAAATAACTCAATTAAAAGAAAATACATAGAGATTTACCGAACTTGTGCTATTCTTTTCACAAATTAAATATACGAGAAATATTAGAAAAAATAGTTTTTGAGCTGTCTAGTAGCGTTCAATAGTTTTTTATGAGAATATGGATTTTTCTGAGTCATCATGTGTAGTCATTTCTGCAAATTACTTTACTACGCTATCCGTCAAAAAATGCAAAGATAAATATGGTGATACACCAAAGACGTACAAATCCTGCTCTACAAGTTAACTCTATTGGCTTAAATGAGGCAACAGTAAATAACGTATTATATATATATATATATATATATATATATATATATATATATATATATAGTCGGTTTATAACGTCCTTCTACGTCTTCCGATTTCCAGTCGCCACTGATCCCGATCTTGCCAAAGATCGTTATCCAGTTGCCTTATCCTGATTTCTTCGTCAATTCCTCCTCTCCAACTTCTTCTTGGTCTTCCTGGTTTCCGTCTTCCTCGTGGTTTCCATTCTAATATCTGCTTTGGGAGCCGTTCTTCAGGCATCCTTTGAACATGTCCATACCACGTAAGTTGTTTAATTTTAATGTCGTCCACTATGTCATGTGTAACTCCCATAATCTCCTTAATTCTTTCGTTGGTCACTCTATCCATCCTTGATCTACCTGCCGCACGTCTCCAGTAGTCCATTTCAGTAGCTCTTAGTTGACCCTCCGTCCTCTGTTTGATTTGCCACACTTCGCTGCTATATGTGATAATACTTTTTACTATCGTATTAAATATTCGATGTTTATTAGTTTTTGATACCTGCTGGTCCCATAGAATTCCGTTCATCATAGCTATAGCTCTCCTGCCTTGAGTGCTCCTTTCCTTTATTGCTTTATCCAGTGTACCATCATTTGTTATTTTTAACCCTAAGTATGTGTAACTCTCGCATTTTTTATTACATTGCCCATCCTCTAATTTAAGATCTTGCTGAATCCCTCCAATACACATGTATTCGGTCTTTTTTATGTTAACCTCCAGACCCCACTTGTTATATTCTTCGATTAACTTCCTTGCCATGTAGTTGAGGTCATCGTACTCCTGAGCCACCACTATTTGGTCATCTGCGAAGCATAAGGTGTACAGCGTATTATCGTTTAATGGAATACCCATAGCGCTACATTTCCTTTTCCATGATTTAATTACTTGTTCTAAATATATTTTAAACAATGTGGGTGATAGGCAACATCCCTGCTTAAGTCCTCGATTAACTTTAAATCCGTTCGACATTTGATTTTCCAATTTTACATGTGCATTACTATTTTCATAAAGGTTCTTGACAGCTTTAATAAGGGTCGCACTTATATTTGTTTTCTCGAGGGCTTGCCATAAGCGGTTTTGTGGTACACTGTCATAAGCTTTTTTAAGATCCACGTACAAAAGATGAACTTCCTGATTGTAAGCCAGCTTCTTTTCGATTACTTGGGTGATAGAAAACAGATGGTCCATAGTGGATCTTCCTGCTCTAAATCCGGCTTGTTCCTCGGCCTCCATGTCTTGGTATTCCAGTTCTATCTTTTCCTTTATTACTTTCCCGTATATTCGGCTTAAGGTACTCGTAACGGCTATACCTCTGTAATTTTCACATTCATCCCTTCTTCCTTTTTTGTGTGGCGGATATTAGTGAAGTTTTCCATTCGCTGGGTAACGTATTAAAGACTGTGAATTTTTTGGTAAGTAAGAATTCTTCTGCTAGTGGTGATCAGGTTAATTAAAGCCATATTCGTAAAACTCTAACAATGTTAATGAATATTAATTTAGATCGAGAAATATTTTGAAAACCGCTATTTATAAAAAAAGCAGTGGTGATAATATAGAAAACCACAGACGTCTAGCAACTGTTCTAGGAAAGTTTCATGGACCAACCATTTTGTTGAGCTTATTTCAGCTGCGAGCTTTATTACCTTGTTAGAACAGCAATCTCATCTAGAATGTGGTCTTCTAACTTAGGATTTCTTGCTCTTTTTAGACGCAAACAAATTGAATGACTAAAAGGTAAGTGATACCTGACCATTGATGTCTAAGCCTCCTTGGATCCTTTAAATCCTTCTATAGCTGCAAGTCATTTAAGGCTGATCGCCTTTACATATCCAAACCGTCTCATTGAATAAACAAAATGGTCAATACTTTCATTCTCTTCCAGACTCCACCTGCACGTTGCGTCATCTAAGACACCAATCTTGTGAAAATGGCTGTCAACCCTTCAACTATGATTTCCAGTTTTTTCCTTCCTAAGGAGAGAAACTTCATAGTAAGCAGTACATTAGATTAAGTTGTATATTCCTTGGCACACCTCATTTCAGGAGCCTCTCTCCACGATTCAATATATTTACTTTCTAGCAATAATATTAATTCCTTCTTATCAACAGTAACTGGAATAGGTAGCATTAGTTGGGGTCTATGTATACCAGAGCGACCCGGGACCCAAACGAGTATGATTACGCAGTCTTTGTCAGACTTTTCAGCAGATCCTTGCACTCAGACACCAGACGTCATTGCCAATATCACAGCTCTACTGTCTGAGCATATTTTTATTATTTTATAGGTGCTTATGTCCCCCTCACAGAGATGGCAACACTACAGAAAAATAGTATAAATTTACCCTGTGAGGATTGTCGCACGTTGTCCGAGAAAGTACAACTCTCTTATTCCCGTGGTTCCATCTGTAAATCAGCAGAATCCATTTCACGAAAGAATTTGCTCCTCCTCCCAATGTTCAATACTTGGCAAAAAAAAATCTGGGACCGTGTCCATTGAAGCGCAAAGTTTCGCTTCACTGTTCACACCTCAATGATTTGATGTTACAAAGTAGTGGTTGCCAAAGATTAGGTATCTCAACACTTGGTTTAGTGAACATTCCAATATTGTTTTTAATGTAAGCTGCTTTTATAAATTTTCTTTTTTTCATGTTGGGTTCCATATATATTGCCACAGCGTCGAACCATTATATATGGTGTTGTTTATCCCAGACGTGTTCTGCAATACCTGATCTCGACGTTTCCCGTTTTTGTGTATGAGTTTTATGTTCCTTAATTCTAATCAAACGCAGCTTACCGAAGACCGACAAGAGTACCTCGTTAACTCCCCAAGACGGTACAATGTACAAGTCCACTATATAGAGGTAACAAAGGAGATGGTATGTAGGGCTGTGGATTCATTGAAAAATAGGAAAGCAGCTGGACCGGAAGGAATACCTGCTGAACTGTTAAAGAACGGTACTGAAAAACTAACGTCCTTTCTTCAAGAACTATTTAACAGACTCCTAAATAATGATGATCCTATACCAACGATATGGAAAGAAGACTGGATAACACCAATTCACAGAAAAGGAAGACGCGACGAATGCTCGAACTATAGATGTATAACTGTAACCAGCACAATGAGTAGAGTATACGGAAAACTGCTTAGAAACATCGTTGAAACAGAATATGGCCCCCAAGAAATTGAAGAACAAGCAGGCTTTAGAGCTGGCCGATCGTGCGTAGATCATATATTTAGTTTAACCCAACTTAATGAAAAGAAGGTGGCAAGAAATAGAGAGGTTCATCGGCTTTTTGTTGACCTCACAAAAGCCTATGATACGGTGCTAATCCAAAAATTATGACACGTGATGGAGAAGTCTCCAATTAACAATACAGCGATCCAAGCCATCAAACAGCTATACGACCAAGCATTCTCCAGAATTAAGATCGGCAATAACTTATCAGAAAGCTTTCATGTGACCAAAGGCCTTTGCCAGGGATGTTGTCTATCACCAACTCTCTTTAAAGTCTACCTCAATGAAGCTTTAAAGAATTGGAGAAGATCATGCAGTTGAATGGGAATAGAATTAAATAATGACACCTATTTATATACGCTTCATTTTGCAGATGACCAAGTGGTAGTGACCCAAGATAAAGAAGACCTCGAATTTATGACGAGGAAACTATTTAAAGAATATGCTGAATGGGGATTAGCCGTCAACTGCAGTAAAACTAAATATATGTGTATCGGTGGAGAAGAAACAGATTTGGAAGTGGATGACAAATATCATAGTGAAATCTTGTTCTGATTATATGTACCTTGGAACAAAGATCAATAAAAGTGGACGAAGTGACGAAGAAATATTGGAGTGAATAACTAAAGGGAAAAGAGCTATCGGATGCCTAAACTCACTATTAAGGTCAACAAACATCTCCAAGGAAAGAAAACATCTTTTATACAATGCAATATAAAAGCATTGTATTGTATGGATGTGAAACATGACAGATAAATAAAACTTTAGAATGCAAACTGCTGGCTCTTGAAATGGACTTTTGGCGAATATCTGTCGGAAAGTCAAGGATCGAACGGATAACAAACGAGAGAATTAGAGAGATTATGGGCGTAAAGAAAACTATTCTCGATGAAATATATATATATATATATATATATATATATATATATATATATATATATATATATATATATAATTCCAACTTCTAGTGGTCGATTGGTTTCTCCAATATACATTTCACCACACTCACATAGAACTTTGTAAACACTTTCTGTCTTATCGGTAATTTTTGGTTTTGTTTTTGTTAAATGAACTCTAAGTGTATTTCCTGATTTAAAGGCTGTTTTTATATTATAACGACTGGCAATTCGTCTTATTTTCTCCGAAGTTCCCTTAATGTACGGAATTGTGAAGAAGGAATGTGTTTCTTACTGTCCAGTGTTCTAAAGTTATTTACAACATCGTCAATTAGTTTTAAAGGATAGCCATTCTGTTGTTAATCAGATTTAATATTTGCTACCTCTTTTTCCAATGAATCGGCATTATTGCATATAGATATAGCGCGATTATAGAGGTTGCGTATAATTCCCAGTTTTGTTACAACAGAATGATTAGAACGATGGTTAAGATATTGTCCAGTATGTATTGGCTTTCTATAAATTAAACCTAACTTTAATACAATGAACACTGGACAGCAAGAAACACATTCCTGCCTCACAATTTCGTACATTAAGGCAACTTCGGGGAAAATAAGACAAATTGCCAGTAGTTATAATATAAAAACAGTAATTGTAAGTCTTGATCGGTTATACAACACATACTTTCCGCAGACCCTGTATATTTCTATCATTAATCTGCAAATTTTTACAATTTATAAGAACATCTTATTAAACAACGCCAGCCGGTAGGTAGATCGATAGCCTCGTTACCATAAACGATTCTTCTTTTTTACGAAAATAACCTTCGTATTCTTAGAAAATTATTAAAAGGATATACGAATTCCAGAAAAATGAACTCGTTTATGTTTCCCATTTATTATTAAAACATATATGGATCAATGAAAAATGTGTTAAACTTCCTCAATGCATTATATCCAATGGTTAAACAAAAAGCCTATATCAACCCATCATTAGCTGCCCTTCGATTAGAACATATTCCAAGGTTCACATGCGATCGCCGAAACAAAATGGCCGCCGTGCCTGCTCGCTAATAACTAAAATTATCATATCGCATTAAAATGCTATGAGGATTATTTATTTAGGCACGTTTGCCATTTTACTTTTCTCTATAATTTTACTTACGATTGAGGTTATAATTATGTTTCTCTTTTAGTTTTTCCATTGTCGAATGATTTTGTTATCAGCGTCGTTACGATAAGCGACTAGGAAGTAGTTCTTGGCTTTCCTAGTTTTCGCGGACAATTGCCAACTATTTTTATGAGAACAGATGGATAGACTTTCGTTAAAATACTATGAGAAGATACATTATCCTGTTGATGCATTACAGAACGGGGTTTTTAAATAGACAGTTGTTTTCTGTGCGTCACTGATGAGAACATTAGGTTGTCGAAACTAGTATGGAGAAAGAACCAGAGTGAAATTCGCAGGGAATATACTGTCTTAAAGATCTTAACGAATAAATATACATCAGTACCGTTCAAAAGTTTGGAAACACCCTATTTTTAGTCAACATAAAAAAATACTGCAATAAATCTATAAATAAACATGTTGTTATTGGAGTTTACTATTTTTAATCGACTTCTAGAAGAAGGAGGCTCTCAATTCGTCGACTATTTTTTTATGTATGTACATTGATTACTCCGGAACTGCGGCTCCAATTTGACTGAAACTTTTTACGTTATATTCAGGAAGTTGCTGCGGCGGTCCCATATTTTTTTGGACGAAATTGGTGCAGTAAAATCTGACAATATGGTAGCCAAAAAAATTAAATTTATCCGATTTTTTTTAAAATTGGTATGGGGAAATTTTCGGAGTCATCCACAATGAATCTGAATTTATTTTTAAAAAATTCAACATGGCGGATCCAATATGACGGACAAGAAAATTTAATTTTGTCCGATTTTCTCCAAAATTGGTGTATAGGAGTTTTTGGGGTCGCACATAACGAGTCCAAAATATTTTTAAAAATTCGATATGGCGGATCCAATATGGCAAACAAAAAATCAATTTTGTCCGATTTTCTCCAAAATTGGTACAGGGGAGTTTTCAGGGTCGCACATGAGAAATTTAAAATTATTAAAAAAAAATTCAATATGGTGGAAGAAAAAATCAATTGGTATGAAGAAGTTTTCGGGGTCGCTCATAACGAATCTGACATTATTAAAAAAATTAAATATGTCGGATCCAAGATGGCGGATTAAAATTCTACATCTCTCGATTTTGTCTAAAATCAGTATTGGGGGGATTTTTGTTAGTGTTAATTACGAATTTAAAATATTTTTTGAAATACTAAAGCTAGCGGATTCAGTATGGCGTCCTAAAAATTTTATATTTTTCGATTTTCTCAAATATTGATATAGGACGTTCTTGAGGGTGTAAATTATGCATTTAATAGTCTTCTTCGAGGATTCAATATGGCGGAGTAAAAATTTTACATCTTTCGATTTTGTTCAAATGTGGGACTGAATCGTTTTTGAGAATGTAAATGGCGAATATAAAATTATTTTAAGAAAATCTGATACGTCAGGTGCAGTATGACGGTCTAGAAATTTTAAATTTCCGGATTTCATCCAAAATTGGTACTAGGGGGCTTTGAAGATTAAGACGTTAAAATTATTTTTTTGAAATACAATATGGCGGATCCAATATGGTGAGTTGAAAATTATACCTTATTTACATTTTTTTAGATTTAGTATTAGGGTGTTTTCGAGGTCATGTATTACGAATATTAAGTTAATTTTTTAGGTTGATAAGATACAATATGAGGGACTGAAAATTTTACATTTTCCGATTTTGTCTAAAATTGATATTGCAGGGTTCTTGGGGCGTATACAAACTCAATATACAGTATAAAATATATGGGGCTAAGAAATTTACATCTTCAGTTCTTTAAATATCGATATTGGAAGGTTTTGGGGCCTATATTGCCAATCTAAAATGAATTTGAAATTTAAGGTAGTGAATTTACTATTACAGACTTAATATTTGTTTGATACAATTTCACTGGTATTTTTGGAGAACTCTAAGGATTGAAGAATTTTTAGTGGTTCATTTTAGGGTGATTTACAACTTTTGGTAAAATGAGTACTTTTTGTCACCTTGGGGTCACTGCGAGGTACACTAATCTCGATTAGTACTTAGTTCAAATAATTTATGGATATCATAATGAATTCAAAACCTAAAATCGAAAAATAAAATTTTTGTAAAAAAAATTGAACCGATTTCTAAAAGTGCGCCAAAAAGTGAAAAATAATTATAAATTTTTATATGAAATTGACATTTTTGAGGTCTGCGCTAAATTATTTCTAAATGAAACAAATAACTACTAATATATACAATTTATGGTAAGAAAATCATTACAAATAAAGTGTTTTAACCTGTTTAGGCGAATAACATTTTGTCAGGTATTAATTTAGCGCCGACTTCAAAAATTTCAATTTCATATAAAAATTTATAATTATTTTTGACTTTTTAGCGCACTTTTAAAAGTCGGTTCAAATTTTTTTATAAAAATTTTATTCCAGCTTACAACAATAATGAACAAAGCTACTAATTTTTTATCAATTGTCCTTTATTTTGAAGAAAGATCGACACACGTGTTTTATGGCTGCGAAGGATTATACATTGCAAGTTGTTGATTTTTTAAAACTGGCGGATCTAGTCACTCTTCTTGTATTGAATAGAGTCTAATATGTTTAAATATGGATATATAATTTCAAAAACTATTAGTTTAGAGTTCAGTATTATTTGTGATGTTCATGTGATAGTTACAACAGTTGATAAGCGCATAAAATGGCAAAAATGAAGCAGATTTCCCTTGAACAGGAAAATGCTATCTGTACTTTGACCAAGGAAGGATATTCGATACGTCAATTTGCAGAAAAGGTCAGTATTTCAAGTAAAGGAGTACATTATACTCTTATACGAAAAGCAGCTACTGGAAGAAATCAAGACCGAAAGAGATCTGGACGTCTCAAACCTACAACACAGTAGGATGATAAGTTCATTAGAATGTTATCGAAATGACGTTTATCTGCGCTTTAAATTGTTGCTACTTTAAATGAAACACAAGAAAAAGCAGTTACAATAACAACTAAAAACAGACGTTTACTGTCTGCTGGGCTGAGAGGATGCGTAGCAGCCAAAAAATCGAGATTAACCAGTATTTATAAAAAAATAGACTGGAGTGGGCTAAAACACATAAAAACTGGTCAAAAGAAGACTGGAAAAAAATCCTTTGGATAGATGTGTCCAAATTTCAGATTTTTGTATCTAATAGCCGTGTTTTGTGCGCCGATCAAAAAAGACGAAGGGGCTTCAGAATCGTGTACTCTGCAGACTATTAAGCATGGTGATAGTAAGACGATTGGTTGAAGATGCTTCGATAATGATAAACTCTGCCATATGATCAAAATTAACGGAAAACTGAATAAAGAAATCAATCAGAAGATACTTCAAGAAAATACGATTCCCTCTGGAATGAATCTAATTGGCCGAAGTTTTGTTTTCAACAAGAAAATGACCCTAAATATTCATCTAAATTATGTCAAGGGTCCCTAGAGCAAAAAGAAAACGAAAAAGTTCTGCAAATTATGAACTGGCCGTTACAATTGCCAGATCTTTCTCCTGTTGAGTTGGTATGGAATGAACTTGACCGAAAAGTGAAGAATCGTTGTCCATTGAGCTCAGCACAGTTGTGGGAATATTTACAAAACGAATGGAAGTCACTGGACTCCGAATACTTGGGTAAATTAATCAAAATAGTTTGCCAAAAAATAAATAAAGATATAACGTGGAGAGTCTCTCTCTTTTTTGAAGATAATCATTAGTAATTACTTTGTTTTGGCAATATATATATATATATATATATATATATATATATATATATATATATTTATATATATATATTTATATATATATATTTATATATATATATATATATATATATATATATATATATATATATATATATATATATATACAGGGTGATTCAAAAATCGATCACGAAACTTAAGGGGGTGATTCTACTTGACAAAATAAGGGTAGAGCTTCATATAATTTTTTTTCAAAATGTCATTCGTTTTCGAGTTACAAGCCGTCCAAGTTCAAGTTTTTATTTTTTGTTTTTTGAATTACTCGCTTACAGGAAAACCGATTTGACTAATATTTGAAAGATAGGGTAAGTCTTCTGCGCTTCATCATTTTAGTAACAATTCACATTGATTGTTTGCCGCTAGAGGGCACTTTACCTACATTGAAAATTGTTTTTTTGTCATAATTTTTTAGTGTTGACAGCTACAGTAGTTTTTGGCATAATTTCTGAAAGACTGATGCCAGACCTTTAAAAAAGGTGCTCTTTATTTACATCGCTAAACCCAACGGTTTAGACGTAAATCACCCTTAAAAATTAAGTGGTAAATTTACTTTTCTCATTTCATTACCACCAGCTACCAGGTAAATAGCTATCAAAGTATGCTAGAGCTGTCAGTTTAACATCAAATAAATTCGCTTTTTAAACTATTTAATTTATAATCTTAAAATAACTAATAATGGCTAATCAGTAAATATTCATATTATGGATTATTGCGATATACATTTAATTGATAAAAATTAATGAAACAGTACTAAACAAACTAAAAAAGATTCTCAAAATGTCCCCCATTTTCTTCCATACATTTCCTAACACTCTTCAAAAATGTCGCCTAACTCGATGAAAAATTCCTGGTGTTTCTTTAATAATTTGGCACTTTTCGATTATCCTGAAGCGAAGATCCTCGACGTTGATTACTGGAATATCGTACACCAATTGTTTCAAATGACCCCAAAAGAAAAAATCCATAGGATTAAGGTCTGGTGACCTCGCTGCCCATGCCAATGGTCCACTTCGTCCTATCCATCGCTGAGGATACGTTGCATTCAAATACTGTCGGACACGTATACTAAAGTGGGGCGGAGCTCCGTCTTGGAGGATCCACATGTTGGCCCTTACTTCCAATGGCACATCTTCCAGATATAATGGGAGACGATTTTGGATAAAATCTAAGTATACGTCACCAGTTAATGGGCCATCAAAGAAATGAGGACCAATAAGGTAATCTCCTATTATCCCTGCCCACACATTTAGTGAAAATCTACGCTGATGTTTCGTTTCTACCACATTGTTTGGGTTCTCGTAAGCATATGTGTGGATGTTGTGTAGATTTGTTATGCCATCACGAGTGAAACCAGCTTCGTCAGTGAATAATATGACGCCAATTAATCGATTATCGTGTTCATACTTAGCTAGGATCTGATTGCACATTTCCAACCGTCTCGGCCGATCATCGTCATAAAGAGCCTGCACCTTTTTTGAATGAAACGGGTAGAGTTGTTCTTCTCTTAGTATCCTCCATGAACTAGCCTGACAGAGCCGCACTTCATTCCCAATTTTTCTAGTACTAATACCTGGATTATCTTCAATAATTTCAAGCACTCTTTCTTCTTGTTGCACGTTTCTCGCAGTTCTAGGTCTTCCCCTATTTCCATTATAACTTTTAAAGGAACCACATTCCGCAAGCCTCCTGTGCACACTGGAAAATGTTTGAGCATGAGGGATATTTCTTTCCGGATAACTCTCCATATAATATCTTCTTGCCAACTCTGCATTACCATTTGCTTTTCCATAACAAAAATGGATATCACAATATTCGATATTTGAATATTGGTGATTAGCCATTATTAGTTATTTTAAGATTATAAATTAAATAGTTTAAAAAGCGAATTTATTTGATGTTAAACTGACAGCTCTAGTATACTTTGATAGCTATTTACCTGGTAGCTGGTGGTAATGAAATGAGAAAAGTAAATTTACCACTTAATTTTTAAGGGTGATTTACGTCTAAACCGTTGGGTTTAGCGATGTAAATAAAGAGCACCTTTTTTAAAGGCCTGACATCAGTCTTTCAGAAATTATGCCAAAAACTACTGTAGCTGTCAACACTAAAAAATTATGACAAAAAAACAATTTTCAATGTAGGTAAAGTGCCCTCTAGCGGCAAACAATCAATGTGAATTGTTACTAAAATGATGAAGCGCAGAAGACTTAGCCTATCTTTCAAATATTAGTCAAATCGGTTTTCCTGTAAGCGAGTAATTCAAAAAACAAAAAATAAAAACTTGAACTTGAACTCGAAAACGAATGACATTTTGAAAAAAAATTATATGAAGCTCTACCCTTATTTTGTCAAGTAGAATCACCCCCTTAAGTTTCGTGATCGATTTTTGAATCACCCTGTATATATATATATATATATATATATATATATATATATATATATATATATATATATATATATATATATATATATATATCGCATTAATTGTTTAACTTCGAGCCGTAGCGACACTTAACAAATTTTTAATGTAGATCAAAAAATTTT
This sequence comes from Diaprepes abbreviatus, assembly GCA_034092305.1. NCBI lineage: Eukaryota > Metazoa > Arthropoda > Insecta > Coleoptera > Curculionidae > Diaprepes > Diaprepes abbreviatus. Next base: position 8,321,786 of record JASJET010000142.1, read on the forward strand.
CTACCAAAAGGTAAGGTAAAAACTTGCACGTTTTGAAGTATATATATATATATATATATATATATATATATATATATATATATATATATATATATCGCATTAATTGTTTAACTACGAGCTGTAGCGACACTTAACAAATTTTTAATGTAGATCAAAAAATTTTCTACCAAAAGGTAAGGTAAAAACTTGCACGTTTTGAAGTATTCCAGAAGATATTCTGATAGGAAAAGTGACATCACTCTACTTGTACGACTATATTACCAGTAAATGGAGTACGATGACTTCACTAGCAGAAATCCAAAAAGAACAAATCGGAACTCTAAAACTAATAAATATAAAATGTTACAGTTACTATTGCGTTAATACATTATATATTAAAAGTAAAGGCAATACAAGAATAACTGATGACTACGTTCTATTAGCTCTTTTCAGCAGCAACTTGAAAGCTAGAATTATTATATTAGAATATACATTTACATAGAATGTATACGAAAGAATAGTAACCAAGCTGGTCCAAGAATAAAAAAATGTTCTTAATAATGAATAAATTTTTCGATATAAAAATAAAAGTTTCAAATAAATCAGCACCTAAAAATACAAACGTTTTAGAAAATTCAAAGACCGAAAGACTTACATGTTACGCAACTTATAAAGCGAAACATTAGAAATAATTAATTATCAGTAATTTCCATTTTAGACCGTATATTCACCATAATTTCTCTATAAAATATTGATGTCCTCGTTATTCCAACATATAATATAATCTAAATCATAAGTAATAACTTATAACCCAATCCACCCTTCAAGAAACATAGTTACGGGATTCATTAAATTTTAATATTATTAATTCAAATTACTTAAATAATGATAGGCACGTTTGAATATTATATAAATTATTAACTTTATTTAAAAATTATAGCGTAGTTATAATCTTATAGGATAAATTATTAAATAGAAATGAATTTGTTGTATTTTATTGACGTAACTTAAATTAACTTTTCAAATAAGTTGTACATAAATGAGAAGAATAAATAAATAAATTTTAGCGGTTTAAAAGACCAAAGTTAAGGCCCATTTTTACTGTAATAATGGGATTATCCATCAAATTTATTGATTAGGAAGATCGTACAAACAACACCACAATAGGCCTTCAGGGTACAATATAAATGCTTCTCAATCTTAACCTGCTATATAATGCAATTACTCAATAAAAAATTTAACAGCAATAAAATCAGGACTTAACATTAATACCTCAGAAGCTAAATTCATAATATTCAGTAGAGAAAGACATCCAAATGGGCACGATATGATTTAGCTTCCATAGTGAATGCTATGTAGTTGATTTAGATGATCCAGGAAATTATGGAGGTTATCTGGGTCATGCGGCCAAACTACGAACGTATCATCTACATATCTGCACCAAGATTTAGGTTTTAGAGGAGCAGAAGACAAGGCCTGTGGAAATTCCAATATTTTCAGCAAGATAAGGAGAAAGCAAATATTTTATCTTAAAACAAGACCTCTTTGCATCTTTCTTATTTCCCATATACAGGGTGATTCAAAAATCGATCACGAAACTTAAGGGGGTGATTCTACTTGACAAAATAAAGGTAGAGCTTCATATAATTTTTTTTCAAAATGTCATTCGTTTTCGAGTTACAAGCCGTCCAAGTTCAAGTTTTTATTTTTTGTTTTTTGAATTACTTGCTTACAGGAAAACCGATTTGACTAATATTTGAAAGATAGGCTAAGTCTTCTGCGCTTCATCATTTTAGTAACAATTCACATTGATTGTTTGCCGCTAGAGGGCACTTTACCTACATTGAAAATTGTTTTTTTGTCATAATTTTTTAGTGTTGACAGCTACAGTAGTTTTTGGCATAATTTCTGAAAGACTGATGCCAGGCCTTTAAAAAAGGTGGTCTTTATTTACATCGCTAAACCCAACGGTTTAGACGTAAATCACCCTTAAAAATTAAGTGGTAAATTTACTTTTCTCATTTCATTACCACCAGCTACCAGGTAAATAGCTATCAAAGTATACTAGAGCTGTCAGTTTAACATCAAATAAATTCGCTTTTTAAACTATTTAATTTATAATCTTAAAATAACTAATAATGGCTAATCACCAATATTCAAATATCGAATATTGTGATATCCATTTTTGTTATGGAAAAGCAAATGGTAATGCAGAGTTGGCGAGAAGATATTATATGGAGAGTTATCCGGAAAGAAATATCCCTCATGCTCAAACATTTTCCAGTGTGCACAGGAGGCTTGCGGAATGTGGTTCCTTTAAAAGTTATAATGGAAATAGGGGAAGACCTAGAACTGCTAGAAACGTGCAACAAGAAGAAAGAGTGCTTGAAATTATTGAAGATAATCCAGGTATTAGTACTAGAAAAATTGGGAATGAAGTGCGGCTCTGTCAGGCTAGTTCATGGAGGATACTAAGAGAAGAACAACTCTACCCGTTTCATTCAAAAAAGGTGCAGGCTCTTTATGACGATGATCGGCCGAGACGGTTGGAAATGTGCAATCAGATCCTAGCTAAGTATGAACACGATAATCGATTAATTGGCGTCATATTATTCACTGACGAAGCTGGTTTCACTCGTGATGGCATAACAAATCTACACAACATCCACACATATGCTTACGAGAACCCAAACAATGTGGTAGAAACGAAACATCAGCGTAGATTTTCACTAAATGTGTGGGCAGGGATAATAGGAGATTACCTTATTGGTCCTCATTTCTTTGATAGCCCATTAACTGGTGACGTATACTTAGATTTTATCCAAAATCGTCTCCCATTGTATCTGGAAGATGTGCCATTGGAAGTAAGGGCCAACATGTGGATCCTCCAAGACGGAGCTCCGCCCCACTTTAGTATACGTGTCCGACAGTATTTGAATGCAACGTATCCTGAGCGATGGATAGGACGAAGTGGACCATTGGCATGGGCAGCGAGGTCACCAGACCTTAATCCTATGGATTTTTTCTTTTGGGGTCATTTGAAACAATTGGTGTACGATATTCCAGTAATCAACGTCGAGGATCTTCGCTTCAGGATAATCGAAAAGTGCCAAATTATTAAAGAAACACCAGAAATTTTTCATCGAGTTAGGCGACATTTTTTGAAGAGTGTTAGGAAATGTATTGAAGAAAATGGGGGACATTTTGAGAATCTTTTTTAGTTTGTTTAGTACTGTTTCATTAATTTTTATCAATTAAATGTATATCGCAATAATCCATAATATGAATATTTACTGATTAGCCATTATTAGTTATTTTAAGATTATAAATTAAATAGTTTAAAAAGCGAATTTATTTGATGTTAAACTGACAGCTCTAGTATACTTTGATAGCTATTTACCTGGTAGCTGGTGGTAATGAAATGAGAAAAGTAAATTTACCACTTAATTTTTAAGGGTGATTTACGTCTAAACCGTTGGGTTTAGCGATGTAAATAAAGAGCACCTTTTTTAAAGGCCTGGCATCAGTCTTTCAGAAATTATGCCAAAAACTACTGTAGCTGTCAACACTAAAAAATTATGACAAAAAAACAATTTTCAATGTAGGTAAAGTGCCCTCTAGCGGCAAACAATCAATGTGAATTGTTACTAAAATGATGAAGCGCAGAAGACTTAGCCTATCTTTCAAATATTAGTCAAATCGGTTTTCCTGTAAGCGAGTAATTCAAAAAACAAAAAATAAAAACTTGAACTTGGACGGCTTGTAACTCGAAAACGAATGAGATTTTGAAAAAAAATTATATGAAGCTCTACCCTTATTTTGTCAAGTAGAATCACCCCCTTAAGTTTCGTGATCGATTTTTGAATCACCCTGTATATAAAGCATTATAAATTATATATGCTTATTATGCCCCACACGTTAAAAATTAAGCGTGCCATTTTGCACATTTTTAGATTTTATCACACGGAATCACCTGGTTTCAGTAATCTCGACAATATACATATATTCATAATGCTTACGATGTTTACCCGTGCTCACGCATGCAAAATTTTAATTATTCATTTTAATATGTGTTTAGATGTCTTAACCTTACAATTAATGACATGTTACGTATGGCAGGTGACAAGTGTAATTGGTTGAACAAAGTGTCAACATATGCGAATTGAATATTAATGTCGATGCAAATGGAAAATTTAAATTTCAGTTAATAGAAGAGTTGTACCACAATTATACACTTATAATTTTCATAAAATTACACATCTATGTATAAACCAATAGGCTTATTGACTATGTCGAAAAAGAGAGTGATAAAAGGAACTAAAATGTTAAAGTGGTTTCATTGGTTCATAGGTTTAATTCAGCTCCAAATATCAGAAGATCACAAAGTGTTACCAAATTAAGTGGAGCGTTTTTGCGGTTAAGGTAGATTTGTCCGCTTTTTAATTCTTTAAGTTTTAGGTAATGAAATTTCCTATCAAAAATAAAATTAATTCGGTTACAACACTGGAAGACGAACAGCAGGGATTTAGATCAGGAAGGTCTTGCGTGGATGCAGTATTTATTCTACGACAGATAGTCGAAAATCTCTAGAATACAATAAACCAACATTTTTATGCTTTATAGATCTAACAAAAGCATTCGATCGCATAAAGCTAGATGACGTAATCCACCTGTTATATAAGAGAAATATTCCTATCAATATAATTCAGATCATCGAAAACATATACGCAAACAATAAAGTCCAGATTCGCATTAACGGTAAATTATCAACACCCATACCAGTCAACAGCGGTATTAGACAGGGAGATTCGCTTAGTCCTTTATTGTTTAATATGATAATGGACGAAATAATAAAGGAGGTGCGACTTGGTAGAGGATATAAAATGAGTGATACAGAAATAAAAATTCTCTGGTACGCTGATGACGCTGTGATATGTGCTGAAAATGAAGATGACCTCCAGAGATTGTTAAATGCCTTTAATCTTACGGGAAGAAAATATAATATGATTATCTCAGCCGAAAAAACTAAATGTATGACAACCTCAAAAGAATCCCTCCGATGCAAACTAGAACTAGACGGTCGAATAAAACAACAAGAAATGAGGTTCAAATATCTAGGAATCGACATAACTAGTTATGGCAACATCGAAGATGAAGTAAGAGGGCAGGTGGCCAAAGCAAACAAAGTGGCGGGTTGCCTCAACGACGTGATCTGGCGAAACAAACACTTACAACAAGAAACAAAGGTTCGGATCTACAAAACCACAATTAGACCTATTATGACATACACCTCAGAAACACGGCCAGAGACGGCAAAAACGAAACAACTATTGGAGACTACGGAAATGAGAATACTTCGACGAATAACAGGAAAAACGCTACTAGACAGAGAAAGAAGCGATAACATCAGGCAATCATGCAACACAGACTGCATTAATGAGTGAGTCCTACAACGTAACACACTGGAACAAACACATAAGCCGAATGACAGAGGATAGACTGGTAAGGATCGCACGAGATAAATCGCCTAGTGGTACACGCAGTAGAGGTCGACCACGGAAAAGGTGGAGCGATAATTTAAGTCCAGAATGAGGAAAATCGAAGAAGGAACAGGTCAGGGACCTATTATAGAAGGTAGAAGAAGAAGAAAATGATACCTCATGAAGTTCAAAGAAGTCGTTTTTCAAAAAAAATACACCTCAAAAAAAAAAAATTAAAAAAGATACAAAAATTTTTTTTTTAATTTTGTTGCCATAATTTTTTTCCAAATTTTTGCTTTTTTTTCGAATTTCGTTCGACAACTTTTTGTAAGTGAATTTAGATATAAATGAAAGCTGCCATTACGCGCGTTAAAATGGTCTCCAGTCAAACTCTATACCATTAGATACGTAATTTCAAAGTTTTCCACTTTTTACCCGCACATTAAGTGATTTTATATTCTTGCGTATAAATTTTCTTTAATTCAATGACAAATTATTTTATGGTGTTTCATAATAAAATTATTTTACTTTAGGAGGCGTACTTAGATATAATTTAATTAATTTTATAAATTTTGGGTAAAAAAGCACGTCTTGAGGATGTCGGTTCTGCATCTGAATGCATTCCAACTTTATTATAAGGCTTGAAAATTAAGAGCCAAAGCATCTGACGCTATCAACTACTCCAGAAGCATTCATCAATTGCCTCCAACAACTGATGCTACCAGACAGCATGGCTTAAGAACATACTTGAAAGAGAAACAATGGAAAAGGAACATTTTAAATCCTATCGACTGGGGTTGGAAAAGGTCGAAAAATGATTTGATACCAATTACTACCAATAAACCTCCTGCACCGCAAACTTTGCTTAAAAGAATAGCCTGCGTTTGCACCAAAGAATGCCAAGGGAATTGTGGTTTCAGGAAGTTGGGAATCAATTGATCCATGTCTGCAAAGAATGTATGAGTTTAAATTGTGAAAATGCTGATGTGTCTGACGTTAATGAACACGATATTCTCAAAGATACTGACGAAGAAATTGACAAAGTTATTTCATTGTTTTATCAAAATATAATTATTTCACTTCACTTGAAGAAAGTTATGGAGAAAAAAGTTTTTAAAAAATTGCATTTTTGGCTTCCTTTTATTTTGTTTTGGGATGTGTTTTTTTGGAAACTAACTTTTTTTTGACTTCATATTTGGAAGTCAATTGAACGTATGAAACAATGAAGACACTTTAACGTTTTAATTCCTTTCTCAAGTACAATAACCTAAAAGTCTAACATTGCTATTTCAAATGCTATCTAAATATAATAATGTTAATCTAAATTTAATATAATATTTATTCAAAACCGATTTTTAAAGTTCATCACTACATAGTATAAAACAAAGTCGCTTTCTCTGTCCCTATGTCCCTTTGTATGCTTAAATCTTTAAAACTACGCACCGGATTTTGATGCGGTTTTTTTCAATAGATAGAGTGATTCAAGAGGAAGGTTTATATGTATAATAACATCCATTAAATAGTGGAGAAATACTGTTATTTTTGAGGTTTCTAATGTGATGTCGTTAATTATCATATTTTTTTCCGCTTACATTGCAAACGCAGGCTGAACCCTACGAGATTTATCAAAATAATGTACTAATTATTTGTACACATTGAAAAGGTCTACAGAAAACTCCGCGATGGTATATGTCTATCTCTCATGGATATCCCACAATAACATTTTTTTGTCATTTACTTTTTACGACAAATAATGGCAAATTTTGAAGCGATTTTAACCAATACAGCATTAATCCTTATCCAATTAAATAGCTTAAATACATTGTTGATTTAATATAGATCTATATGGTCCTTTACAGCACAAGATTTAAATGAATATTTTCGAAGATATTACAGATTTAAAATTGCGGGAAGTAGCGCTTGCGGCGGTACTGGCCGACCGGGGCGGCGGCAGCGTGCCTATAAATAGCGCGTCGGAGGCCGATGTAATAATTGTTGTAAAAATAAAATAAATAGTCACAGTTTTTCTGTAGTGTATTTAGTATCAGCATTGCACCCGTGCGAAGCCGGGGCGGGTCGCTAGTATCGAATAAAAATGTAATAAAGAAACTTATAACACACTGGAAATGAGCCACATGAAACATAGTCATGTTTTAAATCAGCGATCTATTTTCAATCCCAAAAATATCACGAGGGATTATTACCCACATTTGCTTCTTTTAGCGTTTCAGCGTTTCACAGACAACAATCATATTTAATATTAGAAATCTTTTATAGCTTATAAACTTTCTGAAATCCAGAGTAAAATAAAAACAAAATAATTTCATCTGTTAAATCGAACTACTTCAACACAAAAGTCATACCATCATAATAGAACCATTAATCAATCTTCGATCAAAGATCGAACTTAGATAAGACCATTTCAATAGATTCCTTCCTACTCATTTAATAAACATTGCCGACATGGCGTCTCTTTCACTAGATACTCACCATTATTTGTCATGGTTTACAAAAAAGTAGAATTCTATTACACAGCTTTAAACACGCCTAAAACTTTAGGTTTTTTAGTTATTTTTTAGCTTTTATTATAGGTTGTTAATTTGTAAGCCCGTTGTTTCCCAGAATTATTGAACCATCGAGGTTTCAAATAAACAAATGTTGGAAATTGGTTTATTCAAATTCGGTAATTCTTTCTTTATATCATTTGGCGCTTACAATATATATATATATATATATATATATATATATATATATATATATATATATATATATATATATATATTTTCTAGATCCTTGAACCATAAATTATATCATTTTTCATTTATTTTGTCTTTTCTTGGGTTTAGGTTCTATATTTCATAAAAAATGCAAAACAATTGACGTTTCGCCCTTTATTTAAAGCATTTTCAAAGTTTTTTTTTTCTAAAAATTTTTAATATAATTAAAACATTCACATAAGAACATATCTACAATTTTAAAAAACAAACAAGACACTTTAAAAACAGTTTTTAAATTTTTAAAAATATTTAATTTTACCGGTACCTTGACATTTTGTTACTCAATTACTAAATAAAATTCAATTTTTACATCGTCTGCTGAGGATACATGGATTGCGAATGTGTTTTATTTTTTTTAAATTTTTTATATTTTACAATGCACAAAAAAAACAAATAAGGTATACGTTTAGTTTTATGTTTAAGAGGATATTCAATTTTTGATTTTTATTTGACAGGATCGAATACTTAATATTTTTGTTTAAATTTAGGCTTGTGTAAATGTGGCTCAAATTTTCCATTTTCTGTCATTAACAGTGTTTTTACCTTTTTTAATTTCAATCATTTCCTTTATTTGTAATTGTAAATTGTAAAAATATATGGCCTACCAAAATTACATAAACAAAATATACCACTAAGACCTATGGTTTCTTGTATACAATCGCCATTCTATAGTTTATCAAAATTCTTATCAGATTGCATTTCAAATATTACAGGTAAAAACGATTTTTTTTAAAAGATTCATTCGCCTTTAAAAAATTTATTGATACAATAAACCTACCTGAAAATTACAAACTCATTTCGCTAGATGTTATATCTTTGTATACAAACATACCAAATCAACTTGTCCACACTCTTTTAGCAGAAAAGCAAAAAAAAAGGGAAACTTTTAAAAAAACATACATCGCTATCAAAAAATAATTTTATGGATGCTGTTGAACTCGTTCTAAACACAAATTACTTTCAGTACGAAAACACCTTATACAAACAACTCGATGGATGTGCTATGGGATCACCAATTTCGTCTACCATTACTCAGTTAGTAATGGAATATTTAGAGGAAAAAGTTTTAGAAAAATTAAATTTTAATATAATATTTTTAGACGTTTTGTCGATGATTGCATAGCAGCCGTGCCACAAAATAAAATAAATGAAATTCTCCAAGAGTTTAACAGTTTCAACGAAAAATTACAGTTCACGTCCGAAACAGAAAAAAATAATAAAATAAATTTTCTAGATATGACACTTATACGCAGAAAAAACAAAATTTTAATTGAATGGTACACCAAACCAACTTGGTCAGGTAGATATCTAAACTGTTTCTCTAATCATTCAAAAAATCAAAAAAATAGTGTTATAATCGGTCTGTCTGATCGTACTATCTCCCTAACGTCTCCAGAATTCAGACCAAAAATACTGCAAAAAGTAAAAAAGACACTAATAAGTAATAATTTCAACGAAAAGGCTATCACCAAAATAATTGATAAACGAACATATAAGTTTTATAATAACGTAAAAACAAAAATATGTAGCATTACCTTACACTAGTGAGCTGTCAGAAAAAATAAAATAGATTTTAAAAAAGCACAATATTATCGTATGCCACAAGTCACATAATAAATTGAATACATTGTTCACAAATTTAAAAAGTAAAACTCCTCTCATGAATAATCAAATATAATATATTCGATACCTTGCACAAATTGTCTCAAAAAATATATAGGCATGACGAGCCAATTGCTGAAGAACAGATTAAATGGCCATAAATATACGAAAAACGCCTCAACAGCGTTAAACAAACACACACAGGACGAAAAACACTTTTGATTATAACAGTACCACAATAAAAAACAAAGATATGAATTACCAAAAATTACAGATAAAGGAAATGATTGAAATTAAAAGAGATAAAAACACTGTAAATGATAGAACAGATATGGGAAATTTGAGCCACATATACACAAGCCTAATTTAAACAAAAATATTAAGAATTCGATCCTGTCAAATAAGAATCAAAAATTGAATATCCTCTAAAACATAAAACTAAACGTATACCTTATTTGTTTTTTTGTGCATTGTAAAATATAAAAAATATAAATAAAATAAAACACATTCACATTCCATGTATCCTCAGTAGACGTTGTAAAGATTAAATTTTATTTACTAATAGAATAACAAAATGTCAAGGTGTGTACCGATAAAATTAAATGTTTTTTAAATTTTTAAAATTTGAATACTGTTTTGAAATGTCTTGTTTGTTTTTTAAAATTGTAGATATGTGAGTGTTAATTGTATAAAAATATTTTTAGGAAAAGAAAATTTTGAAAATGCCTTGAATAAAGGGCGAAACGTCAATTCTTTTGTATTTTTTATTAAATATAGAACCTAAACCCAAGAAAAGACAAAATAAAGAAAAATTATATATATATATATATATATATATATATATATATATATATATATATATATATATATATATATATATATATACACCAAGAGTAAAATTGTTTTTGAAACTATATAATTGATTCAACAACTACCAAAAAATCTGATGAAGACAATCAAGACAAGCTCGATTCTAAAAAACCCTTGTTGTCCATAAACGAAATTCAGTACTTCGTAAACACGGCAAGTTTTTGCCACTCGTTGAAAGACGACAATTTAAAAGAAGGCATTTTAAAGTGTGTCGTGAATTTATAAACACCCTGTGTGTTCGACAGCCGGTCGATTTAAATTATCCCTTCGATACGCAGATGGCGAATCTATATTTATTGTCCTTTTAGTTTTTAAATGGAAGAGGCATGACGGAAAGGGGGTCATTGTTTATATTTATTTGTAATGATATATTTTACATACATATATATATATATATATATATATATATATATATATATATATATACATATATTTAAAAATACTAGATCTTATAACAGAATTTTAGAGTTCTTCCATTGCAAACCTCGTTTTTGGCAACGAAAAAAATTATAGTTAATAGAAAATTTTACTTCTAAATTTTTAAATTGGTCAACCAATTAGAAAATATGCAGTTTTTTTTTTGTACTTTTTGCTACCTTTATTTTATTATATTCACCATCATTTTATCAAATTACTGATTTCAATTCAAATTGTGATAATTTTCTGAAAGCTAACTTCACCATATATCAAAAAAGAACGAAATAAATTTTGATATCGTTGTTGCAGGAACTTTGAGACCTCCAGGACTGATTGGAGGCAGCAAACCAAAAGTAGCGACTCCCGCTGTGGTTTCGAAAATAGAGCAGTACAAACGAGAAAACCCTACGATATTTGCTTGGGAAATTAGAGAAAGACTTATTTCAGAAGGTAAGTTTTGCTTTATGAATAAATAAGTGATCTAGAAATATGACTTCAACTAAGATGGAATGCCTAAGATTTATTATAAAAAATAGTCGATTTGTGATATTGAAGTACCTTAAGTAAGTTTTAATTCTGATTATTTTGAGACACTTAATAAAGTATGCAAATACACTGCGGATTAGATTATATTTGATATCTTCTTTGTATATCTTGAGTCGGGAAAGCCCATAGATTCGCTTGTTGTATTGATGGACCTTTTAAGGCTTTGAATAATAAGTTTGGAAATTTGACTTGTAAGCCAGTTAACTTAGAAGAAGGTGACCCAGGTTAATGGTCAAGTATCCAATCTCGGACGAAAGGGTAATGTTGCCGTGGTGTGGGTGTAAGACTGTGCGATGTTTGGATGAGGGCATTTGTGGAATGTAATGCACTTTCCACATGACTGATATAGAAATGAAATGGAATGCTGTCAAGAGCATAATTAAAGAAAATACTAAAGAAAAACTTGGAACAAACACGAAAAGGAAGAAGCAAAAATGGACAGATGAAATCTTAGAGCTTATGGAAGAACGTAGACAATACAAGAATAAAGATCAAATAAAATACAAGAATGTTCACAACGAGATTAGAAATAAAATAAAAGTAGCAAAGGAAGATTGGTTGTATAAACAATGCGACGAAATATAACTGTTAAACCGTCAGCATGATTTGTTTAATCTACACAAAAAATTGAAAGAAACTGCTGGCGTAGGAAGAAAAACGGGTAAAGCGATTATTACGGACGACAATGGACTAGTCATTGTAGAAGCGGAGCATAAGGTTAAGAAATGGAAAAAATATATGTAATCATTTTTCAATGACCACAACAGAGATGAACTTGCAGAAAAAGAAATAGTAACAGGACCTCCAATCACAAAAGAAGAAATAACAAATTCAGTAAGAAATCTCAAAAAAGAAAATGTCATAGAACCAGATGGAGTTTGTGGTGACTTGCGTAAACGAATCCAAGAAGACCATTTAGATATCTTAATCGACCTTTTTAATCATGTTTTTGACACAGGAAATATTCCTGTCCTTTATTCCTATCCCGAAAAAATCCACGGCCAAAAAATGGGAGGATTATAGATCCATCAGTCTTATGAGCCATGTTCTAAAAGTATTTCTTAAAATAATACATGGACGAGTATATTCGAAACTTGAACAAGACATTAGCGATACACAATTTGGCCTCAGTAACAGCTTAGGCACAAGAGAGGTGCCATTTAGTTTATATGTTTTAATTCATTAAGTCGTGATGTAAATTGCGATGTACTTAACTGCTTTATTGATTTTGACAAAGCTTTCGACCGAGTAAATCATCAAAAACTAATAGAAACACTACAAGAACATCAATTGGATGATAAGGATTTACGAATGATTTCCAACTTTTATTGGAAACAAGAATCATTTGTTCAGGTGGAGGAAAAGGAATCATAAAAATTCCAAATTCGTCAGGGTGTTCGGCAGGGTTGTGTATTATCCCCACTACTCTTTAACGTCTATTTTGCTGTACGATGTATAATCTTGGACATTGACGGAGGCTGCATGTAAACGACTTGAGGCTTTTGAAATGTAGTGTTACCGACGTATGAAGAGAATTTCTTGGACACATCACATAACTAACGAAACTGTTCTGCAGCGCATGCGAAAGGAGAGAGGAATCCTGAGGACCATTAAAGAAAGGAAGTTAGCATACTTTGAACATATAATGCGTAACCAAAAATACGAATTACTACAATTGGTTATGCAAGGCAAGATGGATGGTAAGAAAGGCCCCGGAAGACGACGAATTTCATGGCTACATTATTTGCGTCAATGGACCGGAAAGACATCTACTGAATTATTTAGAGCCGATGTCAACAAAGTAATATGGGCCAGAATGATCGTCAACGTCCACCGAGGATAGGTCACAGGAAGAAGAAGAATGCTCTTTATATGTACTTTTCTATTAAGTTTCTAATGAAAGTATCATAGGTGTCATAGTTCAGGTCCCTGTATATTATGGTATTTCTTACAAAGTATGGGGCCCCACAAATCATACGAAGCACCTTATTTTGGAACCTTTCCAGTCGTTTGAATCTAGTTCTGCCCGTGGTGATCCAGGTCGGAGCATCAAAGAATAGAATAGATCGTAAAAATAGCTTGTAAATGATAAGTTTGTTTTTTAAGATTTAATTTGCTGTTTTTGTGCGGCAACGAGTAGAAAGCGATCCAAGAACCAGGATCTAATCGGTATTTTTTGACCAATTAAGTCTCCTATCGAAGACTAATCCCAAGTATTTAGCGCTATCCCGCTAGGGAATGCGAGTATTACAGATGGATAGCCGATCGTCCGGTAAAGGAAACCCTGATTTGGAGAACATAAAGGCCTAAGTTTTGTCAGGATTTAACTTGATTTTCCAATCGGCCATCCATATTTCTAATTTATTAATATGTCTTTGTAGTCTCAGTATTACGAGACGAAAAGAAACTGAGGGAGTCGCAAATGCGGTGTCATCGGCGAATAGGTAAAGTTTGCTTCTATTGTCAACAGGAATATCTGCTGTGTACAAATTTAAAAATGTCGTTGATAAGAGAAAGCCTTGATGCACCTTAGCTCTTATTTGTTTAAAATCGGACATTGCACCGTCCGTTGCCTTCTAAGAAACTTGAGACTAGCTTGGAATTCCCAGTCTTATAAGTTTGTCTACAAGACTGTTAAGCCACACTTTGTCAAAGGCCTTGCTTATATCAAAGAAGACTTTTATTAAATCCCTGGATGATCATCGAGGTCAGACTGGTGATCTGCTGAACGCTGCTATGACCACTCCTGAAACCGAACTGCTCCGGAGACACAATATCAGTTTGTTCAGGATAATGCATTATATTGTTTTCCTTAGATTAGAAAGCAAACTAATAGGCCTGTAGATGTTAATGTTTGTGACCCTTTCGCTTCTCTTTCTAATAAGAATTAATTTAGCCACTTTGCAATCTGAAGGAAAAATTCCTAATTGCATGACGACATTTGCTATATTTCTTATAGCAAAGAGGAGTATTGCAAGGGCACGCCTCGGGGCTGTGTTCGTGAAACCATCCAGACCCGGCGCATTTTTCACATCAAGATTCACAGCAATCTCTTTAACTTCAGCAAGATCATTGACTGGTATGCCCTAGTTAATAAACCGAACGGTCTTGTATATCTGGGCAGTGTGATTAATCCTTGATTCTTTGGCGAAATCGGTGCTGGGGTTAGGACTCAGTTGTCCGTAAAATTGCTCTGCAAATTCATTGGCCTTGTCTTGAGGATCCGTCGGAGTAGCGTTGCTAGTTCTGATGTGCGACAGAGACATTTTGTCTTTAGTTAAGCTTTTGGTCATTTTAAACAGACTGCCATCATGAATTGGCAGGGATTCTAATTTAGATTCCTAGGATTACCCTTACGGTAGGCTTTGTTCTTAAGCCTATTTTCTCTCGAATTAGCTCTCTCAAATCTGCTGGAAGTTCTACGTATTTCAATACCTTTTGATTTGATTATGGTGTCTGAGATCAAGTATGTTAAATGCTTAACACAGTCCTTAAGGAGTCCAATACCTAAACCAAGCTCCGGATAATCGGCCTCCTCGAGGATCTCTCTAGATTTAATCCGATTATTAAACACCTTCAACCTATAATCGTCATGTTTGGTTCTAGGGTACTGCGGATTGGTTTGCATAAAGTGTATGACAACTTACTAAAATATAGAGATAGTATTAAGAATTTTTTCAGAGTTACTCTAGCAGGATTCTTTGTTCTCGATTTTCGAGTATTTCTAGGAAAAGAAGATTATTAGTTGTGAAATACCTGTGATTATTTTTAGTCTTAATAATCTGCTGCAGTTGTATCTTCAACAATTTCAATTTTCTCCTTAGATTCGTCAATTGCTCCAAAAATATATACAAAATACTTAATTGTGAAGGAAGACGTCATTACATTAAAATAATTACTCGTTCTCAAAACACAAGGTCAAATTACAAAAAGACAATTTTAAAAACCGTTTCTTTCCATCGGAAACATTATAATTAGGTTTACGTTTTGCGGTGAAACGACCGACATGCACACAATAACACACGATAAGAGAGTTGAGCATCCCTAACAATAACCGAGCGACTTAAACATTGTCATTTCGGAGTTGTTTCAACATATTTTGCGGTTTTTTTAATACAAAAAGTGTTTCTCTTCACACGCAGAGGGTTTTTGGACGCATATGGTCGGGTCACGATTAAAAAATGAAAGTAATAGGTTATTAATCTTGACTAAAAGCGACATATACATTGTAAAAATGTTTAATTTCTGAATATGTGATAAAAAAAACTTTTTTTTTGGCATATATGGCTACTAATCTTAATTATTTAATACTATTTATAGCACTTATCAACTCCAGTTTATAAACTAATCCATCTACTTTATACTCTGTTCAAGAACTAAAGAGAGTAATAAAAATGAATCGAATCCTCCGACGTACCTGCTCCAGTGCCGCAGGTAATTGAGGACAGCCATAAATCTAATTATATTTAAATATTAGAAGCTGTTATAAATTTACTGCAACAATAAAATTTCCCATAATTCGGTTTAATTTCTGTCAGTGAGCCAAGAACACCTTACAATGTATCCTTAATGATTTATCTTGTTTGTACTTGTTTTTATATATTATTTGAAATTATTCCAAAATCGTTAAACTAGGGCTCACTCTTTTATTATATATATATATATATATATATATATATATATATATATATATATATATATATATATATGTTGTTGCGTAGTGCTTCACAGATGGGAACATGTGATTCAGTATTGACCCGGGAATACATCCGTTCGTTCGTTTGATTTCCTGTAGAAGTTTGCAGACGTTTCGCCAATATCTCATTTGGTATCTTTTGTGCTTGGTGGTTGTAGATCAACTGTTGATAAAATAAACCTCCTTCCGACGCCTATGGCAATGATTAAAATCTTTTTCACACTTCACAATTTCAAATATCTATTGTAATCCAACCCAAATGGTCCATTATTTTAGACTGGTATTTTTTTTTATATAATTTTTAACCCATTCATAAAAAAATATATGTGATTAACAGATTTTGCAAAAGATTCCGGACTAAAGGCCACAGGTAGTTTTCTAAGAAAAAAAAGCTCAAAAATGTTTTATTACTCTATCTAGTTCTTGAATAGACTATAGTTTATAAACATTATTTATAATATTTTTAGAATGTGATTTTTCAAGCCAGATAGTTGATATCTGCCAGACCATTTTCTAATAATAATAATTATATCTTCAAGGGACTTCATAATTGCAAGTCAGTGGGTCCTAATCATGTCCAGAACTACTGGATTAAGAAGTTTTGGAGAAAGATAAATGATGTTTTGCTTGATCCACAGAAAATGCCATTATTTTTTACAGAATGATCAAATATCTCTTGCCAAAATTCAGAATAATTCACAAGATCCAGTCAAATATCACCTGCGTCCTCACGTTATACAAGGTGATCACATCCTGTTAGACACAACGTATCTATGCACACTATGAGCAAAACAACATCATTACTATTCAGTATAAAGGATGTGTATCTTCATAAAGATAGAAAAAGGAGCTCAGAAAATAGGGCTCCGCATAAATGAAGGAAAGACCAAATACATGCACGTCTCCCGCAACCCCGCCCGAGACGGAATCAGGCAGAACGTCACCATGGATGACTATAATTTTGAGCATGTGCGAGTTTTCAAGTACCTAGGCGCTGTGATGATAACGGCAAACAATAATATGCAGGAAGAGGTTAAACAGCGCATACACAAGCAAATAAATGTACATTTGCGATACAAACCTTGCTTAAGTCAAAATTTATCACTAGAAAGGCAAAAACCGAAATTTATCGAACAATAATACGACCAGTAGCAATCTACGCCAGTGAAATATGGACCCTGATAGTCCACGATACGGAGCTGCTAAGAAGGTTTGAGAGAAAAATCCTGCGCATAATATATGGCCCATAACGAGACCTTGAAACAGGCCGTCACAGAATGAGAAGCAACATAGAGCTTGCGCAAATATATCAAAGCCCTGACATCAAAACGATCGACCAATAAAACAGGTATGGGAGGAAGCACCACAAGGAAAAAGACCACTGGAAGACCTAGGCTTACATGGAGAGATAACATCCACAAGGATCTAGCTATCCTTAAAGCTAACCAGCAAGAATGGAGGCAGCTGGCACAAGACCGTTCCAGGTGGAAGCAGATAGTCGATGCAGCCAATACCGACCCTGGGTTGTAGTGCTACGGAGTCAGTCAGAGGCGCAACGGGTTGCAAGGAGCAACTTATTAACGATTCGATCATCTGCAATCAGACCTATACCAAACGAAGGAAAGTATCGCCGCCTACGTGGATCACCAAAAAACCTTCGACTCTATATCACTGCTATACTTAGAATATATAGAGTCGATATACATATGATTTCCTTTTTAGAATACCTCATGACAACTTCGAGAACTAAGATTCAAATGCAAATATCTTCCAGCAACAACATCGAGACAGACACAATCCCGATTCGAAGGAGAATATTTACTTGGGAAAATGAAAAAACGCGCTTGTACCATTTTAATGCACTATAATATATAACAAAATCAGAAAAATCATCGAATTCCTTCCCTGTCAGAGTGGAGTTCTCTAAACTCTAGAGACTAACCATGCCTCTGCATTACGCGAACCATGAGAAACACTTTGACAGCAGCCATGGAGACTATTAAATCTCCTCTCCTTCCCCCTAAATTTAATTAATCAATAAGTTCAAAAAAAAATATATTCATGTTTATAATTGATATCGACAGGTTTTTAATTTTCA
Source organism: Diaprepes abbreviatus (assembly GCA_034092305.1). Classification (NCBI taxonomy): domain Eukaryota; kingdom Metazoa; phylum Arthropoda; class Insecta; order Coleoptera; family Curculionidae; genus Diaprepes; species Diaprepes abbreviatus. The sequence goes on from JASJET010000142.1 coordinate 8,340,251, forward strand.
TATTGCTAACATAACTAGATAGAATTTTTTTGTCGTCGTAATTTTACTAGTCCACTTAATTTTCTACTTTTTGTCTAATTTCTCCATAAAATTATCTTTACGTTAATCTACACGCACGGAACCATGTATGTGAAGTGAAAAAGCGCCGTTTCTATTTCTCTGAAACAAATTTTCGTGTAATTATGTATATTTCTCCGAGCGAGAACATTTTTAATTTGGTTATAGGTGTCTCCGCACGCAACGCTGTCTCACAGTTTCCAGTTCGTTTTAAATTAAATAAAAAGAGATGGAATGAGGTTGGTTTTGATCACGTATTGGTTCCGATGTTGCTAAAGGTCTTAACATTTACATTTACAAATGTAGAATATAGGTTCCCAACCTCTTCTGGATCACAGTTCCCTTAACAAGAAAAGATAAAACCAACACCCTCCTCTCTCATATAATTAAAAACTTTTGAACTATTTTCGGCAATCCAGGGTGGGTTTTTGAAGCAAAAATTCTTGATATTTCTCAATCTTATTTCAAGTGCTTATTTATTTGTAAGTCTTAATACTTATTCTTCTAAATTTATTGATTCTGCAGTATCTACGTTTGAAAAAGGATGTAAAACCCAACTCGGTAAACTCATATTTAAAATATTGTTATTATTTTATCTCTTAACTTTTTTTACATCCAAATACAAACTAAACTAACTACTCATATGTTATCCTTATTTATATACCTATGAATCTACTAAACTATACGAGAATACAAGAAAAGAAATTACAAGGAACAAGATTAAGCAATGATCACTCATCGAGATAATATTTCTATAAGGACTCATTGAAATAATATTTCTACGAGGACGCATCAAAACTTTCCTAGTCCTTCGTTACACTCTAAATTTTGAACGCCCCGATCAACTTCGATACTTCCGTACTATGGCTTCAATCTATGGAGATGTACTACTTTCATTTTGGCCTTGGGACTTCGCTGAATTCTATAAACAACGTTATTGGTTCTGATGGCATGAGTTTAGGAAATTTGCCCTTCTTTCTCTGTGGATTCCATAACTAAACTCTATGATCTTGCTGTTACCCTGCCGAGTTTATTTTGATATCATATAAATTTAATACCTTCGCTGACACGTATTTACAGGGTTTGTTGAAGTGTTGAACTAATCCAACAGTGCTTCCAGAACTCCATGTTGGATCAGGTCCATACCCAAAATAATCTTCTATGTCAGCAACTAACACCAAATGGTTTAATTTTAGCGTTCCAAATTGAAGCTCCACTTACATTTGTCCAATCATATTAGATGCTTCTTCAGTTACAGTTCTTAACGTTACTTTTAGGTTTAGCTATCAGAAAAACTACTACACCAGTGTCAACAGTTATGGTATTAGGTATAGCATTTACTTTTCTTTTAAGTTGAAAAAATGACACCAAATCATTGTCTTCAAATTGGTTTTTTCCATCTGAGCTGTACCCCACTATGGATCAATGTTAAAATTAACTTTCCGAATAGGAAACCCGTCTCCTTTTTCTATTTTTCAACAGTGCTTGGTATATTCCTTACATGGTATTCTTGACAAGGTATCTGCGTTATTATGAAGTCTTGCAGGTCTAAATTTGAAGTTAAAATGGCACTGTTGTAGTTTTTCCTGGTTCTCTTCCGTGTGGTCTCTGGATGGTGAACTAGAGCTTAACAGACAATAAGGATAAAATATTTTTTTAATATTTGAGATTGAAATTTCAGAAAAGTTTACTATTATAATGATAATAATATAGTACAATCTAAATTCTTTAAAAGATCAAAATATATACAAACAGTTTGTCGCACCTTAAAAGGCTTCAGGTTCTATCGGTGACCTATTTAAAATTCTGTGTAAATTTTAATGTATTTTTGAGGTCTAATATTTCTTATAACCCATATTTACTCTTAAATCTGTACTTCTATTTAATACTATACTAGTGAAATTAATTAAAATATTACAATAATTTTTAATACAGAAAAGTTCTAAGCTCCAACACGTATATAACAGACTTGAATTGGAAACACACTGTACAGGGTGAGTCAACGATTGGATGAAGTAGGTTTGTGCCTTTTCGGTGAAATTAACAAAGAAACTATATTTATTGTTTGATACAGTTTATTTTTACGCAGATTTTAAAAATATTTAGGACTCTACAGGGTGAGCCAAAAAACTAGGACAGCATAAAGTTGTATTTTTTTAAATAGAACACCCTATATACGAATCGTATTTTCGATTTAGCTTATAATTTTAAATCTTTCTTATTAAGGGTTTACTATAACAAAACTTTATAGTTTCTGAGATAATTAAGTTTAAAGAAAAAAAGTCACATTTTCAAGCATCAATTCAATCCTAAATAACGTTTTCAATTTTGTGACAAATATATTCAAATTTGGAATTTAGCAAGGCCAAGGACAACTTAACATAATTTTTACCTAATATTTGCAATAAAAGCTACAGGGTGTTGAACACATCGGCTCAAATTTGAACAAGTTTAAATGAATAAATATCTTTTTTTTTAAATGGTACACCCTGTATATTGTCATGTTATTTAATGGAGTAATAAAAACCCTAAAAGTTTTGTTCAATATATCCTATACCTATTTATAATAGTTTTTGAGATATTTCAGTTTTTCTTATTTTCCATATTTTTTTACAGAAATAGTCTTCATTATCATAGTAGCCATGGCAAAAACAATGTAAAAGAACATTTTTCTGTGTGTCAAATTTATAACCGCAATCGCTTCTTTTGGTTTTTAGGTAGTGTAGTTTGGTTTTTTTTTGCATTCATCTTATATTGTAAAATGAATTTTCCAAAGAATGAGTTAATAGATATGATTTATACAATAAGAGAGGCTCAAAAACATTGCCTTCTTGCTCAAAGAATTTACAAAATGAAGTATCCTGATCGACGCCAGCCTAATACCCATACTTTTCAAAACTTAATGCAAAGATTTGATTTTTCTGGTACTGTTGATTATCCAAAACGTAAAGTGGTCAACAAACCAGCAACTAATGAAGAAAAAGAACTACAAGTATTGTTAAATGTTCAGGAAAATCCTTATATTAGTAGCCGTCAGTTAGCAGCATTATGTGAAACATCACAATCCACCGCTAATCGTACTACCAAGAAATATAGGTATCATCCATATCACATGGAATTACACCAAGAATTGCATGGACAGGATTTTGAAAGTCGTATAAACTTTTGTCGTACAATAAATGAGGAGATTCAATTAAATCCAAATTTATTATGCAAGGTAATGTTTAGTGATGAAGCTACTTTTAGAAGTAACGGTGCCGTAAATAGACGCAACATGCATTATTATGCCACAGAAAACCCATTTTGGATTAGAGAGGTGCAACATCAGAACCACTGGTCATTAAATGTTTCGTGTGGTATTCATCATAATCGAATTATTGGACTCCACTTTTTTAATGAACCACTAAATGTCCATAGTTACGTGAACTTTCTACAAGAAGAACTACCCCAACTGCTTCAAGGTCTCGATAGGGATGAGCTTGACAGTATGAGGTTCCAGCACGATGGTGCGCCTCCGCATTACCATCGTAAAGTTCGTGCGTTTTTGGACCAACGATATCCGCAAAAATGGATTGGACTTGGGGGTTTCATTGAGTGGCCACCAAGGTCTTGCGACATCACACCATTAGATTTCTTCCTATGGGGTTATATTAAAAATAAGGTGTATGTTAATCCACCAACAACAGTGGAAGATATGCGAAACAGGATTAGGGATACCTGTAGAACAATAACGCCACTAATTTTGTCCAGGGTCCGAGAAAATCTGCAAAAAAGACTAAATTTGTGCATTGCACAAGAGGGTCGTTTATTCGAACACTTATTAAAAAGAAATAATTAATCTCAGTATTTAATAGGTAATTTTTTTGTTTCAATTTAGTATAAACGTAAATATGTATTTGCCTTGTCGTTATTGTTGTGTTAATTTTTTCACATTATGTTTAATTAAACTATTGCCGTTGTAATATAACGAATAATGTATTTCGTCATATTTAACCACATTCTGTTTGTTTCTGTAGTTTCTTTTTATTATTTTACATGGCTACTATGATAATGAAGGCTATTTCTGTAAAAAAGTATGGAAAATAAGAAAAACTGAAATATCTCAAAAACTATTATAAATAGGTATAGGATATATTGAACAAAACTTTTAGGGTTTTTATTACTCTATTAAATAACATGAAAATATACAGGGTGTACCATTTAAAAAAAAGATATTTATTTATTTAAACTTGTTCAAATTTGAGCCGATGTGTTCAACACCCTGTAGCTTTTATTGCAAATATTAGGTAAAAATTATGTTAACTTGTCCTTGGCCTTGCTAAATTCCAAATTTGAATATATTTGTCACAAAATTGAAAACGTTATTTAGGATTGAATTGATGCTTGAAAATGTGACTTTTTTTCTTTAAACTTAATTATCTCAGAAACTATAAAGTTTTGTTATAGTAAACCCTTAATAAAAAAGATTTAGAATTATAAGCTAAATCGAAAATACGATTCGTATATAGGGTGTTCTACTTAAAAAAATACAACTTTATGCTGTCCTAGTTTTTTGGCTCACCCTGTAGAGTCCTAAATATTTTTAAAATCTTCGTAAAAATAAACTGTATCAAACAATAAATATAGTTTCTTTGTAAATTTCACCGAAAAGGCACAAACTTACTTCATCCAATCGTTGACTCACCCTGTATATATATGTTAAAACCAACAATGCTTTGCCCAGTTCTAATGGTGCTTTTCTAATACCTAGAGGCGCCTTAAAATAAATAAAAATATTCCATGTTTATTGAAGATATTAAATGCTGATAAATACATGTAACATACTTAAATAGAAAAAAATAGAGGTAATTACATAAGCGAGTATTTGTACTTACAAATTCAAGTAATTGATACCACTTTATTTAATTGATCTCAATTGGAATGGTTATTTCTACGTTTGTGAATAATTTTCTGCATTTTATTGCTAATTTATGGTAGAAATATTAATTTTTATGTTTAAATTATGGTAAAATCCAGACATTTATTTGCTAAAGATAAGATTCTGTTAGGCTTATTAGGAATTTTATTTCAGAAATATGCGGGTATTTTTCTCTCTTAATCTTTGCTCACCGTGAGCTGTAAACTTAATATTTTTATTTATTTAATCGGAATCTAAAAATCATATTTAAATGGTTTTATTTAGCTTGCCTTGTTTTTGTCTTGTGTGTGTGTCAAATCTGTTAATTGCAATTTTACCCCCTTCATGTTGACCGATTGATCTGAAATTTGGTACACACCTTTAGTTCTGATGATAATACAATTATATATATTTAGTATCATTGTAAATCCAAGCTGGCCGCCGCCACAAAATGGTGGATTGCATTTTTTTTCAATCCCCTCAATATGGGCATCAAATGAAAGGGCTTGACAAGTAGAAATTTGTCAACTTTGTTTTTATTAGATACCTAGATTTCAGTTTTAATGTATTAACTGTCTAAACTCTATGATCCGCCATTTTGTTTCGGGCGCCATTTTGAATTAGGAATTTTTTTCTAAAGTGTACTGTGTTCTACTTGTCAAGCCTATATTGAGGGGATTGAAAAAAAAAATATGTAATCCGCCATTTTGTGGTGGCGGCCATCTTGGATTTACAATGATACTGAATATACATAATTGTATTGTATTGTATGGCTTTTTCAAGCATGAATCCCCCACCCAAGTCAAGATTTCATATCGTGTGGATTGTGTGGCGTAAGGGTAGTTAAAAATGATACGTCGTTAGCAGTACACCACCCAAGTTAAAGTGAAAGGTTTAAGCGCGCCGAGGACTGTGTGGCATTAGGGTGGATAAAAATGATATGTTGTTAGCGGTTTCCCTTCACGACTTGGGCTCATCTTGTTATATAAAACCCTTGTTCCTCTATTGGACCTCTGGGGAGGGGGGTCGACCGTTATAATATCCATTACTCTTGGGAACAAAACGGTAAAAAATCATAACAAAACAGAAACAAACAAAAATAAAATAGAAACTACGACACAATGAAAAAGAAAGCTTCAAAAATATAGAGCCTTAACAATATGAAGTCAGACCAAGAAAAAAACGTGAGAAACGCATGGAGCAGTCAGCGTCAGAAACACCTGAGCAATATGACACCAGGTTAACACTGCAATATCAACGATACAGACAGCTGTTAGTATCAAAAATGCCTCAACAGTCTAAAGCTAGGTTAACACAAAAAACGTGATAGACAAAGGAAGCGGTCAGCATCAGAAACAACTGAACAACGCCAAACCCGGTTAAATAACCAACGTGAGCGTGCACATCAATGCAGAGCTGAAAATCATCTATAGGCGGTCGAAAATGCTATTAAGAAAATGTGCATACACATTTGTGAAATTTGTACCAAACTTTGCTTCACCTATCACAATTCTAATCAAGTACAACACTACGTTAGAACACTGCTGGATTAACATATCTACCTATAGAATTGTCTTCGAAAACGACGTAACTTCCCGCTGCCAAACACATCTCACCAGTAATAAAACAATAGTACCACCAAAGACTTTCTGGAATAAACTGGATCCAGGTTCCATACCTGACGTGATTCAAGTTCTCACGCAGGCGGAGCAACGTTTGCTGCGCAGAATCATCTCGAAAGACAGGAATCCGTGAACGCCGCATCAAAATTTATATATATATATATATATATATATATATATATATATATATATATATATATATATATATATACAGGGTGATTCAAAAATCGATCACGAAACTTAAGGGGGTGATTCTACTTGACAAAATAAGGGTAGAGCTTCATATAATTTTTTTTCAAAATGTCATTCGTTTTCGAGTTACAAGCCGTCCAAATTCAAGTTTTTATTTTTTGTTTTTTGAATTACTCGCTTACAGGAAAACCGATTTGACTAATATTTGAAAAATAGGCTAAGTCTTCTGCGCTTCATCATTTTAGTAACAATTCACATTGATTGTTTGCCGCTAGAGGGCACTTTACCTACATTGAAAATTGTTTTTTTGTCATAATTTTTTAGTGTTGACAGCTACAGTAGTTTTTGGCATAATTTCTGAAAGACTGATGCCAGGCCTTTAAAAAAGGTGCTCTTTATTTACATCGCTAAACCCAACGGTTTAGACGTAAATCACCCTTAAAAATTAAGTGGTAAATTTACTTTTCTCATTTCATTACCACCAGCTACCAGGTAAATAGCTATCAAAGTATACTAGAGCTGTCAGTTTAACATCAAATAAATTCGCTTTTTAAACTATTTAATTTATAATCTTAAAATAACTAATAATGGCTAATCAGTAAATATTCATATTATGGATTATTGCGATATACATTTAATTGATAAAAATTAATGAAACAGTACTAAACAAACTAAAAAAGATTCTCAAAATGTCCCCCATTTTCTTCCATACATTTCCTAACACTCTTCAAAAAATGTCGCCTAACTCGATGAAAAATTCCTGGTGTTTCTTTAATAATTTGGCACTTTTCGATTATCCTGAAGCGAAGATCCTCGACGTTGATTACTGGAATATCGTACACCAATTGTTTCAAATGACCCCAAAAGAAAAAATCCATAGGATTAAGGTCTGGTGACCTCGCTGCCCATGCCAATGGTCCACTTCGTCCTATCCATCGCTCAGGATATGTTGCATTCAAATACTGTCGGACACGTATACTAAAGTGGGGCGGAGCTCCGTCTTGGAGGATCCACATGTTGGCCCTTACTTCCAATGGTACATCTTCCAGATACAATGGGAGACGATTTTGGATAAAATCTAAGTATACGTCACCAGTTAATGGGCTATCAAAGAAATGAGGACCAATAAGGTAATCTCCTATTATCCCTGCCCACACATTTAGTGAAAATCTACGCTGATGTTTCGTTTCTACCACATTGTTTGGGTTCTCGTAAGCATATGTGTGGATGTTGTGTAGATTTGTTATGCCATCACGAGTGAAACCAGCTTCGTCAGTGAATAATATGACGCCAATTAATCGATTATCGTGTTCATACTTAGCTAGGATCTGATTGCACATTTCCAACCGTCTCGGCCGATCATCGTCATAAAGAGCCTGCACCTTTTTTGAATAAAACGGGTAGAGTTGTTCTTCTCTTAGTATCCTCCATGAACTAGCCTGACAGAGCCGCACTTCATTCCCAATTTTTCTAGTACTAATACCTGGATTATCTTCAATAATTTCAAGCACTCTTTCTTCTTGTTGCACGTTTCTAGCAGTTCTAGGTCTTCCCCTATTTCCATTATAACTTTTAAAGGAACCACATTCCGCAAGCCTCCTGTGCACACTGGAAAATGTTTGAGCATGAGGGATATTTCTTTCCGGATAACTCTCCATATAATATCTTCTTGCCAACTCTGCATTACCATTTGCTTTTCCATAACAAAAATGGATATCACAATATTCGATATTTGAATATTGGTGATTAGCCATTATTAGTTATTTTAAGATTATAAATTAAATAGTTTAAAAAGCGAATTTATTTGATGTTAAACTGACAGCTCTAGTATACTTTGATAGCTATTTACCTGGTAGCTGGTGGTAATGAAATGAGAAAAGTAAATTTACCACTTAATTTTTAAGGGTGATTTACGTCTAAACCGTTGGGTTTAGCGATGTAAATAAAGAGCACCTTTTTTAAAGGTCTGGCATCAGTCTTTCAGAAATTATGCCAAAAACTACTGTAGCTGTCAACACTAAAAAATTATGACAAAAAACAATTTTCAATGTAGGTAAAGTGCCCTCTAGCGGCAAACAATCAATGTGAATTGTTACTAAAATGATGAAGCGCAGAAGACTTAGCCTATCTTTCAAATATTAGTCAAATCGGTTTTCCTGTAAGCGAGTAATTCAAAAAACAAAAAATAAAAACTTGAACTTGGACGGCTTGTAACTCGAAAACGAATGACATTTTGAAAAAAAATTATATGAAGCTCTACCCTTATTTTGTCAAGTAGAATCACCCCCTTAAGTTTCGTGATCGATTTTTGAATCACCCTGTATATATATATATATATATATATATATATATATATATATATATATATATATATATATATATATATATATATATATATATATATATATATATATATATATATATATATATATATATATATATATATATATATTATTTTTTATTTTTTCGTACAGAAAAAAAATACCATCCATTTAAAATTCTCATTTTGTTAGTTTAATCTTAAAATTGTTTTAAAAATTTTAGGGGACTTTAATTATTAACTTTCAATAAATTACTCATTTGCATAATTAATTTACTTCGTTACATGGTGTCAAAAAATCAGTTTATTTTGTTTTCGAGAATAACAAATGGGTAATATTACCGAGATTTATTTATCCTATCAAGTTATGCGCAACCTTTTGGATGATTGAAAACTCATATTTATCAATATGAAGTATTCATAATTATTGAATACAATATTGATGACCGTTCAAACTAACTACAAGAAAGGAACGAGATATTTTACTATACTATAGCGTTACTAAATAATCAGAAATTTCAGTACCTGCACTGTGTGTGTGTGCGTCAGAAAACAATTAAATGACGTATTCTCCGATAAGGGAAAAAATAGACAATTTATTTCCTGCAAATCTAGCTTTGATGTTCTCCCATAGGCGTTTGAACTACCTAATAATAATCTTGTTAGTAGAGCTGCAACAAACCAAAAATGAAAAGTTTTTGCTGCAGAGCACTACTTCTTACTTAACAACTCTAATTAACCTGACTCTCTGAGCTGTTAATTACACTGAACCTAAGTTATCAAAATTTTCAGCGAATCTGTAGATCAAAAACTTCAAAAATTTTAAACTTAAATTAAAATGTACACTCATTGTAGGTTTTGTAGAGGGTGGTCTTATTCTTGTTCCCAACAACCATATTTTACCTTATTGACCTTAATTTAACTTAATAGTATTATTCTGTTTCTCTGGAATAACAAAAAGGAAATGAAAATCTGATTTCAGTAACAATCCGATTAAAAGTGGTTAAACACACTTAAGCTAGTGAACTTCATACTTAATAAGGCTTCAGAAAAATAAATTAAATTGCTTCGAATTTTGTAAAATAAAGCAGATTTTCAAGGTGTAAAATTGTCAAACAAAAAAAATTATTAAATAAAATACAAAACAGTCAAATTTCAAAATATCATATTAATATATATCAGAGTACAAGTACAATTTGATAATTATTAATTTATTATTAATTTGAATGAACATTGATACCGCTTTCTTCTTAAGATATTAAGTTTTTAATTAATTGTAAAGTAACTAAATAAATAAATTTAAAAAAATATTATCCCATATTTGGAAACATTTTTTGTCCGATATCAGGTTGTGCTGTAAGCTGCAGTTTTAGCATTTTTAATATTACCTTTTTTAATTTTAAAGGTAGTTTCTAACCTATTCACAAAAACGAGAAACATTGACAAGTAATATATAAGTTAACGAAAAATATTTAAGAACAAATTCGACATCCACAACAAAGAATCAATGATTCTGTAACTTTACAATAATAGAAAAGAAAAAAAATATTGATAACAAGTATTGATATAATACTCCTATCATGAACATAATTTAATATTTGCCTCTAACATAAATTATAGGTATATATATACCTATTATTTATTAGGTATATATATATATATATATATATATATATATATATATATATATATATATATATATATATATATATATATATATATATATATATATATATATATATATGTTTATGCGGCTTTCACGGATTCCTCCGTGTGAGATGCAGTAGGCGTGGTTATATCCACATTATGCCGTTGTAGTGCTGAAATCACATTCAACAAACGTACAACTATATGCAGCTCCGTATATGAACGAAGTAAAATGCGAACAGTAAATGCAAACTTCGTTCCAACCATATCCTTTCTATATTAGAGGTTGCACAGTTGGAACAAATTGCTAAGGAACACAATTTATCCTATTCCACCACCATCAAGATGATAGCCTACCTGTACCACCATACCGAGAAGAAAGTCAAAACTTACCCTCCCCGCCACAGTGATACGGCAGAGGTACATGTTTCATCTCTACTAGACTCATCAGAGTACCGACATGCAACTGGCTGTGCAAAGGACAGATCGGAAGGAAGCATGGAAATAGTGAACGCGGCTTCGCCGACCTCCCGCCGGATGACGTATACATTTTTATGCGGCTTTCACGGATTCCTCCATGTAAGATGCAATAGCAGTGCTGAATGAGATTTCACCCAAACGTCAGCTGTCTTAAAGTCCTGAGAGGGACTCAGCACACACACAGGATGCTCGACAACCTTCAATTGCACCTCACACCCGATTTACAAACTTAAATTTACCACTAAAAGTTTGGGTGTTTCGTTCTCAGTCACCCGTCATCGTCGAATTTTACCATTTTTGGAACTTGTATTTGAACTAACTTGGCGGCGGAAATCGACGGTGAGATATTACGATATCTATCTCTCTAAGGTCATCCACCGTTCAGGAATCTGTCTTCTGTCGCCATCCTTTTATATTTACATTCCAGCTCTTTAAGTACTGAGGCTTTTCAGAACAACATTTTTTTAGAAATTACATTAATATTGTTAAACACAGATTTATTCTTAATATAGACTAGAGATGATACTCTTACTTTCTTTGTACATATTGTAGAGTATACCTCCATTTTGGTTCCTTCGGTAAGATCTGTGTTTTTTTCTTCCCGACAAGGTTTATTTTTCCAGGAGAGAAAATAATGGGATTGTTTTTTTTTTCTAACAGCCTATGGGATTTCCCTTGAAACTTGAAGAGCAGCGGTTACTGTCTAGAAATAATTATACCAAAATATTTCTAAAATATTTTTTCCCCTTAAACAGGAGAAACAGAAACATTTCTTTTTTTTTAACTCTAAATACTCTCACAAATTATTTTGTGTGTTATTTTATTCTAATTTTTAATGCCTGATTATAATAATTGATCAAAATAGTGCGGAAAACATTTTAAAATCACATACGGAGTGACGGGATTTGAAGGTTAGAAATGTTTATGTGTTTTGATATAGGTTTTTAATAAGAACAATACATACTTACCGGTAATAAACTACAAAATAATAATAGCTTTTGTATGAAATGACCTTCTCATTCAAATTCACTTAAATAGCCTAAATTCTCTTTTATATGTTCGTAGACTGATAACGCACTAGTATTCTTTCACTAGTTTAATAAGCGGTTGAACTAACCTGAAATAGTTTAAGATATTTAAGTAAAAAACGTATTAGGACCATCCGCGGCTTTAGGAATGCAAAAATATTTGATATTTCTATATTTAATTCATTGTTTTCGATATTATTGTATTTTACTGTTCAATCATTGAAACTTGACATGAAAACTAAAAGAAAAAATCTACGTATATGACATAAACAGGTTAAAAATAAGACTGGTTAATTATGTTCATATGAACAGAGAAGCAGAGCAAAATTGGAAGAAAATGAGTTACCTGCTTTCCTGTTGAAGGTTTGAAGAAAAAAAAATATTAACTTGTTAAAATTTCCTTATATTCCATTTAATTTTCAAAAGTAATGATGTTGCGAGACGAGAAATTACCTCTCGTCTCACCTCATTTCTCGTGCGAGAAAACTGGAATTTCTGAATAATACTAATTGATCGGTTCTTATACTTAATCATATGCTTTTTTTTAGCTAATACATAATTTCTTACCAGAACTCTTGTGAGAAGTTGAAGAAATTCTCGTTCCGTATGTTTCTTTCTAATCTCGAGACGATAAATCGTTACTTTCTCGTCTTATTCTGGTGCTCAGCTTCTGGTCTCTTCTCAAAATTTCTTGAATCTCATAGCATTACTATACAAAAGCTCTATTTTTCTTTGCAGGAGTCTGCACCAATGCAACCGCACCCTCTGTAAGCAGCATCAATCGAATCCTACGAAACCGAGCGGCAGAACGAGCTGCAGCCGAGTTCGCCCGAGCAGCTGGATACGGACTATACCATCCTCATCCCTATGCAGCTGCAGCTGCATTTCCTTGGCATTCACCATTATGGCCAAATGGTAAATAAAATATTTTTAATTTAACTACTTTGAAGTGTAAAGGATTCTTAAAATTATATTTTACAGGTCCCCTTGGCCTTCAACCTCCCGGTTCCACCAACCCTACGGGTATGACAGGAAGTCCTTCTTCAAGTGGTTCACCCCATCCTGATCACAGCCTCTTGAACTCGCCTCCTGGAGGGTTCGATAAGGATGACTCTAGTCTTGATAGTTCCGAGCAGCCAAAGTTTAGGTAAATATATCAAAACTGCTACTAAAAAAATCACCTGATAGAATTTAGGGGTTTTTTTATAATATTTTTTTGTCAGCCTATTCCATAACTACTTTATTTTAAATTTATTTCAGAAGAAATAGAACAACTTTCAGTCCGGATCAGTTAGAAGAGTTAGAAAAAGAGTTTGAAAAAAGTCATTATCCTTGCGTTTCGACTAGAGAAAGACTGGCGTCAAAAACGTCTTTATCTGAAGCTAGAGTTCAGGTAAATAAAATTTAGATTTTGAATTTAATTAAGAGAAGTTATATTATGCGTAATATTAAAAATGTCGATGGATCTGGAAAAGTTTATTTTCCAAGCGTTGCTGTTATAAAAAAAGAACGAATATCTGTTTCCAAAACAATGAATTACTAGAAATGCACGCTTTTAAATTCGCACACGGTTATAGAACTTAGTCCTGTTCTATAAGCTTTTTATTGAACTCTGGCATAATATAGACATTATTTGAAGAAGAACAGGCTTGAAAAAAAAACACTTCATGATTAAATGACTTGAGAATAAACTTTCTCAAATGTGAATTGCTCTACTGCATCGATCATTTACGTGCTATAATAATATTTTTTTTTAATATTGCTGGTTCAAAACTCGTTTTTGCAGATATATTTGTGCGCTATGTCAAGTTTTCTGAAAAAATTAAAATCGCTTCTCTCGGGCAACAAACCTCATATTCATAGAGAATCAACATTCTCATGGTAATATCGAGGCTGCAATCGCCTCTGGTTAGGATTAAGGAACATAAAATTCATACAGAAAAATGGAAAATGTCTACATACTCCATGGAAAATAGACTTTCGTCAGTAACAAAAATGTAACATTGATTTTTTTGCTGGAATGTTTCCTTTCGGCATCCTATAAAACATATCTCGATGGTAACTCTTGATGACCTGTGCAAAGAAAATGACGGATCAAAAATGGTCAAGATTTTCGGTTTTTTGAGTTTATCTCGAAAAGTAAAAGTTGTATCGAAATATTTCAAACAAAAGTTATAGAGAATTAAAAAATCTATCGATTCATGTAATATAAGTTATAGGTGGCGCCACTAGTTATCAAGATATATATATTTTTTCCGATAAAATTTACGGTTTTTGTTTTTTTTTTTAAAGACATTTATTAACAAATTACCGATTTAAAATTTAATATAAATATATGTATTATCATTCTAAAAAAGTATGTCAAACCCGGAATCTGTGAGTTTTTTATTTTCCGAGAAATTCGATGTCAAAATTGAAAATTCAATCTCAATTTTCCGCTTTCCTAATTAAGATACAGTTTTCGATTTTAATGGAAATTGTTTGTATTGTTTTATATTTTGAAAATTTATTTAAAATTTTTTTTTCAATCGTGGGCCAAGAAATTTTGCAAAAACTAATTTTTGTACCAAAAAAATTGCGATAACTTTTCACATGATGGAGATAAATTTTTTCTTAATGCGTGCATTGGATTTAGATGTATCATTTCCGATCTCAAAAAAAAAATTTTAATTTTGGATGAAAAAAACTTTTTTTTTTCAAAAATTCATAATGGCGTGGCAAAGGAATATTAAGGGCTCAAATTTGCAGAAGTTGCTTTATAATACTTGTGCTTTACCTGTGATTTTTTTTGGATCCAAGAAATACACTTCCATACAATCTGTGAACCTTCGAAAATTGGGCCGCATCTAATCGAAAATAGCTGCTGCAGGCCTCTGTCGGCGGGTTGCCATAGTTCAGGGACATTATTCATTGGCGCGTCAAGGAAACTTATGCATCACAAGTAATATTTATAATATTGATGTTGTTTTATTAATTTATATGATAGTAACAGTTTGTTTAGTCATATTAATTATTAATTTGTTTATTAACAAAATTTTTACAAAAAATTATAGAGAAAATCATACAAATATTCAATTATATATTACTTTTATATTGTTTTTTCGTTTATATTATTATTATCTAATAGTTTATTACCAAAATTTTTACGAAAATTTCTATAATATATAATCATATAAATATTAAATAATAGTTTATTAACAAAACTATGCTCTTTAATTTTATAAGTTTGTATTAGGACAAATTAATATCATTGGTCGCTAATTATTTTCGTATTTTTGGCGCGCTAGAAGCAGATGTATAAACCGGGTTTATAATGACTGTGATGATTGTAGTTGTTCTGCGCAGCATCCATTTTGGAGCAGTTCGGACTTGGGACATTCTCTCTTTTACCTAATAAACTAAACAATATGATTTGCTTATAGATATTTTCGTAAACATTTTGTTAATAAACTGTTAGATAATAATAATATAAAAGAAAAAAACAGTAGAATATGTAATATATAATTAAATATTTGTACGATTTTCTCTATAATTTTTTGTAGACATTTTGTTAATAAACAAATTAATAATTAATATGACTAAACAAATTGTTACTGTCATATAAATTATTAAAACAACATCCATATTATAAATACTACTTGTGATGCATAAGTTTCCTTGAAGCGCCAATAAATAATGCTCCTGAACTATAGAAACCCGCCGACAGCGGCCTGCAGCAGCTAAAGGGTGTTTTTTATAGAGGTATAAAACTTTAATTTGGCAACACTTTTTTAACTGAAGGCCATGAATAGACTGACGCCTGAACAACGCTTCCAAATTGTGCAAATTTATTTTGAAAATCATGGTTCTGTTCGAAATACGTATCGCGCACTACGTCCATTTTACGGTCAACATAATCGTCCATCAGAGCAATTAATTCGATTAACTATGGAACATTTTCGCACCACGTTTACTCTAAATGATAATACGCATCCACAGAGACGTCGTACAGTGCGTACAGAAGAAATCATTGCTGCTGTAGAGCGTAGCGTAGAGGAAGATCCGAATCATTCTATCCGCCATCGTGCACAGGAATTGGATATGTGTCCATTCACTTTATGGAAGATTTTGCGGAAAGATCTTGATTTGCGTGCCTACAAAATCCAACTCGTGCAAGAATTGAAGCCACACGATCACCTAGCAAGGCGTAGATTCGGTGAATGGGCCCAAAACACGATTGCCGTTGATCCCGATTTTCATAAGCGAATTTTGATTAACGATGAAGCTCACTTTTCTTTGAATGGATCCGTCAATAAACAAAACTGCCGTATTTGGAGTGATGATAATCCTCAAGTGTATGTTGAGACATTGTTACATCCAGAAAAACTGACTGTTTGGTGTGGTTTATGGGCTGGTGGAATCATTGGTCTGTACTTCTTTAAAAACGATGCTGATCAGAACGTTACAGTCAATGGTGACCGCTATAGAGCCATGATTACTGACTTTTTCGTTCATTAATTGAACAACCATGATGTGCAGGAGCTGTGGTTTCAACAAGACGGCGCAACATGTCACACAGTTCGTGCCACAATTGATTTATTGAAGGAAATGTATGGTAACCGCATAGTTTCACGTTTCGGACCCGTGAATTGGCCTCCAAAATCGTGCGACTTAACGCCGCTAGACTATTTTCTGTGGGGATATGTGAAGTCGTTAGTCTACGCCGATAAGCCCGAAACGATTGATCACTTGGAGGACAACATTCGCCGCGTTATTGCCGATATACGGCCACAAATATTGGAAAAAGTCAACGAAAATTGGACCTCCAGATTAGACTACGTCCGAGCCAGCCGTGGCGGTCATATGCCAGAAGTTATATTTAAATTATAATGCCAGAAGTTTATCTTTCGAATAAAGTAAATTTCATGTCAATTTAAAAAATTCATCTTTGTTTTATTCCATTTAAAAGTTCTATACCTCTATAAAAAACACCCTTTATTTTTGATTAGATTCGGCCCAGTTTTCGAAGTTCACAGATCGTATGGAAGTATATTTCTTGGATTCAAAAAATTCACAGGTAAAGTACAAGTATTAAAAAGCATCTTCTGCAAATTTGAGCTCTTAATATTCATTTGCCACGCCATTATGAATTTTTGAAAAAAAAACGTTTTTTTCATCGAAAATTAAAAAAAAAAATTTTGAGATCCGAAATGATACATCTAAATCTGATGCGGGCATTAAAAAAAAATTATCTCCATCCGGTGAAAAGTTATCGCAATTTTTTTGGTGCAAAAATTGGTTTTTGCAAAATTTCTTGACCCACGATTGAAAAAAAATTTTTTTTTTTAATAGATCTTCAAAATATAAAACAATACAAACAATTTCCATTAAAACTGAGCATTGTATCTTAATTAGGAAAACGGAAAATTGAGGTTGAATTTTCAACTTTGACATCGAATTTCTCGGAAAATAAAAAAGTCACCGATTTCGGGTTTGAAATACTTTTTAGAATAATAATACCTATATTTATATTAAATTTTAAATCGCTAGTTTGTTAATAAATACCTTTTTTTAAACAAAAGCCGTAAATTTTGTCGAAAAAGAAATATATCTCGATAACTAGCAGCGCCACCTATAACTTATGTTATATGAATCGATAGGTTTTTTAATTCTCTACAACTTTTGTTTGAAAGATTTTTCAATACAACTTTTACTTTTCAAGGTAACCTCAAAAATACAAGAATCGTGACAATTTTTGCTCCGCCATTTTTTTTGCGCAAATCTTTCAGAGTTACCATCGCGATATGTTTTATACGATGTCGAAATGAACACATTCCAGCAATGTTACATTTTTGTTAACAAAAAGCTCTTTTTTGATCTAAATTCCATGAAGTAAGATCTGATACATAAAAATAGTCTGAAGCTGCAGTGGTATGTAGTAAAAACAGAAAACCTAGAGAAACAGCTTATATACTAAAAATTATTATGGAATCTTTGGAGAAATTCAGTGTTGAGAAACCTAATCTAAGAAAAATACTTCAATACTAAACTCTCCGAGTGTATCGGTGTGATATTTGGTAGCGAATTTCTTTAATTTGTATCACAAAAACAGTATTTGCGGTTTTCTATAAGCTAATTATTATCGCTCAGACATTTTAGCACGGTACATACATCTGTATCATTGTATTTCTCTTGTAATAAGGAGGAAAAAGTTCCAAGTAATTTTTTATAGTGATGATTATAATCGACTCGACAAGAATCATCACGTAAAAAGCGACAGGATGCTTACCTGTTTTACTTTGCTAATTGGGTACCTTAAGGTATTGAAAATTCGTTCCGTTTAAAACAATGGCACTTCCCTTGTGGCAGACATAACAATAAAACTAAAAATCGCCCGTCACCTGAAATCATCTTTAAAAAGACTTGTACTTGCAACTCATCATCTGATTATTAATTAAGCGTTTAATTGGATGATTATTTGGTTAACCATTATCCTGATTATTCATTGTAATTTGAACATTATTAATACTTTAATCACCCGTTGGTCCCCACAAAAGAGATAGTAAAGTAAAAAAAAAATCTTGTTAACTTTTTCAAAATGTTCTTTATTTTTAAAAATTTTTAGCACACTTTGTATCTTCTTTTCTTAACAAATAAATGTCATGCTCGCATGAAAAAGAATTGGTAGTTCTAATTCACCCAATTTTCTTCTTTTAGTGAAGGGTATAAGTGTGATTTCTAGATTTCAGACTTCCAGGATATTCCCCAGGGTGCTCTTTAATGCACCACTCCTCCACTATAGTCAGAGTACTTTGCATGATCTGCAATAATATTTGACCATGTTTCTCCACAATAAATATGACTATACCTTCAATATACCCCTGAACATAACAGCTTCGGTCGTTAAGGTTTACCAGAAGTTCATTAACCCACAAAAGAGAGGACAGAACGCCTTACCTGCGAAAAGTTCGGCTATCGACACCTCCACGGATTCCTCCAACAGATTTGATTGTCCTCGTGTGCCATGAAGCATGGTATACGGGAAAAAACCCTAAAGTTGATTAAAAACTAATGTGACAATTCCAAATCCATCGGGTAGAAATTAAAAAAATATATATATATTTAAATAAAATAATTACTTAAATATTATTAAAATAAACCATAAAACATAAATAATATATTACTCCAGTCAGAGGCAGATATCTGAAAATTTCAAGTCGTAGGGGGCCCCCAGTAGATGATAAATACGTAAAAAAAGTACAGCTAAATCAGTTTTGGTTACATATTAGAGAAAACTTCCAAATGAAAGTTGTGGATGTTGAAAAGATCTTTAATTTCGTTTTTTATACGTCAAAATCGATAAATAATTTATCGAGATAAAGGCGAAAAGCCACCTTTTTTGCACTACTTTATAAATGTTAATAACTTTTGTAAGAAAAGCCGAAAGTGATGTATAACCCCTTGATGATAAGGCCATTATGTGCCTTTATAACTGTGCGACAGCTGGACTAAATGTTTGGTAGTTTATGAATAATCTTAATTGTTTATCCCAGACACTGAATGTTCAAACAATTGTCCTTGCCCAGAGGATGATTCTACAGATATTTGCAAAACCGGAATGGATTCTTTGAAGTTCAAACGACAAACAACGATGAAAAAACGATGGATTATAAAAAAAATTGTAGTTAAAAAAACCGTTTAAAGAAGTGGTACCTTTTTTTTACGTATAAATAATTGAAATAACTTTGTTAATTTTAATGACGCAAGTTTGTGAATAAGTGGACTTGAAAGCTGCTGAAAAAATATGAATTTAAAAAAAAAGTATCCTACGACCAATAGGATTTTTTTAAAATCATATCTCTTTTGTTTATAAACATTAAGAGCCTAAATTTTCTCAGATTTTAAACGAAGACCTATATTTTATGATGTAATTGATAAGTATGAAATTCATGCATCGTTAGTAAAGTTATAGCCCTTCGAAGTGAAGGTACTTTTGCAAGTGCGTTGTTGCGAGAGGTGGAGAAAGCTCGGCTTTCTCGCGGTGTGCTTCTGAAATTCAAACTTCAAATTGGAGTGCGCAACAAAATTGTACGTTATCTCGGGTTCCAGATAACGTAGAGCCTTCATTTTTTTTTTAAACTGGGGTAACTCGACGAAATATTACGAACTAACTTATTTTCATTATCATAGAAAATCGAGAAAGACCGGAAACTCGACATTTCATGGGAAAACACATTTTTTGGCAATATTAACACTAATATTGTTTTCAAAAATTTTACTAGCAGTTTAATTTCATTGCAAATATTAAATATAAAACAAGCCAAGATTTTATTTTATTTTTCTTTATATACTACACGGAAAATAACTTATCTATTTATTTATTTACTTGTTTGGCTTTGAAACACACTAACCGGTGGCCTCATGGGAGGATCGTTTGGTGCGACACCTGGCTTTCGTTGCCAAAATTAGCAGCAAGCCTGGTTGCCTAATACCCAATAATGCGACCCCTATCCTTTGAGCAGCGCGTTTCGTGTACTCAATTGTATAGATTTCTGTTTTAATTCACCGTCGCGCAACCACATGGCGGTTTTTACAAATTTTCTTAATTTGTGTGGTTCTTGTGTTATCAAGTGAACCATCGAGATGTCACCTTTGTCCTCCTGTTTGCTGTTTTTAATTTTAAATTCAGCTTTATAGGATGCAAAGGCGAGATGATGGTTTGAACCGAATGCGGTGGCCTGACGAGTCCCATATTAGGACGAAACAGCGCTGTCGCCATATGTTGGACCCGGAGTCTTTCCATACTTTGGCACTTTTTAACACGAGAATAATGCAGATTGACAAATTTCACGTCCGCTAAGGCAAGATTTTATTTTATTTTTCTTTTTATATTACAGGGACAATAACTTATATATTTATTTATATATATATATATATATATATATATATATATATATATATATATATATATATATATATATATATATATATATATATATATATATATTCTCGGAATAAATAATTCAGGCATATGTTTATGCATAATACAAATTTTTTTTAATACACTTTAAATACCCTAAATACACAATCGACTTTTTTTATTTATATAACTCAACGATAAAAATTTATATTTCTGTTCTTACTCTTTTTTGTGGAGGCTCTTCTTCATCATCATTTATCATTGCTTGTAGCAAATCGTCATCTTCCTCCGCGTCATTTTCATCTTCAATTATAACTGCAGCGGAGTTGTCGCATTTTTTATCTCCCTCATCGTTGCAATTTAAACAAAGAGTTGTGCAATTGAGACCGTGCTTTTTGCAGCCGCATCTACTTGTTTTGCACCCAGTGGTGCACTTATATGTAATTAATGTTAAAGTTTCGTCGGGTAACAAATTTTCAGATGTGTAAATTGGTTCGAAGCCATGGTTATGTTTTCGCCAGCCATATTTGGTTGCGTCCATCTGATTTCCTAACCATATTTGCAATTGATAATAAACTCGGAGAACATGTCCACTTATTCACAAACTTCTGTCATTAAAATTAACAAAGTTATTCCAATTGTTTATACGTGAAAAAGGTACCCCTTCTTTAAATGTTTTTTTTTTAACAACAATTGTTCTTTAATTGTCGTTTCAACTTCAAAAAATCCATTCCGTTTTTGCAAATATCTGTAGAATCATCCTCTGGGCAAGGACAATTGTTTGAACATTCTAGGTCTGTGATAAACAATTAAGATTATTCATAAACTACCAGACCGATTTGGTCCAGCTTTCGCACAATTATAAAGGCCCATAATGGCCTTATCATCAAGGGGTTATTCATCACTTCCGGCCTTTCTTGCAAAAGTTATTAACATTTATATAATAGTGCAAAAAAGGTGTTTTTTCTCCATTATCTCGATAAATTATTTATCGATTTTGACGTATAAAAAATGAAATTAAAGGTCTTTTCAATACTCACAACTTTTTTTCTCTAAAATGTAACCGAAAAATTCTACGGAAGGAAAATCGAATTTTCCGACTTTGGATATTGTTTATAAAAAACAGGGTTGATCTAGCTGTACTTTTTTACGTATTTATCATCTACTGGGAGCCCCCTACGACTTGAAACGTTCAGATATCTGCAATAAATTTTTACATGAAATCGCTACAAATTCAATAAGAAAATTGGAGATATATATTTAATACGTATCATATCTATGATCAAAACCCAATTCAACAAAACGCAATTTCAAAATTTCTATTTCTAAATTAATTAGATTCTAGACTAATTCTAACAATTAACGCAGGTTTGGTTTTCTAACAGACGAGCAAAATGGCGGCGTCACCAACGCATGAACCTGCTAAAACAGTCCTCTCCCTCAGGAACCACGCATCAACGGGGCACTCCATCCTCGATATTCGGAGGGCGACTGACACCTTCTCCTCACTACAAAGGTTCCGACCCTGGGTCGCCCCTTACTTCCCCTCTCACAGCAGGACCTCAAGCCAGTCATCAACTTCTACTTCAAATGGGTGGCGAAAATAGGTAAATGCTTTTATATGCCTTATCAGTACTAAACCAAAAATTATTTTATTTAGTAAGATTTAAAGATTTTCTTTTATTTCTAGCGCGTTCAAAGCTTTGGTACCCAACTCACTCCTTACCCAAGAAAACCTTCGGAGAATGCACGAATACGACTCCGAATCGGATGAAGAAATAAATGTAAATGATGAATCGGATCTGGAAGATGATCGAGGAAGACGGTCGAGATCTTGTAGTCCTGTTGATGTGGTTGATTCGAGTCCTAAGGAGAGTCAGCAGCCTCTGCAGTTAACAATACATGACCGAGAATGAAAACTAGATAGTTAGTGTTTCCTGCTATGTTTACCAAAGTGAAGGACTGGTAACGTTATTGTAATTGTACATAATATTAAATGTTCCTTATCTCTCCTTGCTGTTCATTTATTTATATCTCGAGGTACAAGATATTTTATATGCTCTGTACCAGCTTAGTTTTTATTAATGGTATGAATCCTGATGTGTTGAAACACGATATTGAAGTATCTAAGAGGCTCACATAATCGTATTCACAATCAAGAGTAAATATTAAAAATGTTTTCCCAATTTGGAGTTTAAAATTATCAGAAAAAACCCTTTTAAATTGGGCAACTGAAATATTATTGTATTGGAACTTTGACTGGTATCAACTATACTTAGTATATTTTAGTGTTTGTGTTAATATGGAATATTCTTTGGTGAACAGGTTGGACTGGGTCCAAAGAGCGGTAAAAGCAACAGCAATTGTATTAATTCTTTTCAATAATTTTTTTTAAAAACAAATTTTTATGAGAAGAAATGCCGGAAAAAAATAATTCTAAATATTATCAAAAATTTTATATAGTCAAAAAAACGGTCTTCAGTAATTATTCACTTTTGTCCCCCGTGACCTAGACTTTGTACGAAATTATCAATCTCTTGATCGCAGTCTCTAGCTGATGACATCCTGTTGTTTTAAATTTAGGAGATAGCAAACACAAATCACTTATTTCACTTTGATTTTCAAATTTTGTAACGAACTTTTAAGATAAAAAGAGTGACCGTAAAATTTAAAATTAGTCTATTTCGGGGACCTCGTATTTGAAGCTAAAATGTGTGCAAATTGAAAGTTTAAGATTGGATAATGCTCTGAGAAAATTTAGTTATCAAAGTTGAGGAAATGGAGTTTCAAAATGTGTTTCAGTTGAATAAAAATTTTGACATTAAAAATCTAATATCTCGACAATGAAAAAAGATAAACAAGGTTATCTTATCTCATTTTAAAGCTTAAAATACCTAAGAAATATCATTGATTTAAAGAAATTGTTAAATTCATCCCTTAGACAAGGTGAAACTACCCCCATGCAAGAAAAATGGAAATAAATTATAAAATATCTGAAGAAAATTGTGTTCGTGAGTCAAAATCTAAGCTCATCATTAAGTAGCAATTATCATATATTTATGGTTCGTTTTTACTGACATTCATTCACGAGTTCACCCACAGACGCCGTTCAGTGAGCTTTGAAGATGGTGAATGAGATATCACCGACAATTCAGCTGCCTCACAGTCCTGAGAAGGACTCGGCACATACACAGGATACTCGAAAATCTTCAATTACATATATTATATAAATATATATATATATATATATATATATATATATATATATATATATAGGAGAATAAAATAACTTTTCCAAATATATAGACTGTGAAATTGTTAATTTTTTATAATTTCGTACCGCTCCGGGGTATATTCAGATGTTCGTTTGTACAGTCCCGCATCAAGTTCTGCGGGTAATATCCTGCCGATATTTTACGATATGGGGATTTTAAGTTAACAGTTTTTTGTGCATTTTGCTCTCGGTTCGTTACAGCTCCACTGATATGACTATCAGGTGGTCAAAACTAGTATGGGGAGAGAACCAGAGTGCAATTAGCAAAGAATATACTGCGTGTCTCCTTCCTTAACGGTCGTAAGGAGACTAAAATACCTTTTCCAAATAAATAAATAAATAAATAAATAAATATATATATATATATATATATATATATATATATATATATATATATATATATATATATATATATATATATATACAGGGTGTCCAAGATAAGGATCCTAAGCATGGGGATCTCGGAAACAGTTGGAGATACGAGGTCGGTTAAATTAGAGAAAAGTTGCGCAATTTAGTGCTAAATTAAACGCAGTTAAAAAAATTTAAAAATTTCAAACACTTCCGGAGATTTCCGGAAAAAAACGAAATTTGGCAAAATCGTTTTTAATTTTTGCAGGCTTTATTTAAAGAGATATCCGAAAATAAAAGGTAGATTCTCATTGCCACTTTTTATTTTTTATAATTTGGTCTAAACAAAATTTAAATCCGACGTTTCGTTTCTGAGATACCATCATGAACTTTCATTTTTTATATGGAACAAAAAAAAGTATCCCATGTATTTGATAGCATTTTTTATTACAAATTCAACGGTGTATCACACTTGCATATCAAGTGTGTAATTCATTGGCTTTTATAAAACTGATATACCTTTCTCTCTCGCTCTCACGGAGCTCTTATGGAGAGTACTTGAACTACGTATTCGATATGCAAGGGTGATACACCGTTGAATTTGTAATAAAAAATGCTATCAAATACATGGAATACTTTTTTTTGTTCCATATAAAAAATGAAAGTTCATGATGGTATCTCAGAAATGAAACGTCGGATTTAAATTTTGTTTAGACCAAATTATAAAAAATAGAAAGTGGCAATGAGAATCTACCTTTTATTTTCTGATATCTCTTTAAATAAAGCCTGCAAAAATTAAAAACGATTTTGCCAAATTTCGTTTTTTTCCGGAAATCTCCGGAACTGTTTGAAATTTTTAAATTTTTTTAACTGCGTTTAATTTAGCACTAAATTGCGCAACTTTTCTCTAATTTAACCGACCTCGTATCTCCAACTGTTTCCGAGATCCCCATGCTTAGGATCCTTATCTTGGACACCCTGTATATATATATATATATATATATATATATATATATATATATATATATATATATATATATATATATATATATAATGGGAAATTCTCGGCTATGCGGACATAAAAAGTGCGGAGATCTCCAAGGTAATGTAAAAACTCCGTGTCCGAAAAATGACAATAGCGCTGTTTCATCCTAGCATGGGACTCATCAGGCCATTGCATTCGGTACACCATCATCTCGCATCTGTGTCCTATAAACAGATTTCACGATTGAAAAACAGTAGATAAGACACAGTGGCGACATCTCAATGGATCATTCAATAACACAAGAGTAACAATAGCATTTATCTTGAGACCACGGAATATCTGATGGGATCACATTTGGAAAAATGTTTTATATAAAAATTGTAGAATGGCAGGAGGGGCAAAGTAGTAATGACCTTGAAAATGGCCTCGATCTTGCCCTTCAAGATCATTTAAAGCTCAACTTGAGAATTTTGAATTTGACTCCCCAATTTCGACCCTGGGAATAAAAAGGGCGAGAAATTTTACCATCGCATATGACCTTGACCTCAAGACGAATGTCAAATTCAAAGTCATTCAAGGTCAAAACCAAAAAATTCAGTATTTCGTGAAATGTTACATACAAAAGTTGTTGGGTGGCACGGGGGCGAAACAGTAGTGACCTTTAAAATAACCTTGACCCCCGGAAATGGAAATACCAATCAATTTCACAGCTATTTCATCATCAGATCAAATTATCATGTTCAGTTTGCAGATCGAACGTAAGAAAATTAATAAAGACTTACATAATTTACAAAAGCTCACTGATGTGTTTAATAAATGAAAAGAAAACTGCAACGGTAAACTCTTGTCACTTTTCAACTATTTTTTTTATTAATTATTCACATCAATAATTGTTCATTCATTACTTTCTGTAAAAGATGTATATTCGATGACCAATTACTTACAATACGTGTGAAAAGAACATTGATTTTTAATCTAAACTTCTTTAACTTATTCCTTTTACGAATCCTTAGCAAAAGCAGTAGTTATTTAACTTAAAATTATGTTTCATGTTATGTGTGTAAAACAGAAAATAAGGACCATTTATCATTTTAGCTAAATAATTCTTTTAATTTAATTTTTTGTTAATTTAATTTAATTTCAGTTTGAAAAAGGCATCATTAAGTTTTTCTTTCTGCGTTCACTTAATAATACCTGTGGGAACATGTCCTGATTCTCCTACATAACCGTGTATTATTCTCCTAATACACTTTTCCATAAACCGCTGGACCCAAATGTAGAATTTGTAGCAATACATCCAGGATTTTTTCTTGTTATTTCGAATAACCATCTGTTACTTATATAGGGAAAAAATAACAGCAGAGATTTTCTTTAAAAACGTTTAATAAAACAATTAAATTTTAAAAATTAAAACATACACTAAACGTTTTCCAGCATTGTTAAACCCAAAATTAGAATAAAAAAATCGAAATATTTCGCAAGCGGGAATGTGATAGTGAAATCTCAAAATTTGTATTATCAGGTAAGAACATTGTGAACAAATCGCAGCAATTATTTCATACTACCCCTCGGACGGGGAAAACTTGAAGGTTAAGGTTATTTTCAAGGTAACTACCACTTAGCCCCCATTCCATCCAACAACTTTTGTACGGAACATTGCACGAAATACTGGGATCTTCTTGTTTTGACTTTGAAATGACCTGGATATTCGACATTCATCTTGAAATCAAAGTCATATCCGATGGTAAAATTTCTCGCTTTTTTCATTCCCGGGGTCGAAGTTGGATAGTTCTATTTAAAACTGAGAAGTTCACCTTCAAATGGCCTTAAAGATTAAGAGTATTTTCAAGGCCACTACTAGTTAGCCCCCCTGCCACCTTATAATTTTTGTATAAAGCAATTTTCGATAAAATGTGATCCCACCAAGTTATTCAGTTGTCTCAAGATAAATGTCTATATATATATATATATATATATATATATATATATATATATATATATATATATATATATATATATATATATATATATATACATGAAATGATCTCTTGTTAAACTCTAATACCAGTCAATTTACCACGAAATTTTTAAAATATGCCTTCTAACATTACCGATTTGAACTATAATAAATTTTAAACGATTTTTTAATATATTCAGTTATCGATTTATAAACTTGTTGTCATGATTTGTGTATTTTTCAGTTCTTTTTTTTTTTAACCAAATAGCAAGGTTTAATAATTTAAAAATTATAAAAAAAATGTGTAAAATAAAACTGTACAATAATGTATTTAATATTGACTGCATATTTTGTATTTTTTATTTATTATTGTAAAAAGTTATTATTTATAAGTAGTGTTGAATTACTACATTTAAATTGTTCAAAATAGTGAATTTTTGCCATCGATTTTTAATACAACCAAGAGAGCACTAAAGTATCATCACAGTTCCAAAAGTACATTTTTTTTTATTTAAAAATGTGGATTTACTTTTATATTTCTTACATTTTGAAATTTCCAAACGTCTATGGCAAAAATTCTCTATTTACTGTAGTATCATTGTACTGTATTGTAAAGTATTAAATAATAAAAAATATTAAATGTAATAAAGAAAAATGCAACAAATAATCTTGAATTTTATTTTTCTCAAAATACTCTTCCCACATTATTTTATTATTTTTGAAATTTGGTGAATTTTCTTGCAATTTTTTTCGCACCAATAGCAATATTTTCTTTCTAGTGGCAGTACGACTTTGATGCAATTATATACTCATTAATTTTGTTTTTCTAGAGAAGTTACTGCAAGTTACTAGAAAGAAAAGATTATCAAAGGATTTACCAAACAGATTAGGGTTTTTCGCCTAGCTTGCTCAAAAAATCCTGATGTAAAATAAATGTATTCTCTGCTGGGTCAGAGAGATTTGATGCAGGTTTCCTCACAAGGTCCAAATATTCCACCAAGGTATTGGTATTTCATCTTGTAATAGATAAATAATTTTTTTTTTGTTATTTCAGTTAAAAGCAAACAATTTATAATATGAAATATTTCAATATAAAAATATTTTGTACCTAATTTAGATCAGCAAATAAATTTTCTCTCAAACGGGCGTAACATGTAACATTTGGATATTCTATCGAAACAATTTTCAATAAAATACTTAGAACAAGGCAGACTCAAGCTTCGAGACATGCAAGATATTTCAGAAATTTATAATTAATAAAACTAAATTGTCATTTATTGTAACAATTAATTAATTTTAATATAAAGAAGCATTAAGAGATACTTGAAAATTTATAAAATATTTTTGGTGCGGGCCTCTTAGTTGTTTATACAAAACTCTCACTAAATAATACAAATAAAACACAGAAAATCTCAACTTATGAATCCTACAACCAACACAGCAGAAATGAGAAAAATTGGAACAATATGGAGGACCCACAAGCCTCTTAGCCACGTGATGTCATCTCAATTTCAATCTACCTCAGTGGTGTTTAACAATGTTTAGCAATCATCATGGAAATATATATGTACATTGACACATGATATAGAAAATTTTTGTTGTGTCAACATATCAACATTTATAGGGTTTAATTCGTAATTTAACCAATAAAATCAAGTCAGCTGGCAATGTTTACAATATTAAAAAAACAACACATCAAAAATTTTTAAAAATATCGAAGGTGGGAATCAAGGGAAGAATGATAATTCTGATGAATCAATTGTACAGGGTGAGTCAACGATTGGATGAAGTAGGTTTGTGCCTTTTCGGTGAAATTAACAAAGACACTATATTTATTGTTTGATACAGTTTATTTTTACGCAGATTTTAAAAATATTTAGGACTCTACAGGGTGAGCCAAAAAACTAGGACAGCATAAAGTTGTATTTTTTTAAATAGAACACCCTATATACGAATCATATTTTCGATTTAGCTTATAATTTTAAATCTTTTTTATTAAGGGTTTACTATAACAAAACTTTATAGCTTCTGAGATAATTAAGTTTAAAGAAAAAAAGTCACATTTTCAAGCATCAATTCAATCCTAAATAACGTTTTCAATTTTGTGACAAATATATTCAAATTTGGAATTTAGCAAGGCCAAGGATAAGTTAACATAATTTTTACCTAATATTTGCAATAAAAGCTACAGGGTGTTGAACACATCGGCTCAAATTTGTATACCCTGTATATTTTCATGTTATTTAATAGAGTAATAAAAACCCTAAAAGTTTTGTTCAATATATCCTATACCTATTTAAATAGTTTTTGAGATATTTCAGTTTTTCTTATTTTCCATGCTTTTTTACAGAAATAGTCTTTATTATCATAGTAGCCATGGCAAAAACAATGTAAAAGAACATTTTTCTGTGTGTCAAATTTATAACCGCAATCGCGTCTTTTGGTTTTTATGTAGTGTAG
Source organism: Diaprepes abbreviatus (assembly GCA_034092305.1). Taxonomy (NCBI): domain Eukaryota; kingdom Metazoa; phylum Arthropoda; class Insecta; order Coleoptera; family Curculionidae; genus Diaprepes; species Diaprepes abbreviatus. The sequence goes on from JASJET010000142.1 coordinate 8,370,420, forward strand.
TTTGGTTTTTTTTGCATTCATCTTATATTGTAAAATGAATTTTCCAAAGAATGAGTTATTAGATATGATTTATACAATAGGAGAGGCTCAAAAAAATTGCCTTCTTGCTCAAAGAATTTACAAAATGAAGTATCCTGATCGACGCCAGCCTAATACCCATACTTTTCAAAACTTAATGCAAAGATTTGATTCTTCTGGTACTGTTGATTATCCAAAACGTAAAGTGGTTAACAAACCAGTAACTAATGAAGAAAAAGAACTACAAGTATTGTTAAATGTTCAGGAAAATCCTTATATTGGTAGCCGTCAGTTAGCAGCATTATGTGAAACATCACAATCCACCGCTAATCGTACTACCAAGAAATATAGGTATCATCCATATCACATGGAATTACACCAAGAATTGCATGGACAAGATTTTGAAAGTCGTGTAAACTTTTGTCGTACAATAAATGCGGAGATTCAATTAAATCCAAATTTATTATGCAAGGTAATGTTTAGTGATGAAGCTACTTTTAGAAGTAACGGTGCCGTAAATAGACGCAACATGCATTATTATGCCACAGAAAACCCATTTTGGATTAGAGAGGTGCAACATCAAAACCACTGGTCATTAAATGTTTGGTGTGGTATTCATCATAATCGAATTATTGGACCCCACTTTTTTAATGAACCACTAAATGGCCATAGTTACTTGAACTTTCTACAAGAAGAACTACCCCAACTGCTTCAAGGTCTCGATAGGGATGAGCTCGACAGTATGTGGTTCCAGCACGATGGTGCGCCTCCGCATTACCATCGTGAAGTTCGTGCGTTTTTGGACCAACGATATCCGCAAAAATGGATTGGACGTGGGGGTTTCATTGAGTGGCCACCAAGGTCTTGCGACATCACCCCATTAGATTTCTTCCTATGGGGTTATATTAAAAATAAGGTGTATGTTAATCCACCAACAACAGTGGAAGATATGCGAAACAGGATTAGGGATACCTGTAGAACAATAACGCCACTAATTTTGTCCAGGGTCCGAGAAAATCTGCAAAAAAGACTAAATTTGTGCATTGCACAAGAGGGTCGTTTATTCGAACACTTATTAAAAAGAAATAATTAATCTCAGTATTTAATAGGTAATTTTTTTGTTTCAATTTAGTATAAAAGTAAATATGTATTTGCCTTGTCGTTATTGTTGTGTTAATTTTTTCACATTATGTTTAATTAAACTGTTGCCGTTGTAATATAACGAATAATGTATTTCATCATATTTAACCACATTCTGTTTGTTTCTGTAGTTTCTTTTTATTATTTTACATGGCTACTATGATAATGAAGACTATTTCTGTAAAAAAGTATGGAAAATAAGAAAAACTGAAATATCTCAAAAACTATTATAAATAGGTATAGGATATATTGAACAAAACTTTTAGGGTTTTTATTACTCTATTAAATAACATGAAAATATACAGGGTGTACCATTTAAAAAAAAGATATTTATTCATTTAAACTTGTTCAAATTTGAGCCGATGTGTTCAACACCGTGTAGCTTTTATTGCAAATATTAGGTAAAAATTATGTTAACTTATCCTTGGCCTTGCTAAATTCCAATTTGAATATATTTGTCACAAAATTGAAAACGTTATTTAGGATTGAATTGATGCTTGAAAATGTGACTTTTTTTTTAAATTTAATTATCTCAGAAACTATAAAGTTTTGTTATAGTAAACCCTTAATAAAAAAGATTTAAAATTATAAGCTAAATCGAAAATACGATTCGTATATAGGGTGTTCTATTTAAAAAAATACAACTTTATGCTGTCCTAGTTTTTTGACTCACCCTGTAGAGTCCTAAATATTTTTAAAATCTGCGTAAAAATAAACTGTATCAAACAATAAATATAGTTTCTTTGTAAATTTCACCGAAAAGGCACAAACTTACTTCATCCAATCGTTGACTCACCCTGTACATTGACAGGTTTTATCTGTAATTTAACCAACAAAATTGAGTCAGCTGGCAATGTTTATAACATTAAAAAAACAACACATCAAAAACTTTTAAAAATATCGAAGCCGGGAATCAAGGGAAGAATGATAATTCTGATGAATCATTTGTACATAGTTTTCAAAAACTTGATCTTTATTATGGTACTATAGGAAATATTTTCTTTATAAATATTTACATATAAATGGTCACACAAGAACTAAAATGACGACTTGTTGCCTAGAAAGTTGGCAGGACTGCAAGGTAACTAGAAAATGACAACATTTCATGAAAAAAATTTTCTTCAGTAATGAAGCTTAGTTTTGATCAAATGGCTTCATAACCACAGCTTCACAACTATCGCATTTTAGGTGATTTTAATCTTCGTTCAGTGATTCACCATTACATTTACAAAAATTAACTATTTGACATAGTTTTTGATCTGGAAGTGCTGCTATTACATGAATACTACAGAAACATAATTACTGATTTTTTTTCTGGTATGAGAGGCGATTTTATAATTTATTGACAAGTACGTTTCATGAACATGAAAACTTAAGAAATGAAGCTGTGATGTGACCACAAAGATCATGCGATATAACTTCATTAGACCTTTTTAACTGGGGCTATATTAAATATTTAATTTACGCTAATAAACTGAAAACATGAATGACCTGAAAACGAATTTTATTCGTGTCCTTGCGGAAATAAATGCTGATTTATGTAAAAATGTGGCTCGGAATTTGTATTTCGTAGTGAATGAAAAATTAAAATTGAAAAAAAAATCGTTGGTATATTATAAGGTCATGCTGTTATATCAAATTAAATTTAAGAGCCTATATTTAATGATCCATTAGGACCAAAAACTTGGGAAAATGAACAATTAATTATTCTTTCTTTTTTTTCCTCCTTAAACTTGATGGATTTATCCGTTTTAGAAATAATTATGTCAAGTGTGACTTTATCGATAATGATAAGGCTTTCGACAGGGTCTAACATACTAAAATGATGGAAATCTTAATGAATATCGGCGTTGAAAAAAAGGAGACAAGGTTGTGTACTTCTTTATTGTTCATTTTATATTGAAAAACACATATTCAAAGAAACATTAGAAAATATTGACGCTGAAGTATCAGTTAATGGGGAGCGGTTAAATAATATCCAACATGCAGGCGACACCATTATTTTTGCTGATAATTTTGAGGGATTTCAACTAATGAATAGCAAAGTAATAACTAGCACACTATATGGGGCAGACATCTGGACAATTAAGGCTGCCACGATTAATCGGTTGGAGGCTCTCGAAATGTGGTTACACCGGCGAATGCTAAGAATACCTTGGACAGCTAGGCAGACCAACGAAATGGTACTCAATAGGGCCGACACAACTCGTCTACTATTAAACACTGTGAAGTGTAGAAAAATCTCATATCTTGGACATATATTCAGAGGGGAGCGATATAGAATTCTTCAGCTAATCATGATGGGTAAAGTAGAGCGACGTAGATGGGTAGGAAGGAGACAGGCTTCCTGGTTGAGGAATATTCGTGAATGGAACTGTTCCAACTAGCGCAGGACCGTGAAAGACTTGCCAATGTAATTGCCAACATCAGAGGGACGTGATATGGCACTTGAAGAAGAAGAACTAGCACACGATAGGGATTGTACCTCAACACGAACAAGACTAAGCACATGACCATCTCTAAAAACCTACAACTAATTACGAATAAACCCCACCTAGTTAATCAATAATAAATTAAGAAGATTGAAAAATATTCTTACCGGAGTACTACTATTAATCAACAGTGGGATCATTCACAACAGATTCGATGCCGCATCAAAAACGCAAGAACCACATTTATTAAAATGAGATTACTCTTCCTCCCAATAAAAATCACTCTCTTTTGTTGTTACGTGTTCTCTGTCTTGTACGGAGTAGAATCTTTTACCTTAATTAAATCAACTAGTAAGGAGATAAATGCTTTTAGGATGTAATGATATTGTCGGATTTTGAGAGTTTTGTGGACGGAACATGTAACAAATAAGACTGTACTGAAAAATATTGGAAAAGATATAGAACTTCTAAATACAGTGAAATAACGAAAATTAGAAAATCAAGGTCATATAATGAGAGATATTGGGAAAGAGAGGGCCTGGAAGGAAAAATATTTTTTAGCTCAAGAATCTACAAACATGGTTCTCAATGACAACTACCAGTTCGTTTTATGCGGTGTCAATAAAGCCAATATCGCTAATATCCAGAATGGATAGGCAGCTAGAGAAGAAGAAGAATTACTCATCAAAATTATATTCATAAAATTTATTTAAAGCCATTATTACGCCATTATTTGTGTATTTTCTGTAATTACATTATGCTTATCTCCATCTGCCTGTATTATTCAAAAAACAATATTATCATGTAAAAGATGAATTTAAAGCAATTAACAAGGCTATAAGAGAAATTTTGTAAATTTCGTTTTATCAAATCAAAATATCAATCATGTTGGTTACGTAATAATCGACGTGTATTATGGTGTGTTGTTTAATAAAGTAAACGGATACAATTTTTACAAGGTTCATCCGAAAATTTCCATCATTTTTATTAAATAAAATTATTTCGTCAAGCTGGCGGGTTCGTTGCCTTTAGGGTAGTGGTATTTTCTATTTTATGTAAAATTACACGGACGATAACTTATTTCGTTTCTATATTTGTTGGCTTAAAACACGTTGCGCTCTCATAGGGAGAACATTGGTGCGAAACCTGCTTAAACTGCGAAAATTCGTGATCAATTTAGTTGCCGATGCCGAATGACGCGGTTTTATACAACATTGTTAGTAGATGCTGTTCTAGTACTATTGAGTGATCCGTCAAGAAGTCGCTATTCGTGTCTTGGCTGCTGTTTTTTCATTTGAAAACCCAGTAGAGTGGGCACGATTGCGAGATGATGGATTGTACCGAATACAATAGCCAGATAAGTCCCAAATAAGGACAAAATGGCCCTGTCGTCATTTTTCGGAACCGGAGCTTCTTCACTGTCTCGGAGTTCTCCGCACTTTTTAATACGAGTATAATGTTTGCTAATAATCTTTGTCCGCACGGCAGACAAGTTTCTATTCTTATATATATATATATATATATAATATATATATATATATATATATAATATATATATATATATATATATATATATATATATATATAAATATATGCCTTTTCAATAATACACATTTTTCTTAGATAAAAATTTCAGTCATTTTTACACTGACCTTATATATAAAAAAATGATTAATTTTTTACACTTAAATCAAGTAGAAAACATAAAATACCTGACAGCTGTTTAAATTTTAATAAATTGACAGGTGTTATTTACATTCAAACTGGTAATATACATGTTAATTCTTTATAAGTAAGCTAATGTTGTCAGGAACTTGTTACAGATTTTCTCGTATATAAATTATCATATTCTCTTAAATCAAGTGTAGAGTAAATGATATGCAACAAGATCCTGAACACTTGCTTAGAAGTTAGGATTTCTACTTTTATAATTTTCTATAACAACAATGTAAATTCTTGGAAACCAATAGAATAATCCTGTTTTCAAAGGATGTAGTTTTATTTAAAAAAAAAAACAAATTTTGATTCTAAGAGCATGTTACTAAGAACACTGAATAAAATATTATTTTAATTTTCGTTAAAGAAATATCTACTCTTACTTTAATCCTTCCTTGCCTACTTAAACTGTAGTGTTGTTCATCTTTGTATGATAATTTTACTGTAATTTTGAAAAAAAAAATTTGCCGAACATCTCGCTGATTCTGAAAAAGATTGTGACCATCTAGAACTACAAAATTTAGCAATAAATTAACTACTAATTTTTAATAACAAGTAAAGAATGTATTTTTGACCTCTCGCCTTAAAGACTTTAAAGACCAAAAAGTTTTATAACAAATTACCGATTTTAAAATTCAATCTTAACGATGTGCCTTGATCATCGCTTGGTATATCCTTTTGGAAATTTACATTAATTACAGGTTACAACAACTGGAAATTAAGATGTTTAACTTAATTTAAACACACACTATATAGAATCGTTTAAAATTAATTGAATAATGCGTTCCTAACTTAGTATTGCCACTCTTCGAATCAAAATCAAAACAAACAATTACAACTTCTTTAATAAACGTATTTCGAATTCCATGTTTTTGAATCTCATAACTGAAAGTAAGCTTATTAACGTAATAAATGCTTTAAACACTAAAGCAGCGCCTGGTAATGATAATATCTCTCCTAAAATATTGAAAGATAATCATATTTGCTTTATAAAGCCTCATTTACATTTAATAAATTTGTTATTTGAAAAAAGAAGATATCCTGCCATTTATCGTTCCAATTTATAAATCGGGGGATAATTTGTTGATTTAGCTCGTGCATTTGACACTGTGGCTCACCAAAAATTACTGAATTAACTTGAAATTATTGGGTTTCGAGGTGTCGTGTATGACTTGTTTGAGTCATACATAACTAATCGAACTCAGAAAGTAAGAATAAATTAAACACTAAGTAAAACAGGTTATATGGAGTTTGAGGTACTGCAGGGTGCAGTATTGGGTCCTATCCTGTTCTCTCTACATTTAAATCATCTCTTTACTATTCTTCCAAGTGAAAATAGTGAATGTATTTGTTATGCCGATGATACAGTTATTTTAATTAAAGGTAAATCTTGACAGGAAACATTTCAGAGAAGAAAGGTTTACTTTTCGAGGGTACGATTGTGGATGGATCAGAATCTTCTGACAATTAATGTCAGAAAAGTGTCCACATAGTCTTTTCTATGAATAATAGAGTTAATACTCTATATCCTAATCTTTTAGTACATGATTATGAATGTGTTACGCGTGAGAAACAGTGCGGATGTATTGAGTCTGTTGCAGCGACAGACAAGGTTAAATACTTAGGGGTGTTCATTGTTCTAACTCAGTCATAGAATTTCTAAATTGAGTATTTTTCGTAAGTTGTCTAATTTGGGGGCCATCAAAAATACCGGCTTTAATCTTTTCCATAGTGAGCTGAGCAAATTTGTGGTAAATGTAAGAAAAACAGTCCCCGTCTTTATCTAATGATTTAACAAACTGTTTCAAGATGCCCAGTTTTATATGTAATGGTGGAAGGATAATTTTGTCACGAGCTACTAGTGAATTCTGGACTATATATTGTTTTCCAGGCTTCATATTGTTTCTCAAGGGCCAATTTCTTCTTACCCAATGCTCTTGTTTAGCTCTACTGTCCCAAAGATATATAAAACAGGGAAAATTAGTGTAACTACTTTGTTGACCGAGAAGAATGTTCACCATTTTTAAATCAACACAAATTTGCCACATATGGTCATTGTACTGTATTTTAATTGGGACTAGGGAGATGTTACAATATTCTTCCTTTAACTTTATACTGTGGGCAATAGGTACTCCAGCGTATTTATTTCCATTATGTAATAGAATATATTTTAGGCTACGTTTTGAGCTGTCAATGAATAAACGCCAGTCGTTTGGTTCGTATTGTTTCAAACCCATTTTTATCAAGAAGTTTTAAATATCTGAACAAAGGTAATACCGTTTTCTTAGAAAAAATAACGCCGTAATTCTTTATCTCTATCACGATAAAAAGTTATTTTAGTATTTGAGGAAATTAAATTTTTTCTTGATGCCAACAATTCTGAAGCTTATTTAGAAAGATTTAAATCTCTTACAAGATCATCTAACTCATTTTGAGGAAAGCATTTTGGCTCATTTGATATATCGTCAAAATCAACATCATTTTGTGATGAGCTTGGTCCTTCCTTGTCTTGTTCTAAGGGTTCAGATATATTTTTAGGCACTGAAAAGTCAGGTGAATGGTGCACTGGACGCTAAACACAACTAGTACTTGGGTACTGCCATTTAGCTCGATTTTTAGTGTTTAGACCGTTTACGTTCACGCTACAAAAGTAACAGTCTTCGAGATGATTTTGTGGTTCTCGTCAAATAGTCGGTGTTCCAAATTTAAAGGCACTTGTTTTACCACTTTTCCGTAATCTTAAATATTCGATACACGATTTACAAACACAATTAGGAGCCCAAGACTTTTCATTTTTATCTAAGAGCATCCCAAAATACTCAAAATAGTTATTTTTCACCAATTCTAATATAACTTTTCTACAATTGTTAAATTCTCCGCATATATAGCAAAAATGATTTGGATTGTTTAAACAACGTCTCCTTGAACTACTCATGACGCAAAAACTTCAGATACTAATCTTAACACAGTAAAATACTCACGTTATCGATAAATAAATACGCATAAATGATAAAAATTTAAAAAAAAAGTAACTCGAGCTGCACAAGAATTTTTGAGGTTAGATTTGCCAAAAACAGGTCATAAGTGAATATAATTAACCATCAAATTCACAGCAACAGACAAAAAGTTAAATTTGTAAACTAGTGTTATGATTATGATTCTTATTTCACCTCGAATGAAGAATGAAGACTAAAACTATGAAAGGAATCACAATTTTGTTTATTTTTGAAGTGTCACTTCCTATCTTACTCATTAAATAGTTCAGATTTTATATTAGTCATCTTAAATTTAGTATTTGATGATCCTATCTTCAGTCACACCTCAATTGCGAGAGTTACAAGAGAGGAGCTGTTGGAGAAAAAAAATGCTTGTAATCAATTTGCGACTCTTTCATACATTTAATTGTCGTCCTGCATAAATTGGTACTTGCTTTAAAAGGACAAAGGTATTGTTTTTAATACTCTTACTATACTAAGAACTTTTAGATAAATACAAAAAGGATTGATAAAGATTAAAAATAAATAATTCAAGAACATACCATAGTTAACATTCACAATAAAATAAAATCAACCCGATAAAATTAACATAAAAAGATTTATGGAATATTTGTAAGATGCAGGAAAAGGTTTTGAAGTTTTCAGATAGCTACCACACCATTACGAGTCTATAATGGGCTCGCTTCCTAATTTATTTAAAATAAATTTGGGTAGAAAACTTGTTTTTGTTTTTCGATAATTCGATGTGACAGATCCTTATCTAAATTAGGTCTTTATAAGGTTTTTTGGTTTTTGTTGATTAGGTGTGAAGACAAGATGATATAAAAGTTTTATTGCTATGGAGAAAGAAATGTAAGTATAATGAAAATAGTTAGGCATCTACTATAAAATTTTATACTATGATAATGATAAGAATAAATAAGTATTTACTAAACTGTTTATCGTGCCTTCTATTCTACATCTTAGAATTTATAAATATGAAAAGCTTAAGACATTTTCTAAGTTATAAATAAATAGTCATAAAACTAGTAGTTGCTAAATTTGATATCAGTTTTTTTTCCGGTTTTTGCCAAAATTGACATTTATATTTAGTAATGGTTGACAAATGATCATGGAATGATATTGTATTATTCAACATCTTACCGCCATCCTCCGGCCAGATTTAACTTCAAATACAAGATCCGTACATTAATAAATACGACGATGGGTGTCTGGGAAGGTACCAACTAGAATCCCACTGATGAGTCTTATAGTTGGTACCGGGACGAAACACCCACATTTTTAGAGAAAGGAATTCGAAATATATGAATCCGATTTAGACACGGCAGGCCTTTTCTAGGTTTTCCCTGCCAAATTACCAGATGACGACAAGAATAATCCGAGAAAGAGACAGATATAGACAACCAATATGAGAGACGAAGAAAGAAAACCGAACGTGCTTGTAATATAGGTGTATACAGGGACAAGTCTATAAGTGGTAAAAGTAGAGTTTCTCCTATGGCATCCCCGGTGGGGACGCCATGCTTGTAAGATAAAAGGGGTATACAGGGACAAATCTATAAGTAGTAAGCCAGACTTTCTCTCCTATATTACAACAATATATAGGGTGATGCTCTGGAAACTTTATAGATCGTTTGTGAAAAACTATAATCAGGAAGAATCTGATAATTTGTAAGTGTACTAACGTGTATGGGGAACAGCCGGCTAAAATATTTTTAAGATGGCGGCACTTCCGGTTATACCGGAATTAGATGTCAATTTGCTTATTATAAATGGAACACCCTATATATATTTTTGATTTTTACGTAAAATTCTAAACATACTTTATGTAAAATATTTTATATTTGTCTCGTCGTTTTGGATATATTTAAATTTTTATGTCAAAAATGACGTTTGCGGTTCAAAACTTAACTATAAATTTTTCCTATAAGGAAGTATTTATTATTTAATTTGGGTTAATTTTTTTGTAGACGAAGATCGACTTTAATAGTTTTTTTATGATATTTTGAAAATTATGAGTACAGAGTGGTCAAAAAAAAAAGAATAAAAATTATATTTAAAAAATCGTCAAAAGTTATTTTTTTTTAAATAGAAAGCACCTATTTTTATAATTTTATCATAATAAACATTTAAAATAAGGGTAACTTTGTATAAGGTTGTCTATTCCAAAAATTTGTAGTTTTCAAAATATTGGCAATTCAACATTTTTCTATTGTAAAAATGCTATTCGGCTTATTAGTCGGTCATGACGGCGAAGCCTGGCGAAAATAAAACAATTGAACCCTACAGAATTGTCACTATTTCTTGCCATTTAAGATTCATTAATTTATTAATTTTATTAACGGATTTTAAAAAAAATTTTACACATATTACACGTTCCAAATTTTACAATTTATCCAGAACAATATATCATTATTGAGTTAAATAGGATCTTACTTTTTCATAATTCAGAGCAAAACAACTAATCAAATTTGTATTTTTTATTTAAGACTCATTTACAAAAGTAATAAAATTTGTTGAGTGTAGTGGACTAACAACGAAGGTACCTGAAGTGTCCAGCTCCGATTTTTATCAAACATCAATATGTTGTAGAGGGAATAAAAATAAGAGAAAGGTATTTTTTTATCTGCGGAAATTCATTTTAACAGGGTGAAAACCTATCCTAAATTTCACCCCCAAAAACAGTATTTTGGAAACATATCAAGTTCTAAGTGAAATATCTCTACAAAATAAAATAAAAATTACTTGTTCCAGATTATGTTAAACTATGGTGTTTTCACCCCCAATGATTTCATCCTTTATTTTTTATAAGGGTAGACCATCTATTAAATTAGTGCCTTTTAAATGTTGTACTATGAAATATATATATATATATATATATATATATATATATATATATATATATATATATATATATATATATATATATATATGGATAAAAATTGTGTTCCCATAAAATAGTTTAAATAATCTTCGTGCGTGTAATTTAATCGCCCCTGCATGATTATTATTAATTAATGTCAAATGGCAAGAAATAGTAACAATTCTGTACCGTTCGATTGTTTTATTTTCGCCATGCCTCACCATCATGGCCACCCCGTATAGTAGCAGAGGGCCATTTGGAAACATTTGGTACAAAATTAATGCATCTGTTCGTTCTATCTATCGTACCAATTTCTGGTCAACATAATCAACATTCAGAACATGCTAGCCGTAATTTAAATAATAACTTCGAGTCAACTGGTTGTGTTAAGGATAGGAAAAATCCAACACATCAGAAATGTAAACGTTCTACTAAAAATATCGATGATGTGAATCAAACTGAGATAGATAATTCCAGTTGTTCGATTCCACATCGTTCTCAAGAATTTGAACTTATTGCATTTGAAAGTATATAGAATTCAGCTAACCCAAGAACTTATTCACAATGACAATTAATTGGGTATAAATCTTAGAGATTGTCTTTTAGAACAACTTGACACATTATTTCAAGAGAAAATCATTTTCTGCGAGGGAGCTCATTTGTTAACAAGTAAAATTGTTACAATGCATTACATTCACAAAAATTAACTGTTTGGTGTGATGTTTGCTATGGAGGCATCGGACATTAGGTTTTCGAACATGAAAATGCTGCTACTGCAGTCAATGGAGAATGGTATAGAAACATAACTGGTTGAAAATTAGAATTTCAGTAAGAAATAAATAAATCTATTTTTCTGCCGTGTTTAAATAGTTCACATGTCAAATTGGAATTATTATTCGACGTTTCGCTTACGATTGCACGAGGCATCTTTAGGGATCTTTACTCCACGAGATTAGAACACTGGACGAACATCGAGGAGCAACAGCTATCGCCTATTGCGTACCAGTTCTACGGATACGTTCGTGCCGTAATCTGCCGAGACCGCTCCACAATTCGACAATAGATTCGCGCTGGTTACCGTACACGAGTCTTGATTAAGATTTGTCCTGAAGCACAGTCGTTCAGTTCCACCAGGTTGTATCTCTTGGTTTATGTTTTGGTGAAGCCTGAAAGCCGATAATCCTGGACTAGCTGGACCCAAGTTAAATTGATCGCTGCTTTCTTCGCTGAAACGCGGAAATTGTCTAAAATCCGATTTGAAGGAAGATTGTCGAAAGGGATTGATTTCACAGGATATGAACATTTGATGTTCAGATTGCTGAAAGGGGCACCATGCAGGTGGTGTCGGAGAGAACCCACCATAACCGCCCGATCAAGCGAGAAGCCAAGCCGCCTCACCTTTCTTGCTGTTTGATTGTGGCAATTTTGAAGGTTGAGATAGGTTTTTAAATTTTGAAAATGTTTTTTCTTGCAAAAGGGGTTATGGGATACGTCTGAGGGAAGAGCTAAAGTGCTCTAGACTTTTAAAAAATTTAAAAACCTTAATTTTTTAAAGAGTTCGGGGTTATTATTGTGAAAAAATAATTAGTAGGGGCAGGGTTAAGTTAACTTTTTCGTTGTGCCAATTTTTTTTTGTTTTTGATCCGCAATGAAAACTTAACTTTTTGAAAAAACGTGTATTACCGCAAGATGTATTTTATTTCTTTTTGCTAAAATCGGTAAACTTTAAAGTCCCGAATTTTCGTCAAAAATTGAGCATAAATTTTCTATCTTGCGCAAAGAAACATAAAATTTATCAATCGCAGTCGCAGTTCGAAAAAATGTATGGGTAAGAAGATCGCTTCGGTAAAATAAGTGCAAAAATTAAATATTCCCGAAAAACAAGTTAAGTGGTTGCCGCAAGTAAAAGGTTAGAATATTATCGAGCGTAATATATCTGGAGGGTTGAAGTTTTTCTATCTAATTTTAAGATTTTTTTGACGAAAAATAAGAATGTCTTTTGTCATTTATTTTTTGCGAAAAATTATTTGTTTTTTGAAAAGTTATTTGTTTGGTTGAATATGGAAAAACTCAAGTTACGGAATAACGTTTCTAGATCTTTAGTTGCCAGATCCCGTTCCACCGCAACCTCCTTTAGGTATACGGAGTATACGCGATCTTTGGGCGAACAAGAGAGAGTCTGGAGTCCCTTTTTATACCCAAAAACTTACCTAGGAGTCCGTAAGCAGGTACTCCTTACGTCCGCACTTTGTTTTAAAAAAGGAGTAAACCCAGAGATACTATTTAAACCAATCCTGGAGTCTTCAATAATAATCCGCCTTTCAGCTATCGGTATGCAATGATAGCCTACTCATAGAACGTCGGATATTGTCACGAACTGATAGGGATGTTATAGTCGAACTTCCCTGACCCACGCGCCTAACCAGTTTATTTTCGTAGGATTACTGGCTCTTCTAGAAGATCTGGAAGGTCTATGCTGCCGTTAGAAAGATCGTCGTTGATCTGAAAGAGAAAAGAGAAACTTTTCTTTGCAGAAATTTAAATTTTTTAAAGATGAAGACTTGAAAAATCCTATTTAAAAGTCGTTTCTTTCTAAAAATAGAAGTTTTGGCCAATGCAAATCATTGGATTATCGAAATCAGCCGTGAAAACAGCCTTTAGAGACCAAAACTCTATTAGCGATTCGAAATGTTGCTATAATCCAGCTTTCCTTCGAAGACGAATCAGGTATTCTTCGTACTACTTCGCTCTTGCTGCAAATAAATCTTCGTAAACTCAATCTGCTGCTGAATTTTCGCTAAAACGACCGGTATTTGTAGTGATCAGGTCGACACGCCCCAAAATCAGGTGATGTCACCAATGAAATGGTATGACTTTTCGACACAAATTTTGAAGTCGAATTATGTCGCCGGATATGAATATTTCCTCTTGAAAATGCTTTTAGCATATGCAGGCAATTGTTTTTTCCTGATTTTTCATTGTAGAAAACGTGCATTCTCAACACAGCCCAGTATTTATACCCGACTGGTGCTAAGCGAATCGTGATCCAGCATTATAATTGGTTTCCAAGTGTGATGTAGATTGTAATCCGCATCTCTATTAATATTATTTGTATATTTACAAATTTCGATTGATTCTCTAATTTTATGTTTAAAGAAACCAGGCACTGATGCTGGCACCTTAGTTTATTTTACATTAAAGGTGTAACCTGTGCAATTCTGGTGTTCAGCTACTGCAGATTGTACAATTTGTTTATTTTTAATACATATTTGACGTTCCTTTAGCCTAATGGATATAGATCGTCCTGTTTTACCCACATACACTTTACCACAACGGCTAGGTATCTTATAAAGGCCTTCTGTCTGTAATGGCATTGCGTCCTTTGGTGACTTCAAATATTATCCAATTTTCCAACATATATTGAAAATGGTACGAATGTTTGATTTTCGGAGCAATTTGGCAATCTCGTCGGTGGTTCCGTGTATGTAAGGCAAGACAACATTGTTCATGGTACATTTATAACATTTTGATTAGTACATGGGTTTTTATATTTATTAATAAAACATCTAATATCTTCAGAGTAATATCCGTTGACTCTGTCAGTTTCTGATTTCGTTTAAAATTAAATTTAAAATTTTGATTTTAATTTATTTCCTACAAAATTATCCTTTACTGTAGACAGGTTAAAAATTGCTATCATTTAAACAAGTAAGCCTTGTACGACTCTAATAAATTACGTTTCCTAAAATAAATAAATAAAACTTTAGTTAGAAAATGACAGAAGTATCATTAGACTTCTAACCAACACTATTATTTACTATTGTAATCGTACACATCGCTAAATAATCGCGTAAGGCTAAGAACATGCCAATAAATTCGGCAGTATAGAGATAATTTATTTAAGACTAGCGACCCGCCCCGGCTTCGCACGGGTGCAATGCTGATACTAAATACACTACAGAAAAACTGTGACTATTTATTTTATTTTTACAACAATTATTACATCGGCCTCCGACGCGCTATTTATAGGCCCGCTGCCGCCGCCCCGGTCGGCCAGTACCGCCGCAAGCGCTACTTCCCGCAATTTTAAATCTGTAATATCTTCGAAAATATTCATTTAAATCTTGTGCTGTAAAGGACCATATAGATCTATATTAAATCAACAATGTATTTAAGCTATTTAATTGGATAAGGATTAATGCTGTATTGGTTAAAATCGCTTCAAAATTTGCCATTATTTGTCGTAAAAAGTAAATGACAAAAAAATGTTATTGTGGGATATCCATGAGAGATAGACATATACCATCGCGGAGTTTTCTGTAGACCTTTTCAATGTGTACAAATAATTAGTACATTATTTTGATAAATCTCGTAGGGTTTGCAATGTAAGCTGAAAAAAATAACGACATCACATTAGAAACCTCAAAAATAACAGTATTTCTCCACTATTTAATGGATGTTATTATACATATAAACCTTCCTCTTGAATCACTCTATCTATTGAAAAAAACCGCATCAAAATCCGGTGCGTAGTTTTAAAGATTTAAGCATACAAAGGGACATAGGGACAGAGAAAGCGACTTTGTTTTATACTATGTAGTGATATTAATGATATGGATATGATTTTTAAAACTCATTTTTTATCTTTCCTACTTTGTATGGTGTGAAAAGTTTTGTGTCTCCATCATCAAATATTTCTTAATATTGTTTGAAAGAACTAGTTTGTGTGGTTTTTATTATTCTATTTTATACAATGTTCAGGTTTAGTTATTTACTCTGCTACATTTTTTAATTCCTGCAATGCTTTGATGAAATTATCCACATTGTTCATTACTTACAGCTCCACAGTTGTCTAAAGAATTTGCGTGCGAATGAAAATAATGAACCGTTGAGAACATGTGTTTGTTTGAAGGTCATAGACAACGATGCTTCTTGCGAAGTAGTAGATATCTGTTGAATTTCCATTGTCTTTATTTTCGTTGAATATCACGACGTTTCAGCTAGTAGTTATCTCTAGACGTTATGAAGTGAAACTAAATAAATCCCTTAGCTACATGACTATTTATACTAAAAGTAAATGCAGTGGAGTGTGACTGAGATGGGTGCAGTCATGCCTGCTACGGCAAAATTCCATTCCCGAAAATACATAAGCAAGACATGCTCTTACGGAACTCTCCGACTTCTGAACTTGCCAAATTTCTTCTTTCAATCCTGAAACTATTACAAGGAAATACATCGTCCTAGGTTAAGAACTCGCAACATTTCGCAGAAATTATACGTGAAATAGAAGTACAACCGGAAGACCATTTTATTAGCTTTGACGTGGAAAGTCTATACACCAACGTTCCAGTTAAGGCGTCACTAAAAATCATAAGAAAGAAACTTGAAGAAGACCATACCTTAACAGAAAAAACATCTTTACCACCGTACGCCATTATGGACTTGTTGGAAAGTTGCCTATTTTTCTATTTTGAAGAAAAGGAAAAATTCTACATCCAGGATAATGGACTACCGATGGGATTTTCACTCTCAACGGTGGTCGCAAATATTTTTATGGAATTTTTCGAGACGTTTGCAATTGAATCCACAACTAAGAAACCAAAGTTATGGCTCAGAGACGGCTTCCTTTTTCATCTCAACAATATCAGTCCAACTATTAAACTCATGGAGAAAGAAGTAGAAAATAAATTACCATTCTTAAATGTCTTGATTGAAAGGAATGGCAGACAAATTCTAACTTCGGTTTACAGAAAAGCCACGCACACAAGACAATACCTTAATTATTCATCTAATCACTCCAACAACACCAAACAAGGAATTATAAGAAATCTCATATATAAAGCCTAAACTCTTTGCAACTCCAACGAAAACTTGATGAAAAAGATAGATTACATTAAAAATGGTCTGACAGCCAACGGATATCCAGTATATCTAGTGGATAAATTTCTAGAACAACGCAGAAATAGGACAAATCGACAACGAATGAAGAACGAAAACCAGTATTGAACATCCCCTAAGTTAAAGGCATTTCAGAAAAAGTTAGAAGGATAAGAAAACGATATAAAATCAACGTTGTTTTTAATTCAAATAACTCTCTGAGAAGTCGGCTCACTAGGGTCAAACCAACAACTGAAAAGAACATGAAGCATGACCAGGGGCGGATCCAGCCTCTCTCTTTGGGGGGGGGCGGTGATATCACAAAAGTACAGTATGGCAAGAAAAACAAGTTGTAAACGGGGGGGGGGGGGGGGAGTGCAAGCAGCATATTCATTCCTGATATAAAAGGCAGAATGGGTTCTATATTCCTGAACTCAAAGCTCTTGGGAGGGGGGGGAGGCGATCGCAAGTATACACATTCCTATACTCTATTCAAGAACTAGAGAGAGTAATAAAACTGTTAACGAAACCTCCAACGTACCTGCTCCAGTGCCGTTGGTTACTGAGAACTGCCGTAAATCTAATTATATTTCGTTATATTTAAATATATTTTATAAATTTACTGCAACATAAAACTTCTGATAGTTTAATTTAATTTCTGTCAGTGAGTAAAATACACCTTACAGTTTATTCTTAGTGATTTATCTTGTTTGGGTTTGTTTTTACATATTATTTGAGATTAGTGAGATACCCAAAAGATATGGCTTTCACCTTTATATTTATTCCAAAATCGTTAGACCAGGGCATTTTTTCCTCAACGAAAAACTTATTGCGATGAATGTTTATGATGCCTTAAGATATCAATATCTAGATAATAATGTTAAAAGCTCTGTTGAGATGTGTTCCAACATGACAGGAGTTGGAAAATCTACTATGTACCGAATATTGAAGGAGAAAAAATGACTGGAATTGTTAGTACTCCCAAGCCACATTCGATCACAGGCAGATGAAAAAGCTCGTTGCAAGAAGAAATAAAAACTGCAAATTGAAGGGGTTGTATATACATTTTATTATGAGAAGCAGATCCCAACCGTGTACAAAATTCTAATTAAAATCAATGAAGATCGCGATTTACCTGAAATTAAAAGAACTGATCTCTGGAAATTGCTCAGAGAACTTAATTTTTGCTGGGAAAAACCAAATAGAAAATCTGTTCTTGTAGATCGTCCGGAAACTGTCCGTTGGAGAAGTAAATATTTCTCTCAAGTAAAAGGTAGAGTTGCTAGAAATAACACAATTAACAAAATTAGTAATTTAACTAAACTTTTGAAAGATTTTTTTGAATAAAGTTACTGCGGAAAATTGGGAAAAATCCATGTAATAAAAGAATAAAATAAAATGTGAGAACTCGATTTCATGATCGGTGAGATAGAAAAACCAATTATAATTAATTTGAGCAAAGATAGTTTCACTGACTTTGATTAGGAATTAGATACGTAATGTTTACTAGTGTAAACATAATTTATTATTTAAATTTTTGTTTTTGTTGTATTTTATTGTTTAATGTTTTTTTATTTTTTTGTATATTTTTATTTTAGTGTGTCCCACTCTTTAATTTTATATATATTTAATTCTAATTAGCGGTAAGTTTTTTATTATTTTATTATTGTATTTGTATCTTTTTCTGAAGCGTGTAGAATTAACATGTTTATCCTATTTTTTTTGGAGCTATCGTATTTCCATATAATAAAGTAAATTAAATTAAGATATCAGTACAATAGAAATAAAAATAAGTAGGTCTAATTTTAATTACAATATAAAAATGTAATTACATTTGAATCCCTTTTTAGTGTTTAATTGTAATTCTGCAGATGGTTTAAGAAATAAACAAAGTGAAACGTCAAATACCCTAAAAATGTTTTTAATTAATAATAAAATGACTGATAGCCCCAAAAATATTTTAATATTATATGGAGGAATTTATTTTTTTATATATGTTTAACTTTTTGTATTTTTGACAATGGATATTTTGTAAGTATTTAAATTATAACTTCGAATTTTTTGAGAGAATAAGCCTACGTTTTAGTCCATTAATATAGACCGGTATTTATGATTATAAAATTTCTAACCCATTCCTATGAAAAATATATATGTCTAACAGATTTTGCTAAAAACACCGGACTAAAGAACATAGGTAGTTTGCGAGAGAAAAAGGGTAAAAAATGATTTATTACTCTCTCTAGTTCTTAAATAAACTGTAGTATAAGAGAAAAAGTCGGGTCCATTTTCCTAAACCCAAAGCTCTTGGGGGGGGCGATCGCCTCCACCGCCCCCCCTTGGATCCGCGCCTGAGCATGACTACACCCATCTCAGTCACACTCCACTGCATTTACTTTTAGTATAAATAGTCATGTAGCTAAGAGATTTATTTAGTTTCACTTGAAAACGGCTAGAGATAACTACTAGCCGAAACGTCGTGATAGTCAACAAAAATAAAGACAATGGAAGTCCAACAGATATCTACTACTTCGTTGAGAATATTTTGCAATCCATTTTTAGATACGACCTAAACTTATGCGGAAGCTACGCCATTTTTCATTTCGACCAATCATTGTAATATAATTGCGAAGATCCTTATACTAATTCCACGTAGCATCTTCTCTTGTTATTTTTAACTTTGCCAGAGCTTTCTTACGCAACTGGATCATAAATTTAAGGTTTATTCAACCAAAGAACTCGCGCTTCAGTAAAGCGTGATTTTTTTGGTAGACGCGTGAATGTTGTGTTCTTCCCCCTTGGACTCTTAGTAATTCAACCTCTCCCCATTACTGAAGAAAAGTATAAGTTTTAAATTACATATCCAATGAACTTTTTTCTTAGCGTCATTACGGCCAGTTAAACCTCGTTGGCTCTTACAAACATACCCTTGAGGAAACCAATATATTTTGCTTTTATTCCTAACAATTAACTTTTCTCGTAATCCGAGCGGTAGGAAGCAGAACGGGCAAGCGTGTAAGCTGGTAGTTAAGTAATTATGTGCATTTTCTTAAAAGAAAATTGGTTGGGTTTGAAATACACCGCGGGTGACTGCCGTGATACTAAACCCGAGCTACCTGAATTCATAAGTTCGGATCTCGAGGCTCAATGAAGCTCGGTATATTAACTATCTAACGCGTTTTAAAGGAAAAAATACTTACATTTTAATACGGTATGTAAAAAAGTAGTTTGTCTTTTTATAACGATGTAAAATTTTGATTTCTATACAAATCAGACTTGGAAGGAGAGTTCATACATTGTTATATGTGTATGAAACGAATGAAGGTGAATATTAAGAACTCCAAATCCTTGTTTTGCCACAATTGTATTGATAAGACGGTTAAAAGGTCTAAATTGATATACAAAAAAGTCAAAAGCATAAATCAGAAAAAGAATGCCTTCTTAACGGTTTGAAATTAATCATGCACTTTTCTAGTTATTTTTATATACGAGAGATACCACAAAAAGTATCTACCTGGCCATGATAGAAAAAATTGACTATACGTAGCTTAATCAATTTATTTATTTTTTGCGTTTTATGAGGCATTTGTAACAAAAAAATGGTGTGTAAAATTAAAATAATGCAGTGAATTTATAATTAACATAACGCTTTCAGTTTTAGAAATAGAACTCAGGTTATTATAAGCACTGATTAAAAAAATTTATGATTCAAAATTTAGTAAAAATATTTTCCTCCATGGAAATTAAATCAAAAAAGAGCTGTTTTGTTAACAAATATGTAACATTGTTTTTTTTGCTGGAATGTGTTCATTTCGGCATCCTATAAAACATATCTCGATGGTAACCTTGAACGACCTGTGCGAAAAAAACGCCGGACCAAAAATGGTCACGTTTTTCGGTTTTTTCAGTTTATCTCAAAAAGTAAAAGTTGTATCGAAAAATGTTTTAAACAAAAGTTGTAGAGAATTGAAAAACCTATCGATTTATATGATATAAGTTATAGGTGGCACCACTAGCTATTGAGATATATATATTTTTTTCTTGACAAAATTTACGGTTTTTGTTAAAAAAAAAAAGACATTTATTAACAAATTACCGATTTAAAATTTAACATGAATATAGGTATTATCATTCTAAAAAAGTATGTTAAACTTGGGATCTGTGAGTTTTTTATTTTCCGAGAAATTCGATGTCAAAGTTGAAAATTTAACCTTAATTTTTCGCTTTCCTAATTAAGGTACAATGCTCAGTTTTAATGGAAATTGTTTGAATTGCTTTATATTTTGAAGATCTATTGAGAAAAAAAAATTTCAATCGTGGGCCGAGAAATATTGCAAAAACCAATTTTTGCACCAAAAAAATTGCGATAACTTTTCACCGGATGGAGATAAGATTTTTTTAATGCATTTATTGGATTTAGATGTATTATTTCCGATCTCAAAAAAAAATTTTAATTTTGGATGAAAAAAACTTTTTTTTTTCAAAAGTTCATAATGGCGTGGCAAATGAATATTAAGGGCTCAAATTTGCAGAAGATGCTTTTTAAACTTGTACTTTACCTGTAAATTTTTTGGATCCAAGAAATACACTATCATATGATCTGTGAACCTTCGAAAATTGGGCCGAATCTAATCGAAAATAGCTGCTGCAGGCCGCTGTCGGCGGATTGTATAGTTCAGGCGCATTATTCATTGGCGCTTCAAGGAAACTTATGCATCACAAGTAATATTTATAATATTGATGTTGTTTTATTAATTTATATGATAGTAACAATTTGTTTAGCTGTATTAATTATTAATTCGTTTATTAACAAAATTATTACAAAAATTATAGAGAAAATCATACAAATATTCAATTATATATTACATATTATACTGTTTTTTTTTCCTTTATATTATTATTACCTAATAGTTTATTAACAAAATTTTTACGAAAATTTCTATAAGCGAATCATGTAAAAATATAATAATAATATATAATACGTCATATAAATATTTAATAATACATTAAAATTACGTGCGAAAAAAAATACAATATATCAACTATACATTGAACTTTATTTTTTTCTATTATTTCTATGCAATCGGTGTCCATTTTATCATCGCAATTATTACTCCCAATTACATCGCACATACCATTTTCATCATTATTCTCAATTTCATTGTACCGGGTGAGTCAACGATTGGATGAAGTAGGTTTGTGCCTTTTCGGTGAAATGAACAAAGAAACTATATTTATTGTTTGATACAGTTTATTTTTACGCAGATTTTAAAAATATTTAGGACTCTACAGGGTGAGCCAAAAAACTAGGACAGCATAAAGTTGTATTTTTTTAAATAGAACACCCTATATACGAATCGTATTTTCGATTTAGCTTATAATTTTAAATCTTTTTTATTGAAGGTTTACTATAACAAAACTTTATAGTTTCTGAGATAATTAAGTTTAAAGAAAAAAAGTCACATTTTCAAGCATCAATTCAATCCTAAATAACGTTTTCAATTTTGTGACAAATATATTCAAATTTGGAATTTAGCAAGGCCAAGGACAAGTTAACATAATTTTTACCTAATATTTGCAATTAAAGGTACAGGGTGTTGAACACATCGGCTCAAATTTGAACAAGTTTAAATGAATAAATATCTTTTTTTTTAAATGGTACACCCTGTATATTTTCATGTTATTTAATAGAGTAATAAAAACCCTAAAAGTTTTGTTCAATATATCCTATACCTATTTATTATAGTTTTTGTGATATTTCAGTTTTTCTTATTTTCCATACTTTTTTACAGAAATAGTCTTCATTATCATAGTAGCCATGGCAAAAACAATGTAAAAGAACATTTTTCTATGTGTCAAATTTATAACCGCAATCGCTTCTTTTGGTTTTTATGTAGTGTAGTTTGGTTTTTTTTGCATTCATCTTATATTGTAAAATGAATTTTCCAAAGAATGAGTTAATAGATATGATTTATACAATAGGAGAGGCTCAAAAAAATTGCCTTCTTGCTCAAAGAATTTACAAAATGAAGTATCCTGATCGACGCCAGCCTAATACCCATACTTTTCAAAACTTAATGCAAAGATTTGATTTTTCTGGTATTGTTGATTATCCAAAACGTAAAGTGGTCAACAAACCAGTAACTAATGAAGAAAAAGAACTACAAGTATTGTTAAATGTTCAGGAAAATCCTTATATTGGTAGTCGTCAGTTAGCAGCATTATGTGAAACATCACAATCCACCGCTAATCGTACTACCAAGAAATATAGGTATCATCCATATCACATGGAATTACACCAAGAATTGCATGGACAGGATTTTGAAAGTCGTGTAAACTTTTGTCATACAATAAATGCGGAGATTCAATTAAATCCAAATTTATTATGCAAGGTAATGTTTAGTGATGAAGCTACTTTTAGAAGTAACAGTGCCGTAAATAGACGCAACATGCATTATTATGCCACAGAAAACCCATTTTGGATTAGAGAGGTGCAACATCAAAACCACTGGTCATTAAATGTTTGGTGTGGTATTCATCATAATCGAATTATTGGACCCCACTTTTTTAATGAACCACCAAATGGCCATAGTTACCTGAACTTTCTACAAGAAGAACTACCCCAACTGCTTCAAGGTCTCGATAGGGATGAGCTCGACAGTATGTGGTTCCAGCACGATGGTGCGCCTCCGCATTACCATCGTGAAGTTCGTGCGTTTTTGGACCAACGATATCCTCAAAAATGGATTGGACGTGGGGGTTCATTGAGTGGCCACCAAGGTCTTGCGACATCACCCCATTAGATTTCTTTCTATGGGGTTATATTAAAAATAAGGTGTATGTTAATCCACCAACAACAGTGGAAGATTTGCGAAACAGGATTAGGGATACCTGTAGAAAAATAACGCCACTAATTTTGTCCAGGGTCCGAGAAAATCTGCAAAAAAGACTAAATTTGTGCATTGCACAAGAGGGTCGTTTATTCGAACACTTATTAAAAAGAAATAATTAATCTCAGTATTTAATAGGTAATTTTTTTGTTTCAATTTAGTATAAAAGTAAATATGTATTTGCCTTGTCGTTATTGTTGTGTTAATTTTTTCACATTATGTTTAATTAAACTATTGCCGTTGTAATATAACGAATAATGTATTTCATCATATTTAACCACATTCTGTTTGTTTCTGTAGTTTCTTTTTATTATTTTACATGGCTACTATGATAATGAAGACTATTTCTGTAAAAAAGTATGGAAAATATGAAAAAGTTGAAATATCTCAAAAACTATTATAAATAGGTATAGGATATATTGAACAAAACTTTTAGGGTTTTTATTACTCTATTAAATAACATGCAAATATACAGGGTATACCATTTAAAAAAAAAAGATATTTATTCATTTAAACTTGTTCAAATTTGAGCCGATGCGAGCGACTTTTTTTCTTTAAACTTAATTATCTCAGAAACTATAAAGTTTTGTTATAGTAAACACTTAATAAAAAAGATTTAAAATTATAAGCTAAATCGAAAATACGATTCGTATATAGGGTGTTCTATTTAAAAAAATACAACTTTATGCTGTCCTAGTTTTTTGGCTCACCCTGTAGAGTCTTAAATATTTTTAAAATCTGCGTAAAAATAAACTGTATCAAACAATAAATAGTTTCTTTGTTAATTTCACCGAAAAGGCACAAACCTACTTCATCCAATCGTTGACTCACCCTGTACATATCATTCTCATCATTATTAACATTTTCATAGTCAAAATCATTCTCACACATATTATTAATTTCCTCTGAATTTTCATCATCGTTTTCTAAATCAAAGGAAATAAAATTTTCAGAACAATTATCGCACTGTCCATAGCAGTGCTCACACAAATCTATACATGTCAAACCATGAGTCTTACATGTACATTTGATAATATATAAATATTACTTGTGATGCATAAGTTTCCTTGAAGCGCCAATGAATAATGCGCCTGAACTATGGCAACCCGCCGACAGCGGTCTGCAGCAGCTATTTTCGATTAGATTCGGTCCAATTTTCGAAGGTTCACAGATCGCATGGAAGTATATTTCCTGGATCCAAAAAATTCACAGACAAAGTACAAGTATTAAAAAGCATCTTCTGTACATTTGAGCCCTTAATATTCATTTGCTACGCCATTATGAATTTTTGAAAAAAAAAGGTTTTTTTCATCCAAAATAAATTTTTTTTTGAGATCGGAAACGATACCTCTAAATCCAACGCATTAAAAAAATTTTATCTCCATCCGGTGAAAAGTTATCGCAATTTTTTTGATGCAAAAATTGGTTTTCGCAAAATTTCTCGGTTCACGATTGAAGAGAAAAAATTTATAGATCTTTAAAATATAAAACATTACAAACAATTTCCATTAAAATTGTGCATTGTATCTTAATTAGGAAAACGGAAAATTAAGGTTAAATTTTCAAATTTAACTTCGAATTTCTGGGAAAATAAAAAAAAACTCACAGATTCCGCGTTTGACAAACTTTTTTAGCATGATAATACCTATATTTGTTTTAAATTTTAAATCGGTAATTTGTTAATAAAAATCTTTTTTTAAGACAAAAACCGTAAATTTTGTTGAAAAAAAAATATATCTCGAAAACTAGTGGCGCCATCCATAACTTATGTTATATAAATCAATAGGTTTTTTTATTCTCTACAACTTTTGTTTGAAATATTTTTTGATACAACTTTTACTTTTCGAAATAAACGCAAAAAACCGAAAATCGTTAATACGTTTGGTCCACCATTTTTTTTACACAGGTTTTTCAGAGTTACCATCGAGATATGTTTTATAGGATATCTAAATGAACACATTTCAGCAAAAAAAAACAATATAACATTTTTGTTACCAAAACAGCTCTTTTTTGATCTAATTTCTCTGGAGTACATGTTATTTTTCACATTTAAAAATATGTACCCGCATAGCGACTTTACCCAATTTTAATACATTAATAATCCCATAACAATATATTACCGTCAATACACACCACTGTCTCCGTATTTTGCAAGTCAGGAGCGTCCTATTATGCTCGTTTTGATTACCGAACGCAGCGGGGCCTCGGCTGTCACTTTCTGGGCTAAATTACACCTAATTATTGGTATAATAGGAGTCGTCTTTTAATCGGTAACGAGCTTTACACCAACTACACAATGCCCACTTAAAGAAGTTAGACCATTGTCGATATCCAAACCCGCTGTCATCATTTTCGAGTGTAACAAAGTGAGTGACATTTCCGTACAAAAAAAAATTAGAATTCTGTTTTGCTATCATAATAAAAATATTAGAAACTCAATAACAGTGTACACACATGAAAATTATTTTAAATTTTATAATTTGGGAGTTTTAAAAGCATACAATGTGTCCGGTAAGTACTTCCCAATTTCTCAGGAACATACAGGGGAGGTCAAATAACCCTACTTTGTCATAGAAAAAAATCCTAAAGTGCCCCGTTACGGAGATACAGAGCCCCGATTTATCTTATCGGCTCTAACTCTTGAACGGACTTGTATAATGTAATGAAATTTTAATATTTTGTAGAAGCCATAAAGACTTATTAAACCATACTACAGCAGATATTTTAGATCAGAGAAGTCAGGAACGGACTTGCAGCCACACTTGTTGGGCCTAACTTTTGACAGGTGTATTCTTGTAAAGTACAAGTAAGTCTTCATGTTGGCCACAAAATCTCTTTATTCGTTAATGTTAATTTTCAAAACAATGCTGATAATATCCTTCTTGCTACGAGTGGGCTAAAATCCATTCAGATTGAGAACGTCAAATTCTCTAAAGTAAAAAAAAAATTGCGAAATTCATTGAAAAATTTTTGGTTTCTTAATAATTAATATACAGAGTTATTCACCCTATAGGACACGGAATATTGCTGCAAAAATACGTGACTTTCAAAAAGTTTTACTTTTGCGATATATGGGGTCTTTTTAAAATTATTCTCAGATTATACAGGGTGTCTCAAAAGCTCTGAAAGTATTAAAGTTGTGCACCATTTAATTTCCTGAAATTTCTTTAAGGAAAAGTTTTTCTCCATCACTCTTAGTTGCCGAGTCATTCGAAAATATACATCAATCCATGGTATAAGAATATTCGACCCTCAAATGACCTGGAGATATCATTTTACCCCTTATAATATTTACACCATTAGATAGAAATTTTTTTCCGCTTTCCATTCCTGCAATACAAAATTTAGATTTCTATTTAAACACGTCTTTTTTTTCTAAGTTGCGTATTTTTTAAGATAGAGGGAATGCAATACTTTTTGACTACACTTGACACCAAAAAATCGCAAAAACCAAGAGAATAGCTTCAAAGCTTTTGTTCCTTATGTGCGAGGCACCACAGACAAGATCGCAAAAATTCACAGGAGACACAACATTGAAACCATTTTCACCACAGACCGTAAAGTAAAAGATCTCTGGCCAACACCTAAAGAAAAAATCCCTCTAGAAAACCAGGGAGTGTACGAAATTCCATGCGGAGAATGCAGCTCATCTTACGTAAGCCAAACCAACCGTAAAATAACCGCCAGAAGAGACGAACATATAAACGCTGTCAAGCAAGAAACAACTTCTTCTGCTCTGGCCCAACACTGGTTAAATACAGGACATAAGATAAATTTCTCAGGAACAAAAATACTATCGAAATATGAAAACCTGTCCACAAGAGTTATAAGGGAAGCCATTGAAATTGCGAAGAGGCCCAACAACTGAAATAGCAAAGATGATAGCCAACGAGTACCTAATACTTGGAAAAATCTGCTTACAAAACATCAACCAGTACCACTTAGTAACGAAACAGATTACAACTCGGCAACGCAACCCCAAACACTGGCAACAAGGCCGATGACGCGCAGCAGGTCTCGCAACCTGATTTGCCGGGACCATTCGGAAAACGAACGCGTCCGATGCACACACGGAACCGACAGCACCCGAGTCGCAGGGATCAGTTCGCTCGTAGACGCCATACAGTAAGCTTTGAAAATGGTGAATGAGATTTCACGGAAATGTCAGCTGCCTTACAGTCCTGAGAGAGACTCAGCACATACACGGAATGCCCGAAAACCTTCGATTACACATCACACAAACACACACACACATATATATATATATATATATATATATATATATATATATATATATATATATATATATTTGAGAACACTTTATCATTTTAACAATAAAATAATTTAGTTTTAAAATGTTGTTTTTTTTATTTATTTTGGCTTACCAAGGGGTCAAAATCACAAAAATAAAAGTTGGCTATTTTCAAAAAAATAATGGGCTTTCTTCGTAGAAGTTATCCCAGTTAAAATTTTCACCATTAAAACTTTTTTTCAAAATGTGTTTCGTAACTTACTTAAAATTCACTTTCTTGTTACAACAACTTTTAAAAATTGTTTGTTTGTTTTAGAAATATAACTTTATGGAATTCTAAGCTAATAGATCTAATATATCGATTTAAAAAGAAAATTAAAAAACTCCTTAGATGCTTTTTAAAATTAATATATATAATATAATTTAAAATTTTTATCTTTGAAGAATGTCTTCAAAATTATTTGTTGGCTTCTCGAGTCTATGCTCAAAGGTTTCCTGAAAAAAACCATCCTAAACCAGCCGTTTTCATGAGACTATTTTCGGGAAAGTGGAAGTGTCAGTTATAAAAAAACTGTTATAAGAAAACCTGTCACTGAGGATGAAGAAAATGTTTTTACTGTACTTGGTTCGGTGATCGAAAATCCCAATTAGTCAGAATCATATATCCGAAAATAGTAACATTAACCAAGCAAGTGTTTCGAGGATTCTTAACAAATACCGATTTCATCCTTATAAAATCCAGCTTTGTCAAGAGCTTCACGGAAATGATTTTGACTACCGAACTGAATTCTGCTTGTGAGTGTTAGATACAGTGGCAGCACTTTTTTGATAATGTGTTGTTTAGTGATGAATGTACTTTTCATAACAATGTTTTCGTGAATAGACACAACTTTCGTTACTATTCTGATTCAAATCCGCATGAATACAGAGTTATAAGAAATCAGAATAGGTGGTCGGTTAATGTATGGGGAAGGATACAGGGTCGATACTTAATTGGTCCTTATTTTTTTGAAGGACCTTTAAATGGTTTGATGTTTCGCAATTTTCGTTTACACCAACTTCCAGTGTTATTAGTAGATATCCTTTTAAATATTAGAACAACTATGTGGCTTCAACTGGATGGAGCTCCGCCTCATTATCATCGCGAGGTTCGGCAATTTTTAAATGTCAACTTTCGAAACAAGTGGATTGAGAGAGACAGATTTCAAAACTGGCCCCCGAGATCTCCGGACTTAACTCCACCAGATTTTTTTTATGGGGATACATAAAAGGAATTGTCTGCAATGCGCCCTTAACAACACCATAAGATATGAAAATACGCATAAGAGACGCTTTTCAAACTGTAACCCCGCAAATGTTGTCCAGAGTTAGCAGTGGTTTCGAAAAAAGAATATGTAAGTGTGTGAAAATGGATAGTCGATATTTCCAACATCTACTATAAATATTGTGCTTCTGTTTTATGCTATAGTCGATATGTTATTACCATTATTACTGTTATGGCCTGTTGGACGACTACAAATCGCGTTCCGAGTTTCTGAACATTTGTAAAGATATTCCTGATTATTATTCTTATAGTGGTAAATTATCTGTCATTTCCAAATGCCATAGACAACTAGATACATTAGAACATCTATTCAAAAAACACAAAATGGCGCAGTAAACGATTATTTGGCTTATTCTGTGAAAACGCAAAGACTTAGCTATAGAACACCCTTATACCATTCGATAGGTATTTTACATTTTCTGGTAAGTTAAAAAGTATAGCGTTCTATTTAAATTAATCAAGTTATAGCCACTTAAAGTTCTTATTTGATTAGTTTTAATTTTTAGACACCCTGTATAATATAGCAAGTATATTATAATTGGGCTATTTATTGTTACACTTTACTATAAATTTCGAGTACATAACTGAAATACTTCTTAAGTATTTGAGACATGAAAATTGGTTTAGATTTTGTCAAATTTCAAATTATTTAAAAACCCTTAAGGTTTAGGTACTATAAACCTTAATAAAATAGGTACTAATTTTGAACGGAGAATGCAATAATATACAGGGGGTTCCATTTAAAACAAACACAACTTTGATTCTTTCAGAGATTTTGGCACACCCTGTATAATATGAAAATAATTTTAAAAAGTAACTATGTTAAACCCCATATTTCTCAAAAGTAAAACTTTTTGAAAGTCACTTATTTTGGCCGCAATGTTCCGTGCCGTATAGGGTGAATAACTCTGTATATGTAGAAGATTTTATACGCAGTTTTAAAAATCTCACGATTAATACTAATCAAATATAAGAAAATGCCGAAGATATTACATTACAGTATAAGACACAATATAATTCTGGTTAATTCGAGATTACCATTCAAGTAATATTGCTTAAAATTTAGCAGTTAATTGAGGCTTGCAGCAATCCTTTTAATAAATCATTTACGGACAGCGGGACAACGTGGGCTCAAAAATTAATTATAAAAGTCACTTGAAACCGCTCTAAGGTGAAAAATAGACGATGGTCAAGGCAAGTGCAAGTTTTAATTACCGAATTACTTCTTGGATTCTTTTTTCCTGTTTCAGCAGATTAATAATTAGTTTCAACTTCTGTGTAGGATGTGGAGACGATTTATGGGTATGTGACCCTTCGAGACCAGATTTTTTTCTGACAGGACAATTTTTTAAATTGTCTATTACGTTATCGAAAAATGCTAATTTGATATCTTGATTTGATATATATATATATATATATATATATATATATATATATATATATATATATATATATATATATTCAAGGCCAAATACTTCAAAAAAAAAGACATTCTCTCTCTTCATCGACCAGTCCGAACACTGCCTCAAAAACACATATTTTTCCTATGAAAATAACTTCTACTATAAAAATATAAAGTAACTATATTGGAGCCCCACATATCCCAAAAGTAAAATTTTTTGAAAGTATATTAATTATTAAGAAACCAAAAACATATATATATATATATATATATATATATATATATATATATTTACGTATGCCAATTAATTTAATATTATATTTTATTGGAAATTTAGCTTTGGTAAAATAAGAGAATAAAGATGACCACGTTTGTGGTGTTTTTTTAATCTATATTAGGTAATATAGAAGCCACACTTACAAACTTCCCAAATGAAATCAAAGACTAAATTAGATCCACTGCAACATCGCCACTAACTATAAAAACAACTTTCGTAACAGTACAAACAACTAATTCAAAAAAAAAAACGTTTTAAAAAAAAAAAATAAACAAACAAAATCCTTTTTAAAAAGAGGTAACAATTTCAAAATTCTAATACCCGATAAATCCAATAAAACTATAGTCATGTATTCTACTGAGTATGATCAAAAGATGAATGCCTTACTGCAAGATAACACAAAAATTGCATCGAGGTAATTGCCAAAATGAAGGCTGTTACGGGGTCAAGAAGTTAGAGTAGAAGATAGGTCAGTTTCGCAAATATTTACCCCCTGATTTTCTAGCTGGAGGCAATGTTCTCTTTGTTGTGAATTTCCTCTCTCTAATTTAGTGAATTGTTCTTATTTGTTACTAAAAGTGTGCTGCTATTTATCCTTCCTAACCTACAAATTATCTTTCTGTTTTTAACATCAACATTCAAAATATTTTTCTCCTGTTTCTCATTAATATTAGAGCTTGACTAATAAATTTATTTTAAGTTTTCATATACTTTGCGTATATACAAAAACTAACTAAAAAGCCATCATCGCTTCGTTTAGAAAATGCCTTCGGTTCGAAAATCACATGGTTATCTTGATCGATAAAATTTATTTGATTTCGACTTAATGTGCCCACGCTGACAACTTCTGGAGACAATGGCTTGATCGAGATTACCATCGACCTTGTGACTCGTTGTCTTTTATAACTTAATCAATGCAGCTTTGAACGTAAAAAGTTTACATTTACCAAATCAATTTAAGAAAAAAAATAACATATGTATATATATATATATATATATATATATATATATATATATATATATATATATATATATATACATATATCATTTTTTCTTTATTTTGCCTTTTCTTGGGTTTAAGTTCTTTATTTAACAAAAAATGCAAACAATTGACGTTTCGCCCTTTATTTAAGGCATTTTCAAAATTTTTGTTTTATTTTCCTTCATAAAAATATTTTTATATAATTAAAACATTCACACAAGAAACATATCTACAATTTTAAAAAACAAGCAAAACACTTTAAAACAGTATTTAAATTTTTAAAAAAATATTTAATTTTCCGGAACACACCTTGACATTTTGTTACTCTATTAATAATGAAATTCAATCTTTACATCGTCTATTGAGGATACATGGAAAGCGAGTGTGTTTTATTTTTTATATATTTTTTATATTTTGTAATGCATAAAAAAACAAAGTAAGGTGTATGTTTACTTTTATGTTTAAGAGGATATTCAATTTTTGATTCTTATTGACAGGATCGAATACTTAATATTTTTGTTTAAATTAGGCTTGTGTAAATGTGGCTCAAATTTCCCATATCTGTTCTGTCGTTAACAGTGTTTTTGTCTTTTCTAATTTCAATCATTTCCTTTATCTCTAATTTTTGGTAATTCATATATTTGTTTTTTATTATGGTACTGTTATAATCAAAAGTATGTTTTTCGTCCTGTGTGTGTTTGTTTAACGTTGTTGAGGCGTTTTTCGTATATTTATGGCCATTCAATCTGTTCTTCAGCAGTTGGCTCGTCATGTCTATATATTTTTTGGGACAATTTGTACAAGCGATCGAATATATTACATTTGATTTATTCATTAGAGGAGTTTTACTTTTTAAATTTGTGAACAGTGTATTTAATTTATTATGTGATCTGAAGCATACGATAATATCATGCCATTTTAAAATGTATTTTATTTTTTCTGACAGCTCACTAGTTTAAGGTAATGCTACATATTTTTGCTGTTTATTTTATTAATTATTTTGGTGATAGTCGTTTCATTGAAATTATTATTTGTTAGTTTCTTTTTTACTTTTTGCAGTATTTTTGGTCGAAATTCTGGAGATTATAACACTATTTTTTTGAGTTTTTGAATGAACCGAGAAACAGTTTAGATATCTACCTGACCAAGTTGGTTTAGTGTATCATTCAGTTGAAATTTTGGTTTTTCTGCTTATAAGTGTCATATCTAGAAAATTTATTTTATTATTATTTTCTGTTTCGGACGTGAATTGTAATTTTTCGTTGAAACTGTTAAACTCTTGGAGAATTTCATTTACTTTATTTTGTGGCACGGCTGCTATGCAATCATCAACAAAACGTTTCAAAAATATTATATTAAAATTTAATTTTTTTAAAACTTTTTCCTCTAAATATTCCATTACTAACTGAGCAATGGTAGATGAATGGTGATCCCATAGCACATCCATCGAGTTGTTTGTAAAAGATATTTTTGTACTGAAAGTAATTTGTATTTAGAACGAGGTCAACAGCATCCATAAAATTATTTTTTGATAGCAATGTATGTTTCTTTAAAATTTCCCATTTTTCTACTAAAATAGTGTGGACAAGTTGATTTGGTATGTTTATATATAAAGATATAACATCTAGAGAAATGAGTCTGTAATTTTCGGGTAGGTTTATTGTATTAATAAATTTTTTGAAGGCGAATGAATCTTTAATAAAAAAATCGTTTTTGCCTGTAATATTTGAAATGCAATCCGATAAGACTTTTGATAAACTATAGAATGACGATTGTATACAAGAAACAATAGGTCTTAGTGGTATATTATGTTTATGTAATTTTGGTAGGCCGCTTTTTTTTGTGGAATAGCATTGTGAATGGTTAGCCTTTTTGCATTTTTTTCAGTTAGTTCTTTTACATTGAGCAATTTTTTTATGAAGGTATTATTTTTCTTTTGATATAAGTTCGTTGGATCACTCTTAATATTTTTATATGTATTTTCGTCCTTTAGTAAGTTGTTCATTTTTGTCTCGTAATCTGCCTTGTTCATCATAACTACTGTTTTATTGCTTTTATCAGGCCTTAAAACAATGATTTGAGCAAATAAAAATCAAAAATTGAATATCCTCTTAAACATAAAAGTAAACGTATACCTTATTTTGTTTTTTTTTGTACATTGTAAAACATATACATCATTTTTTCTGTGTTTTGTCTGTTTTTTAAAATTGTAGATATGTTTCTTGTGTGAATGTTTTAATTATATAAAAATATTTTTAGGAAGGAAAATAAAACAAAAATTTTGAAAATGCGTTAAATAATGAGCGAAACGTCAATTGCTTGCATTTTTTGTTAAATAAAGAACCTAAACCCAAAAAAAGAAAAATAAAGAAAAAATTATATAATCCATGGTTCAAGAATCAAAAAAAAATAATATATATATATATATATATATATATATATATATATATATATATATATATATATATATATTCAGAACATCAAATTTCAATAATTTCTTCACAGTAATATTTGAAAATTTACATTGCATGCAGATGATAGCGCCATTATGTAATCCTACCCCGAATTATGATGGATTAGAATTGCCACTGGTTTAGTGACTACCTAGATCCCAGTTGTTCTCAGAAGAATGTAAATTAGATTGACCAATAATATAAAAACAGTTGAAAATGGTCAATAATTATGTTATTTGGAAAAGAACTAAATAAAATTAAGTATAATCTTTTGTTCGTTTGAGAATAATAGGGTTTCGAACTATAGGTGCTTAGTCTAAAACAGCCACCGGTTTTTCTATGGAAGATAATGATAATTCTTTTGGTTTCAGGCACTCGAATTATATTAATATATGTTCGTGATCTGAAGAGGTAAAATAACTTGGTTAAAATTATTTATTAGGCAAGAGATTTAAAAGCAAATGACAGTAATCATCTTTGATTTAAAAAAAAAACGACCAAATGCATGTTGGATAAGAATGTTATGGTTCTGCAAATTTATATCTTAAATAATTAAGACAGAATAAAGAATCTAAAGTAAGTAGTAAGTTAATAAATCAGGTGCAAAATACCTGAAAAAAATGAGCTAAAAATCAATAAAATAAACCTCATAGAAATAGTGGGGAAAAAAACATTGAAATCCCGCCCTTCCATATCAAAAAACCCATCTGCACTATTTTTGAAGGAATAAATAAGGTTATAAATTTGAAAATTTTCATATATTTTGATCTGAGGTGTAACAAGGTCATCTTAAGGCCAGGTTATAAAAAATATTTATTTTAGAATCGAAAATAGATAAAACGAGAAATTTTTATTCTCTCCAAATTAAGTCCCAATAATATCTCGTATTTTTTTTTTGTTCAAATTGAAAAGTAATAAATCTACCTAACTAAAGTCAATTTATTAAATTGTACTCCATCTTCAATACTTAGTAATTAGTTTAAATCACCTTAAAAATTGTATATACATACATTGTGCTTTCTAGATTAAGGTGTTTATGTATCTCGATTCACCTATTTTATGACCAAACTTGTGGTTTCTTATACATTTAGTGTTATCATCCTACAAGTATTGGGTGCCGTCGTAAATTAAACTGCTACTATCCACCTTTAAAGAAGGATAAGGCCACTCCTCGGTCTTGTTTTACATCGTTAGTGCAGCAATAAAGATTCGTTTCTTTTCTGGTTTAAGTTGAAAATTATTATATCAAATTTGCGTTTGCTCTGGCAACTTTCAACTGAAAGTGATTTTATTTCATAGGTTTATTAATTTAATAATCTCTATATATATATATATATATATATATATATATATATATATATATATATATATATATATATATATATAATATACTTATTTGAGATAGATAGAGTGGAAATCAGACACAGAAGGTTTAAATAATGTATTTTAATGGTTAATAAGCCAGTAAATTTGATTTAGAATAAGATAACATTAGATTTAAGGATAGGATAAGATGTATTGTTTAATTTGTACCGTATATAAACAGATATAGTCTTAAGAAACAGACAATAAATTCCAAAATTCTTGACTAGGTAAATTAATTGATAATTGGTATATTCTTCAAAAATATGATATATTTTTCTTTATAAAAACTACAGATCATTAAAAAAAATTGTAAAGAGTATTGAAATAGATAGAGGAAGTGTTAATACAAATATATATACTAAGAAGAAAATAGTGGAACGAGACTTTGAAAAATATTTGTAAATTCCTAACTGGGCAGGAAACGACAACAAAAAATATTTTTGGAGATTTGGAAGTTATTCAAAGAAGAAAATAAATAAAAAAAAACTGGAATTGTGTTTTATATTATATTGAGACCAAGTGAAAGAAAATATAACAAGGTATTTATATTAGATAAGGCAGTAGAACGCCTTTAATTTTTCGTAGACATTGAAAACTAGCATCCAATAATAACCTAACTTTTCTTAAAATAAAAATAATTAAATCAATAAATAATAGTTTGCTATACTAACCTGTTAGAATAATAATATTATTTATCATCATCAATATTAGGTGTGAAACTATATTAACTACTTGAATTACAACACAGCACACGATAATTTGTTCAAAATAATTTCATTTTTAAGAAATAACGACGCTTTCCATCTACAACTGCACTATAGCTATCTAGTAGACGATTGCGAAACTAAGACGTTGCCAAATTTGTAATACAGGTTGTTAAAGGACAATGCATGGTAGATAAAAGTAAATAATAAGTAAGATTGATTAGAAATAGTGTTGGTTGAAAGAGAAAATATTTGACCATTTAGTTTCATCTAATATTTATTAATAATATTGTGTCATTTCTTTATATTGTTAATATTCTGTGTATTGATTGTGTAATTGATATCTGATAAACAACTGAACTCACCTGAGAAGGAGTCAATTTACAGATAGGAACACATCTATATCTATATAGAAAATTTGAAAATTGAACATACTACAATTTGCTAAAGAATAGTTATAATTTATTATAATTATTTTTTACCTGGCGCTCAACAAATAAATATTAATTTTTAATTAAATTTTGGCAATATTTTAAAAATTGAAAATATAAATTCAGAGATAAATAATAACAAAGTTTCCTAAATTTTATTGTCGGGCAAATACCACCCATAATCGTCACTATATATATATATATATATATATATATATATATATATATTGTTTATATTTAAATAAATAATAAACGCAAGTGTGTGAGTAGAAAAAGAGTTCATTTTTAACAGACTATATAACAAAATTGGTATTAGGCAGATAAAATATCTTAATATACGTTTCTTTTTAGTCTTTAAACTCAGAATGCTGGCAATAAATAACATATCAATTTAAATCGAATAATACTCAAATTAAAAAATTAAAACCCGAAGAAAACCGTACAAAAAATCCCATAGAATCCGAATCAAAGTCGTCAATAGAGACATAATACCATGTTTAAAATCGGCCAAATACTTTTGATTTTTCTTTGGCCTTAATTGATCAATAATTATTTGCCTGACAGATGAAACAATGCTCTGAGGAATTCCACGGGCATTTATAAATAATTTTATACGGCAAAACATGAGTGTATTTATTTTATGCTGTGAGACGTGATGTCAATATAGATAATTTCTTAATACAAGAGAGTTTTTGAATTGTACTTTACAATGTTGTAAAAAGTGATTCTAGTGGAGCTTCCACATAATATTTTCAAAACGTCAAGTAATCTAGCGATGTCAAAATGGATTTTGCAATCTATAAACATAAACAAAAGTAGACATAAAAACTTTCCAAGTCTAATATTAAAATTGACAATCAGAAAAGCAGGCATTTTGTGCTTTTCCTGAATATTTCGGTGCTCAAAATCGATGTTCTGAGCATACCGTTTAGAATTTGTTCCAGAAATTCGAACAAACTGGTTCCAAAGCTAACAACAAAGTACCTCTACATGCTCAGAGCTGAACATTACCAATGTTCGTCACAGTGTAACTGAAGAACCATGCAAAACGCTGTTTTTTCTTATATTGGAGGTTATGTTTCAAGGTTGTATGAAACTTTTCGACATGACTCTATTGGACATCAAAAAATACCACTCGTTGCCTTCAAAACCCATTTTAACTCGTCTCAAAATCTTTTTTTTCTCTTTGAGATATCGCACCTTAGGAGGAAAGCAAAAAACTAGTAGAATACTGAAAAAATATTCATTTATAATAGGATAAATGACCCAAGGAAATCGAAGGTTTTTAGAATCAAATGGTCCATAAAACCTGATAACAAATTATACAATTTAGCAACTGCATACAACCCCAAAATACATCTTGATAATGTTTTAAGTGGTTAATTTTGGATCTAAATGAGTCTTAGAATAACATAACGGTTAGTTTTAAATTATGCTTTAATTTCACTAGGTAAAAATCAATTTTGAGCTGAAATCTTTTAATAAATGAAAAAAACTAGGCAGGATCGTCTTAATAGTAATTATTTTAAAGGTCCTTACCCAATCTTATGGGGTCAGACTGATTCCTTCGTTGATCCGTGCAAACTGCCCAAAAACCCCGTCTCCAGGTTTATCCCGATAAAAAAAAAACCATAACCGCCAACTTGGCAAAAGTTACGGTACACAAAAACTCAACAAAATTCCCGGGATTATCTTCGACTTTCCATCTCAGAATCCCAAAATTTTGGCAACTAAAAATTGAGATAGAAGTCTGCACCTGCTTCGGCCGAATGAAACCAGGAAAAAAGTCAAAAATTAAGACAAAACGGCCTCCATTTATAACCATGGCCCTGCTTGCGCACTAATCGACTTTCGTTAGGCGCGTTCAATTACCACGTGTGAAAGAAATGACAGCTCAAAAAGAAAGACACTGGGCAACAATAGTCGACTGAAATGCATTAGTTAGTTAAGCCAATTTGTTAATCATCAGCATTTTCCACTCAAAACAAGAATAATAAATCTAATAAGTAGACCAGTAGTTATTTTTAAATTCAAGAAATATAAATTAATACATCAATAGAAATTTCCTGATTTCTGCAACCCAATATACATACAATCCCATCAAATGTCAATATAAATGGTCGAAAAAAAAACAAGATCTATCTGAATACAAGAAAAGGTAGCAATAAGTTTGATATTGATACCTATGCACAGTGTAGTGAAATACCAAAGTAAAGGACAAAATAATGGCAAATAAAATTAATCAAAACTGTACTTGATGAAATGTTTTCTTTCAAAGAATACTTAAGGAAAATGATACTGTATTGCCCATAACGAATTTGCAAAATAAGGTTGAATTAAATAAGTTAGCCATAGTGAGCTTACGCGCAAAATTAAACCGTGACAATATGACGTCATTTTTATGTAACCTATATGCTTCTTAGAAGTTGTCCACCTTTTCTGGATAACTCTGTATATTAAAAACGGGTTAATTTCAGAATGAAATTTTTAATTTTTTGATTTTAACAAAACCAAATTAACTAACTTAACTATAACATTACAGACTATTACAAGCAACTACGAAAAATAACGTGACTCTATTCTAAAAAACTTTAAAACTCCACTATTAACAAATAATTAAAAACTGCGTCCGATGACTTGATGAGCTACAAGCTCGAGCTTGGACCACTTAATAAAAATTCTTTTTGGAGATTGAGCTGGTTAACTAGTTTTTATGCTGCGAAACCTAAAAATCTCTGTTCTTTTAGCCAGTTTTATGTTAATTTTGAAAGTATTATGGGAACGGTTTAAATACGTATACAGTAATTAAATTCCACAATGAATGAACGAATTATTCGAATCGATAATTCCATTTTTATTTCCCTTGAGAAGCATATAAAAACATCATTATTACATATATCTTCCTTAGAATCCTATTCTATAAAAAATTCTCTTATAAAGGGTGTTTTTTATAGAGGTATAGAACTTTAAGTTGGCAACACTTTTTTAACTGGCGGCCATTTTTTCAGCTGTCAAGTGATTTATGTTTAGTTTGGTTTGGCATTTCAACATGAATAGACTGACGCCTGAACAACGCTTTCAAATTATGCAAATTTATTTTGAAAATCATGGTTCTGTTCGAAATACGTATCGCGCACTACGTCCATTTTACGGTCAACATAATCGTCCATCAGAGCAATTAATTCGATTAACTATGGAACGTTTTCGCACCACGTTTACTCTAAATGATAATACGCATCCACAGAGACGTCGTACAGTGCGTACAGAAGAAGTCATTGCTGCTGTAGAGCGTAGCGTAGAGGAAGACCCGAATC
Organism: Diaprepes abbreviatus; assembly: GCA_034092305.1. NCBI lineage: Eukaryota > Metazoa > Arthropoda > Insecta > Coleoptera > Curculionidae > Diaprepes > Diaprepes abbreviatus. Next base: position 8,410,853 of record JASJET010000142.1, read on the forward strand.
AGTCTATCCGCCATCGTGCACAGGAATTGGATATGTGTCCTTTCTCTCTATGGAAGATTTTGCGGAAAGATCTTGGTTTGCGTGCTTACAAAATCCAACTCGTGCAAGAATTGAAGCCACACGATCACCTAGCAAGGTGTAGATTCGGTGAATGGGCCCAAAACAAGATTGCCATTGATCCCGATTTTCATAAGCGGATTTTGTTTAGCGATGAAGCTCACTTTTGTTTGAATGGATACGTCAATAAACAAAACTGCCGTATTTGGAGTGATGATAATCCTCAAGTGTATGTTGAAACACCGTTACATCCAGAAAAACTGACTGTTTGGTGTGCTTTATGGGCTGGTGGAATCATTGGTCCGTACTTCTTTAAAAACGATGCTGGTCAGAACGTTACAGTCAATGGTGACCGCTATAGAGCCATGATTACTGACTTTCTCGTTCATCAATTGAACAACCATGATATGCAGAAGCTGTGGTTTCAACAAGACGGCGCAACATGTCACACAGCTCGTGCCACAATTGATTTATTGAAGGAAACGTTTGGTAACCGCATAGTTTCACGTTTCGGACCCGTGAATTGGCCTCCAAGATCGTGCGACTTAACGCCGCTAGACTATTTTCTGTGGGGATATGTGAAGTCGCTAGTCTACGCCGATAAGCCCGAAACGATTGATCACTTGGAGGACAACATTCGCCGCGTTACAGCCGATATATGGCCACAAATATTGGAAAGAGTCATCGAAAATTGGACCTCCAGATTAGACTACGTCCGAGCCAGCCGTGGCGGTCATATGCCAGAAGTCATATTTAAATTATAATGCCAGAAGGTTATCTTTCGAATAAAGTAAATTTCATGTCAATTTAAAAATGCATCTTTGTTTTATTCCATTTAAAAGTTCTATACCTCTATAAAAAACACAATTTATGACTAGAAAATGGGCTCTAAATTCTAATCATTTGGTATCTTTTAAATATGCGGTAGGTCAAGAAAGACCTACGCCCAATATGAGCAGATGGTCGTTCGACAAAAACTGGGACAGAATAAATTATCTTAATATATTTATTAATTATTATCGAAAATCAAAATTAATATTTGCAACACCGACAAACATCACCTGTGTCTTAACTGATTCACTTAAATTTACCTTATAACATTATTATGATATAACTTATTTTTCAGTGGCGTGACAACATGGGCCTACTCAAAAACGCATTAAGGGCAAGATAATATAGATAAAAACAAAACTCCAAACAACTTTCATACTAAGAGATCAAAAAACATATTCTTTTTACAGGTTTTTAAAAACATTACGAAAAATTACAAATAAATATTAATCAAAATAGTTAGTTGAGCTTTATATGCCACTGATGTATGAAATTGTACTTAAAATTTGTAAAATATTTTTTCCTACTCCTGCATTATATTTTTCATGACATAGTCGACTTGCAGTAATTCTGTCTATTGTTCCTCTTATTACTCTGAAATTTTCCTTCTTCTTTTAATTTCATTTTCAATTCTCTTCAGCATCATAATAATTAAGCTAATAGCATCCACTGCTCCCCTTAACTCGCTTAATATTCTCCAATCTCTGCATCAAAGATACCTAATTTGATGCAACTCGCATAATATCATGGCACCATCTCATACGAGATTTACTTCCATTCCAGGCCGCCATTTCAGAATATTATTAATAAATCTAACATCTACCATCCTCAGAACACGACCAGCCGAGTTCTACCTCAGATAACAAATTTTTAAACAGCATCACCAACTTTTATTTTTGTTCTTATATCTCTATTGAGCAATCTGTCTCTTAGTGTAATATCAAACTACTTCATACTCGCAATGAGAAAATTATTTGTACTGAAGTATCCTTCCTGAACAAATTTGATACTGGGAATGACCATAGGCTAGTAAGAGCTACATTTTAAATTTACTAATTATATATATATATATATATATATATATATATATATATATATATATATATATATATATGGGACATAAGATCATACTCTGAAAAGAAAATCTGACATGTAGAATTAACTGGGCAGCATTTTAATGCAAAAAATTGCCCATAGGTTAAGAACTGCACAAATGGCGATACAACGGGCGATACTTGAAATTATTCTTAGGAATAGAGTTCGAAACAATGAATCAAGGCAAAAAACAAGAGTAGCAAATATATCCTCAAAGATAGCCCAAATGAAATGGAAGTGGACAAGTCATACGATTAGACAAAATTCCAAATTCTTAGAATTTCAAGTTATTTTAACGGATATATATCCCGATATTTTATTTATAACCGAACACTGGGTAAAGGATGATGGTATAGTCAGGTTCAACTTGAATGGATATAAATTAATAAGCTACTTTGGAAGACACCAACACAAAGGAGGAGGAACAGCAATTTTCCTAAAGGAAAACCTTCAGACAACACTTTATGATAATGCGCAGTTACCCGAGGCAGCTGAGAAGCACTTTGAATATTGTTTAACTAAATGTAATATTAATAATGAGATTTTTATTTTCATATGTATCTATCGATCGCCATCAGGTAATGTCGAGGTTTTTTTTGATAGTCTTAATGAATTATTAGATGATTTATACTGCCCAACCAAAACTTTTATAGTGGGTGGGGATTTCAACTTTCATTTTCATGATCCTGAAGACAGTAATGTACATTCACTGTTGCAATTATTGGACAGTTATGGTTTAAAACCTCATATTATTGGGATTACCAGGGATCAGTCCGGCTCTCAACTAGACAACATTTTTAGCAACATAGAGAATGATAATATCGATTCAGAGATACATATCAGCAATATTTCTGACCACTGGGGCCAAGTTTTGCAAATAAGGGTAAATAGGGAGTACCAGCACACTTATACAAAAAAAAGATTTTTCAATAACCATAATTTATTACGTTTTAAGGACTACCTTATAAATGAGCCTTGGAATGAGGTAGATCAAGCATACGGTGCTGACGAAAAATATAACACATTTTTTCGAATATTCTACTATTATTTTGACCTTTCTTTCCCAACCAGTACAAGTAGAATCAAATATCATAAAGCAAGCTGGGTAAATACCGAAATTCGTAACTATTCAAACTACATCAAAGACCTGTATGTGTGGTACAAGCAGACAAAAAGTCAAGCTGTGTATAGAACATATAAGTCAGAAAGAAAGATTTATCGAAAATACCTATCTGATTATCATAAAAATTTAAATGATAGTAGGATTATTAATTCCAAAAATAAAATTAAAACTGCCTGGAATATTCTTAAAACCGAATGCAATGAGATTAAAAAGAATTACGACATAACCCTAAAAATAGATGATCATATTCATAGTGACCCAAAAGATATTGCTGAACTGTTTAGCAGACAGTTCAATGTACCCAATAATTCAAATCTTAACCTTACGTTTCAAACTGAAGTTAATTATCCGACAATATTTTTATCACCAGTTAATTCCGATGAAATTTTTCGAACACTTATGAGTTTACCTAATAAATTTTCAGCGGGACTGGACGACGTGCCCGTATATGTTTTAAAATTTGTCGCACACTGCATAAGTAATCCCTTAGCAAATATTGTTAATGAAAGTTTTGCCACACAGATCTTTCCTACTAATCTCAAGACAGCCAAAGTGATTCCTATATTTAAAAAAGGGGATCGCCAGTGCATCAAAAATTACAGACCAATCTCGCTGCTTCCAGCAGTGTCAAAGGTCTTTGAAAAAGTTATATATACTAGAATACTTGAACATCTAAACAAACTCAATATCCTGAGTAAAAATCAGTTTGGCTTTAGACCTAACAAATCTACTGAAATGGCAATATTTAACACAATTTCCTATATAAATGAAAGAATTGACACAAATGATAAAGTGGCAGGCCTATATTTTGATTTGTCTAAGGCCTTTGACACTGTGGATCATAACTTGCTTTTGACAAAGCTTGGTGCGTATGGGGTCAGAGGTGTTGCTGCCAGTTTGCTGCAATCCTACTTATCGGATAGGCAGCAAACAGTCTGCTTTGCTAAAAATAATCATCATTACTTTTCAGATAGAACTAAATTGTTGCAGGGGGTACCTCAGGGCTCCATTTTGGGACCCATATTATTCTTAATATATGTAAACAATCTGGGGGATGGATTGGCCGCGGATAGCGTTTGCCAGTTTGCTGATGACACATCAGTGATTCTGGCGGACGCTTCTATGGCAGGACTGTCTCAAAAGTGCACAAACTCTGCATTGAAAATGCAGCAGTGGTGTTCTGATAACGGCCTCGCTCTAAACGTAGATAAAACCGGCCTCATTCTTTTTTCAAAGCATGCAATAAGGTCTGAGTCACTGCTTGTGTGGCTTGGGGGTAGATCTATACCTACTTTGGAACAGGTTAAGTTCTTGGGTGTTCATTTGGACCCCTCTTTAAACTGGGAACATCATATCTCAGCCCTTGGGGCTAGGCTTAGCAGTTTGTGTGGTGTAGTCCGAAGGCTTCGTGACGTGATCACTGCAGAGACTGTTAGGCTTTTCTACCTTGGGCAAATACAATCTCTTGTCTCTTATGGTATTTCCTTTTGGGGATCATCAAGAAAGGCTATTAATATATTTAAAATTCAAAAACGCATAATAAGATGCATCTTTCACCTACATCCAAGAGTTTCATGTCGACCATTTTTTACTCAGTTTAAGTTGCTTACTGTTCCCTCATTATACTTTAGATCTTTAGTCATGCTTGTCAGAAGGAATACGGAATTATTTCCGCTGAATAGACAGTTTTATGGGGGAAACATGGTTATGACTACCAGAGGGGCGAATGACCTAAGGGTACCTTTACATAACTCCACCTTCTATGAGAGAGGACCATACTATATGGCGATTAAAGCCGTAAGGATGTTACCAAGAGAAATCTGGCTTACCGAGTCGATTAATTGCTTTAAGAGACGCGTAAATGAATGGCTTTCTGATAGGTGCTTTTACTCTTTCAATTTTAATGAATAGTTTTTGTAATGTCAATATTTTTAATTTAATATTTTTTGTTTAGTGGATTTTTCTCAAGCATGTGTTTTGTATGTAAAAAATTTTATTCCTTTTAAATTAGAATATCTTATTTTGTAAACTGTAAAACTTTGTTCAGTTTAAACTGAGTTTCTTATTACTACTTTTTTAAATTATCTTGTATCTGTCTTTTTCTTCTTTTGTTTTCCTTTGTGTAAGGTTCCTATCGGAATATCGATTAGTTTTTATATTAACTGTAGTTAGTTCGACATATTTACAATTCTTAGTGTTAAACATTTCTTTCTCTGACGTTGCTTTGTTATGTGATCATAATTTTGTTGGCAAATAAAGGATATTATTATTATTATTATTATTATAAAATCCCAAGAAATATATCCTTAAAATATGTCCAAGAATTACAAAGAGAAGCGTTGGCAGAGGCAGAGCGCAAAACAGGTATCTGGATGATGTTAAACAGATAGCGGGAAAAAGAATGTATCAATTCGCAATAACAAAGAGACATGGAAAAATTTGGAAGCGATCTATACCTAGCAGTAGATAAATGAGCGCTGAAAAGAAGAAAAAGACGACTCCATGGCTCTCTAGGCTACATTAATTTTCTTCCCTGAATTTTTGGTGAGTCCGTATGTTAAAACTTGCACCACACAATAATTATACATTTTCGTTCAAAGACAGAAAGGTAAGTCAGTCTTAGCTTACCAAAATCAGCCCAAGCTCGGTTTTCCCTTCTGTGAATTTTACGGTTATGATTATCATTACCTATTTTCAATCCATACCCCGAATAAGATGCCACGGGTCCTATTTATGCCTAGTCCAGGGAAATTTCTTCACCAACATCGATGATCACCACGAATTGGGTTTAAGAAAAATGTATTTTCAAATCTGCTTGATAAGAGGTATAATTCAATCCTGACAGTCCCTCTACACTGCTTTATCTATGTGGTCTAAAATAAATACTGCATCATCTGGCAGCCCATTATAATACCAACAATGTTATTTCCCATGTCGTCAAATTCAGTCCTCTTAAACACAAATTTTAGCAGCATTAGCACAATTTCGAATTAATTTTAATATTTTTTGTTTTATTGATATGTCTTAATGCACATCGTTGTTTTTTAATATATACAGTGTCCCCATCATACGGATTTTTTTTATTAATAGCTTCATTCGAAATTTGACTTTGACAACAATTTGTGCTTCGATCAAAAGTGGGTTTATATCTCAAAATATCGAAAAAAGTTATTAGAAAAGGTTTTTTTAATACAATTTTTAGCCCATATGCAAAATTTCAGCTGTATAAGATAATTTAGATTCTTTGCCCATTTTTTTTGTAAATTGCACCACTGTTGCAAAATAAGACTCAACGCAACCTACATAAAACTTCATAGTTTTGACAATGCTTTGACAATAGCTCCAAAGCTTTTGTTCCTTATGTAAGAGGCACCACAGACAAAATTGCAAGAATTCTCATGGGACACAACATTGAAACCATTTTTACCACAGACCGTAAAGTGAAAGATCTCTTGCCAACACCTAAAGAAAGAATCCCACTAGAAAACCAGGGAGTGTACGAAATTCCATGCGGAGAATGCAGCTCATCTTACGTAGACCAAACCAACCGTAAAATAAGCGCCAGAAGAGACGAACAGATAAACGCTGTCAAGCAAAAAACAACTTCTTCTGCTCTGACCCAACACTGGTTAAACACAGGACATAAGATTAATTTCTCAGAAACAAAAATGCTATCGAGATGTGAAAACCTGTCCACAAGAGTTATAAGGGAAGCCATTGAAATTCCAAAGAGGCCCATCAACTTAAATAGCAGAGATGATAGCCAGCGAGTGCCTAATTCTTGGAAAAATCCGCTTACAAAACATCAACCAATACCACTTAGTAACGAAACAGATTACAACTCGGCAACGCAACCCCAAACACTGGCAACACGGCCGATGACGCGCAGCAGGTCTCGCAACCTGATTGGCCAGAACCATTCAGAAAACAAACGCGTCCGACATACACACGGGACCGACAGCACCCGAGTCGCAGGCGTCAGTTCGCTCGTAGACGCCATACGATGAGTTTTGAAAATGGTTAGAGGGACTCGGCATATACACGGGATATATATATATATATATATATATATATATATATATATATATATATATATATATATATATATATATGAAGTAAAAAGCGAACAGTAAATGCAAACTTCTCTCCATCATATCCTTTCTGTGTTAGAGGTTGCACAGTTAGAATAAATTGTAATAAAACGCAATTTATCTCATTCCACCACCATTGAGATGATGGCCCACCTGTACCACCATACCAAGAAGAAAGTCAAACTTACCCTCCCCGCCACAGTGATACGGCAGAGGTACATCTTTCGTCTCTACTAGACTCATCAGGGTACCGACATGCACCTGGCTGTGCAAAGGACAGATCGGAAGGAAGCATGCAAATACTGAACGCGGCTTCGCCGACTTCCCGCCGGATGGCGTATATGTGTTTATGCGGCTTTCACGGATTCCCCCGTGTGAGATGCAATAGCAGTGGATATATCCACATTATGCCGTTGTAGTGCTGAAATCACATTCAGCAAACATACAACTATATGCAGCTCCGTATTTGAATGAAGTAAATATATATATATATATATATATATATATATATATATATATATATATATATATATATATATATATATATATATGCGAAAGGAGAATGATAGGTCTGTAATTTCGAGGATCTGTTGAATTGTCTTGAGTGTGTTGTGTAAACTTGATGGTATTCTAGCCTCTTGTATAAACTTTAAATTAAATATAAATCTTAGTATCTTTAAAGAAAAAGTCTTGTTCCTGCTTTTATGCTTTCTTTGATAACATTTTCCACTTCTGGGGCTCCCCCTTTCTTTGTATCAACCTTGATTTTATCAAATGTGATTTCAAGGATGTCGTTTGAGCACTGATTTCGTTCCAGAGAATTAGTGAAATATTAGTTAGGCATTTTGTAACATATAACTTGTTTGACAAAGAAATTAGTACTGCCACTGTACCAAATATTAATATCATTAAACAGCTTTTGTTGTTCCCTAAAAACATCAACGTTTTTGCTTTATATAGACATCTGCGTTTTTACGGATAATTGAACAAGTAACAGATGGTAATTAACATGGATATTGTTTTAAGATCGAATGTCCAGCGATTTGCACCGGATTTTGCATATGATAATTTCGTAAATGTCAATTTGACATCTTGCGCTGCCAAGATTATATTAACTATATGGTACAAGTGTTAAAATCTGCTTAAGTACTTGCCAATTAAATAAAAAGTGCAAAAAATTACGAGGGGATACAAAATTGAAAAATTCGTAACCAAAAATTGGTTGTGCAAGGCAAGATAGATGGTAAGAGAGACCCCGGAAGACAACGAATTTCGTGGCTACATAATTTGCGACAGTGGACCGAAAAGACATCTGAATTATTTAGAGCCGCTGTCAGTAAAGTAATATAGGACAGAATGATCGCCAACGTCCACTGAGGATAGAAACAGGAAGAAGAAGAAAAAGATCAATCTAAAAATTATTTAAGATGTATAATCTTAAAATTAGAAATTTCTCAAAAATTGTTGTTTTTTTTTTAAATAAGCATAGATTATATTTTTTTAGATAATTAGGATGTTGACTATATTCAAATAAAGATATAATTTTGCCGCGAAACGGTAGTAAAAATCCTAAAAACATAGTATTTTTCTTTATTTCTCAGAAATTTTATTTTTATTTAATAATAAAAATTTTATTAAATTTACTTCAAGCCACTAACACCGAATTCCAATCAAAGTGAATGATGTCACCCCATATTAACGTCATCGCTAGCACTCCATCCTGATACGGTTATTCTTTTGAGTCTTTATTACTTCCAGGTCTACCACTTGAAGTAATCATGATCACTTCAACTTAATGGCAAGTAAATGCATATTCAAAAGAACATAAAGTTATCAATTTCACTTGTTTCACTTTGATCATTTGATAATTACTCTAAAGAATTCAAAATTTACTTACTACTCCCTTTAAGAATGATTCTAAGAAGTTTTCCCACTATGGAAAGTGGATTTATTAAGGCAAATAGTTCGAATTTGCAGAGAATTGATTGTTTTATGGTGGCCAATTTCTTCGCAACAAACAGTAACTTTTGCTCTGCTTAATGTAAATAATTTACCAGGGATTGTTATTTCGACAACTGATAATGAATACATAATAATAATCATAGATATTTATGAGCTCAAAACTAAAATAGAACGAGTAGTACCGGGCTAGATGAAGCCACATTTTCCTATTATTTTCCGAACGTGAAACGTGGATAAATAACTTTTCAGGTGTTTTATTTGTAGTACTTGTACACTCAGGCACCGCATAACACTTAAAATAACTTAAAACTGAGCTTTTATCACAAAAATTACGAGAAAAAATTATATATCCTTGTCGGTTGACCAGTGTGACGTAACAGCGGTAAAGTGACAAGTATTGGCGTTTTAGAAGGAAATTTGAAACTGAATTTAAAATTTATGTGAATTAGGTACTTATGCATGGTTTTAAACACTCCGGGGAGTTCTCACCATTACAATCCACAAACGTGTCTTATCAATCCTTCTATGTCAAATTCAACATGTCGTAATCAGTTTCTGTTTCTAACGTTCCACCAAGAGACATCCTACCTATTCTAAAGGTAATATGGAATGAAAGGAGAAAGAATATTCGACGTGGCAAGACAGCAATTTTGACATCGCCTTATCAAAATGAGTTGTCTGAGTTACAAAAAAATGTTGAAGAAAAAAAAGCGAAAATCTCGAAAATTAAAAAGCTAAAGGGAAAGACAGATTAAATAAACAAAGCTAAGAATAAAAGTAAGACTATAAAAACGAAGAAACAAGTTAATGGAAAGGAAAATGATAGTCAAGAAGACTCGGAATGTCTTTACTGTACAGAACTGTATTCACAATCAACAGAAGATTGGGTTTCATGTCAAACTTATAGGGTATAAGCGCATGAATCCTGTGCAGGTGTTGAGGATCAACTCACTTTTATATCCGAAAAATGCCAATATTTGTCCCATCATACCCTCTATGCAATATCATCTTATCCTGCATTAGTGGTAAGATGGAAAGAAATAAAAATATATAAAAAGTTATTATTTTATGTTAACGATTAGGAAGAGTAATGTTCTCTTCCTAAAATTAAAGGATTAATAAATGTTAATTACTTTCAAAGAAAGTATTAAAATTAACTGATATATTTAAAACGGATTGCTTAGAACCCTGCTTCTAACACGGGGAGGACATACAGAGGTTTTTCCATAGGTTATTGTAATTGCTTTTCCTTTGTTATAAGTTTCGAAGAACCATCAAAATTTATGAATAAACGAGCACCACAACTGATTTCCTTAGTATTTATTAACAACAGTGAAAAGAAGAATTATAAAAAAGGCTATTTACAGTATTTTTCTTGAAATCTTATAATGCTCCACTACAATAATTTTTTACTTTATATATCTACTATTTCACTTTGCTCTTATTCCATCATATCTGGGAGAGAGAAATTTTACTAATACAAGATTGCACACACCGTGCGTCTGTTTCCAGAGTGTACAACGAAGGTTTTCTTTTCCCACAAAACCTAGCGCCTCTATGCACAAATTTCTATGAAGCCAATTTACTCGTTACTTTTTTACACTCTCATCTGGGTACATTAAAGGGCATGATGAAGAATTGCAGAAATATGCCAGAACAAGAATTTTTTGCTGCATTTGAGGAAATTGCGTAGAATCTCACACAATTACAGGGTAATATTGCCCACTGGTAAACGAATTATGGACTATCCATCAGTGTCAGGGCTCCTCAAACGAAAAATTTGTGTATTGTTTGAAATATAACCCGATTTTTTCTGGACGCAAGTCAGATATAAATGCGTGTCTGGTACCTTTTCATTTTCAATCGATTCTCTAATATCATAGGGAGAAGTCCCATGATGATAATTTTTTAAAACCCTTGGTATAAATTATCGTTAAAACAAACCACAGGTTACAAGTGTTAAGTAAAATTATTATATGTCATTAAATTTTCAGCATATCCACCTGAATTTTAATGACGTATCAGGTGCAAAGTACCATATTTATGAATATATTCAATCATAAAAATATCGTTACGTAATTTTGCACGGGTCAATTTTATTCACAGCAAAAGATTTCTTTTTTGATTGCTAAAATATTTCTTTAATTGGCCATATTTTATCGATAATATTTTAATTATCGTTTTGCGCACGATTGTTGCGGTAGGTTAATAAGATTTTAATTATGTTTTTAAGTTTTTTTTACGATTATTTTGAATGTAAAATGATATTTTAATAACGGCAGGTGATTTTTTGGATATAAAATATACGGTAAAACGAAATTGTTGTGGCTGTGGTTATTTTCTTTGATTTTTGAATTGTTGGTTAAATTTGTTTATAATGCTCTATAACTCTGTTACAGCTTTTATGCCGAATTAAAGAAGTTATTCTCTCTACATTTCATTTATTTACCATGCACCATTAGTGTTCCACGGGGCAAGATATCTCATAGATCTGAAAGAAATCTTATCCCATTTTATAGATACACGTTCTAGCAAAATTCCTGCTCTCTCTCTTTCAAGATCTCGCAGGATGGTGTCAAAATGATGACAAAATTTGAAATTTGTGAGGATCTCTGGGGATTCTTAGTATTTCTGTCAATTAGGATGAGATTTCCAACATATCTCTATAAAACGCATTCTAAATATTTATTTTTCACCGATAATAATAGAGTTCCCGCCAAACTACTTCAAATAATACTCTGAACATTTGATAGAGTAACTATAAAGGGCAGCCCTCCCGTTGCATCATCTGGAAATATTATGATCTCCGTTTTTAGAAATATACAAGGTGTCATTATCTTTAATTAATCAAAGAGAGAACACACAGAAATTTATTATATCCTACTTAAATCGAAATTGCGAGATATAATCACAAAGAAACATAAACCGCCTGTAAGTAAACAAAAGTTATTTTTTCCATCAGAATTATGCCTAGAATATATATATATATATATATATATATATATATATATATATATATATATATATATATATATATATATATATATATATACATATATATATATATATATATATATATATATATATATATATATATATACATACATATATATTTAAAAAGGGAGACATAAACTTGCCTGAGAACTATAGATCAAATTCCTTGCTTCCTGTTGTTTCAAAAATTATGGAAAAAAGCAGGGCACTACAAATAGTCAAATTCTTTGAAGGGAATAATTGCTTTACTAAATGTCAATTTGGTTTCCGAAAGGATAAGAACACTATGCTGTGTATATTGGATCTTGTATCATACATACTGGACTCATTCCACCGAATTCAATATAGATCAATCCTTCTCTGCGATCTTAGTAAAGCTTTTGACTGTGTAGGCCATGGTATCCTCCTGCAAAAACATGCAAAACACAACTTCTCTTTCAACAGCATTAACCTTATTAGATCTTATCTAAAAGACAGAGTCCAAATCGTGCGGGTTGGCGAGATGTCCTCGGTGGAAAGTGTTTTAAATATAGGAGTTCCTCAAGGCTCGATATTGGGACCAATATTGTTTCTGGTCTGTATAAATGATCTACCCAAGATGGATTCTGGAGCGAAATACACACTTTTTGCCGATGACATTACAATACCCTGTACGGCTAGTACTGCGGGGGAGGTGCTTGAGGGTACTGTAGAGGCACAACAGACAGCAGACGAGAGGTTTGCAGCAAACAGGCTTATCCTCAATAATAACAAAACCAGCAGGGTCATCTTCTCACTAAGAGATCTGGGAAATATGAATGAGGGAGTGGATGAGAAAGGTATTAGGTTTCTGGGAGTGAATTTGGAGACCCAAAACTACTTTGGAAATCTTACATCGAGCTATTATGCCAAAAACTAAATAAGTATCTACAATATCCTGTACGGCTGGTACTGCGGGGGAGGTGCTTGAGGGCACTGTAGAGGCACAACAGAAAGCAGAAGAGTGGTTTACAGCAAACAGGCCTATCCTCAATAATAACAAAACCAACAGGATCATCTTCTCACTAAGAGATCTGGGAAATATGAATGAATGAGTGAATGAGAAAGATATTAAGTTTCCGGGAGTGAACTTGGAGATTCAAAACTACTTTGGAAATCCTACATCGAGCTATTATGCAAATAATTAAATATGTATTTTTTCCTTCTGCGAATCTCTCTAACAGTGTGTCACGGGAAACATTGAGGATTATGTATTTCTCTCTATTCTACTCTCACTTGTCATATTCTATTTTGGCATGGGGACACGCAGCATACACCAAGCGAGTCTTTGCCCTTCAACGTAAGACAGTGAGAGTTTTAAAAGCTTTTAAGTTTAAAGATGACTATCGTGAGGCATTTAAAAAGCTTAAAATCTTGACAGTTCCAGCACAGTATATTTTTGAAAACCTCCGTTATTTAAAAAAATGTATTATGACCTATAAAACTGACCATGACATTGACATATATGAGACTAGGCACAAACGAAACATTGTTCTTGCCTACTGGAGGTTAAAGAGGTGCCAAACTGGAGCAGGATACTGTGCAATAAAATGTTTCAATATATTACTTACTTACTTACTCCATGGCTTACAACCCTGGGTGGGTCTTTGCCGACTTCACAATACCCCTCCATTGTTGCCTGTCTGCCATGGCATCTAGCAGATTATCAATATTCATTGCCTTTAGATCTTTGGCAATATTGTCTTTCCATCGGAGGCGAGGGCGTCCCAATGGTCTTTTCCCTACCAGTGCTTCCTCCCAGGCGAGAAATTAAATGGATCATCGTGACTTTGAAAAAATCATAAAGAGTATTTTAGTTCAATGTGCGTTTTATAGCACAGAAGAATTTTTGAATTACTACTTTGTCTAAACTACAATCCACAATGCCTTGTGCTACCTTTGACATATGATACACTTGTTGTAACTAACATAAATAAACTATTCTATTCTATATATATATATATATATATATATATATATATATATATATATATATATATATATATATATATATTATATTTTCCAGATTCTTGAACCATAGATTATTTCATTTTTTTTTTAATTTTGTCTTTTCTTGGGTCTAGGTTCTTTATTTAACAAAAAATCCGAAATAATTTGACGTTTCGTCCTTTATTTAAGGTATCTTCAAAAAATTTTTCTCTTTTTATTTATTGATATTCCTAAAAATATTCTTTATATAATTAAAAACATTCATACAAAAACGTATTTACAATTTTAAAAAACAAACAAACACTTTAAAAAACTATTCAAATTTCTAAAAAAATATTTAATATTACCAGTATATATCCTGACATTTTGTTTATTTATTAATAATGAAATAAAACTTTTACATCGTCTATTTAGGTACTGAAGATGTGAGTGTGTTTTTATTTTTTATATTTGAAAATGCACAAAAAAAAACGAAAGGGCGCACACATTTAATTTTATGTTTAAGAGGATATTCAATTTTTAATGATCGAATACTTAATATTTTTGTTTAAATTAGGCTGATGTAAATGTGGCTCAAATTTCCAATATCCGTTCTGTCGTTAACAGTATTTTTATCTTTTTTAATTTCTATCATTTCCTTTATCGGTACCATTACTCAGTTAGTAATGGAATATTTAGAGGAAAAAGTTTTAGAAAAATTAAATTTTAATATAATATTTTTTAAACGGTTTGTCGATGATTGCATAGCAGCCGTGCCACAGGATAAAATCAATAAAATTCTCCAAGAGTTTAACAGCTTCAACGAAAATTACAATTCACGTCCGAAGCAGAAAGTAATAATAAAATAAATTTTCTAGATATGGCATTTATACGCAGAAAAAACAGAATTTTAACTTAATGGTACACCAAACCAACTTGGTCGGTTAGATATTTAAACTGTTTCTTAAATCACTCAAAAACTCAAAAAAATAGTGTTATTATCGGTCTGAAAACTCAAAAAAATAGAGTTATTATCGATCTATCTGATCTTGCCATCTTTCTAACGTCTCCAGAATCCCGACCAAGAATACTGCAAAAAGTGAAAATACACTAATAAATAATAATTTCAATGAAAAGACTATCACCGAAATAATTAATAAACGAACAACATAAACAGCAAAAATATGTAGCATTACCTTACACTAGTGAGCTGTCAGAAAAAATAAAACACATTTTAGAAAAACAGGATATCGTATGCCACAGGTCTCATAATAAATTAAATACACTATTTACTAATTTAAAAAGTAAAACTGATTACTGAATAAGTAAGTCAAATGTAGTATATTCGATCCCTTGCTCAAATTGTCCCAAAAAATATATAGGCATGACGAGCCAATTGCTAAAGAACACATTAAATGGCCATAAATATACGAAAAACGCCTCAACAGCGTTAAACAAGCACACACAGGTCAAAAAATATACCTTCGATTATAACAGTACCATAATTAAAAACAAAGATATGAATTATCAAAATTTGTAGATAAAGGAAATGATAGAAATTAAAAAAGATAAAAACACTGTTAACGACAGAACGGATATAGGAAATTTGAGCCACATTTACACCAGCCTAATAATAAAAAAAAATATTAATTATTCGATCCTGTTAATAAATATCAAAAATTGAATATCCTCTTAAACATAAAATTAAATGTTTGCGCTCTTTCGGTTTTTTTTGTGCATTGTAAAATATAAAAAATAAAACACACTCGCATTCCATGTATCCACAGTACCTAAATCGACGATGTAGAAGTTTTATTTCATTATTAATAAATAAACAAAATGTCAGGGTATGTACTGGAAAAAATTAAATACTTTTTTAGAAATTAGAATAGTTTTTTAAAGTGTTTGTTTTTTAAAATTGTAAATATGTTTTTGTATGAATGTTTTTTTATATAAAAAATATTTTTGGGAATATCAATAAATAAAAAGACAAAAATTTTTTGAATAAGCCTTAAATAAAAGGCGAAACGTCAAATTATTTTGGATTTTTTGTTAAATAAAGAACCTAAATCCAAGAAAAGACAAAATTTTTAAAAAATGATGATATATATATATATATATATATATATATATATATATATATATATATATATATATATATATATATATATATATATATTGAATTAATCAAAAATAATCTCGCATTCAAATTAATCTATGAATAATTGCAAAATATGCATAAGAAAATGAGCTAATGCATACGCTAATAGGCTAAAAGCCCGGAGGTTTTGAGCGGCTCGCGTTATCCTGCTTCCTTATTTGACACGTTTAAATTTGCCCTTAGGGCTGTTTTAGACATAACACGCGTCTTGTCTTGTGCCTACTGAAATGCCTCAGGTTCTATGCTAAAACACTTCATAAAAATGCAGGGTATACGGAGGAACACATCTTTAACAAATGTATAAGGACCAGTAAAAAAATGTTTGAAATTTTTTACGTTCCACTATTTTATACATGATAGATGATCTAGAATTTAGTGCTATTTTTTCTGCTCGATTTCTAATGGAAAAATCGTTGTGAAATAGTCTAAGATTTTGAAACCACTATTTTTTATTGCAGAAGTCAGGAAATTTTCACTTTCAACCCCATAGTTGCCTCTGAGTGTGTAGGACGAAATTTGAAACTATTCATTTTTTAAGCTTTTTTTCTATATATATATATATATATATATATATATATATATATATATATATATATATATATATATATATATATATGATTCAGTATTAATCCGGGAATACATCCGTTCGTTGGTTTGGTTTCCTGTAGAAATTTGCAGACGTTTCGCCAAAATCCCATTTGGCATCTTCTGTGCTTGGTAGTTGTAGATCAACAACCACCAAGCACAGAAGATGCCAAATGGGATTTTGGCGAAACATCTGCAAATTTCTACAGGAAACCAAACCAACGAACGGATTAATACTGAATCACATATTCCCATCCGTGAAACACTACGCAACAACATATATATATATATATATATATATATATATATATATATATATATATTTTGTCTTTTCTTGGGTTTAGGTTCTTTATTTAATAAAAAATCACAAACAATTTGACGTTTCGCCCTTTATTTAAGGCATATTCAAAAAATTTTTGTTATTTTGTATTTATTGATCTTCCTAAAAATATTTTTTATATAATTAAAAACATTCATACACAAACATATTTGCATATATATATATATATATATATATATATATATATATATATATATATATATATATATATATATATATATATATTCATGAAACACTTAGAAGAGGAAGTCTTAAAAAAATCGACATACCTGTTATTTTTTCAAAAGATACGTCGATGATTCTCTTACAGTTGTACCTGAGGATCAAATAGATAACATTCAAAAAATTTTTAATAATTTTCACCACAAATTGCAATTTACTCGGGAAATTGAATATAATAACGAAATTAATTTCTTTGATTTGACATTAATCAGAAGCGTAAATAGCGAGAAACTTAAAACTAAATGGTTCACAACGAACACCTGGTCAGGCCGTCATCTTAATAATAATTTACACCACCCTACATTTCAAAGAAACAGTGTAATAATCGGATTAACAAATAGAGTACTGAGCTATACCTCACCAGAATATCGGCCAAAAACATCGAAAAAAGTAAGGAAATACTAAAAGATAATATTTTTTTAGATGCCCAGATAAATAAAGTAATTAAACAACGTACTTATAGATTTTACAACAAAAAGGCGTCCCCCACAACCTTCCTGACAACTAATAATGTTACAAGATATACCGTAATGCCTTACGTTCAAGAATTGTCTGAAAAATTCAAGTATATTTAGAAGAAACACGATATTGTTGTATATCACAAAGCCCAAAACTGCCTATCCTCACTCTTTACACCTTTAGAAAGTAAAGTCCCTCCTAAAAAAAGATCAAATGTAATTTATTCCATACCATGTACGAATAATACATAGCTATAACCACCCAATAAATTAAATAGACACAAATATACAAATTACGCATCTACGGCTCTACACAAACATGAAACTAACCTCAAGCATGAGTCTGATTTTGTAAATACTAAAATTTTAACTCAGGATGAATACTGTCATAAACTTCGAGTTAAGGAAATGATTCATGTAAAAAGAGAATAACATGTAGTAAATAACAAACAAGACATAAGCAATTAAAGCCTAATTTACCAGAATTTAATCCGCTGAAAATATTTTTAAAAACCTATATCCAAGATATTAAAAAATTGTATATATATATATATATATATATATATATATATATATATATATATATATATATATATATATATATAAATGTATGGTAACTTCTTTGGATTAGGTTTCAAAAATTAATACTACTATTCTGTGCTTGACGTTTGGCCCAACGTAGTGGGCTTTTTCAAAAGTATAATCTAAAATAAAAACAAAATACAACTAACATGGTCACAAACGCACACTCGCAAGACTTAGAATTAAACACTCAAAATTTTATATGCATATAAATATATGTGGTTTCAGATGCTTTCTGGCACGATGGTAAAGAACCTCGTAGTCAGGTTATATAACCCTGAGTAGAGCATGCTGGACCGCATTTCACTCCTGGACTCATCAGGTGTCCTTTAGTCCCTATCTTCTCAGTCGAAACTTTTATACGGTACACTATAGGTAAGCATATGATAAAGTTGAAATGTTTTACGGAATACTCCGTTGAACAATGACCTGTAGTATATATATATATATATATATATATATATATATATATATATATATATATATATATATATATATATATATATATATAAACACAGAGGCTACTGTCAGTATCGGATCACTGTGAACTTAAACACTTTCAATATTAATACATTTTACAAACAAATAAATGGCTGTGCTATGGGCTCACCAATATCCTCCACCTTTGCTCAATTAATTATGGAATGTTTAGAAGAAAGAGTTATCAAAAATCTTAAATGCAATATAATATTCTTTGAAATATATGTGGATGTGTGTTCCCTCTAATAAAACAGATGAGATCCTCCCAGTGTTTAGCAGCTTTCACAACATGTTGCAATTCACATCAGAAATAGAGAAAGACGGTAAACTAAACTTTTTAGATATGACTCTTATCCAAGGAGAAAATAAAATCTTAACTGAGTGGTATATTAAACCCACATAGTCAGGGAGATACTTGAATTTCCACTCAAATCATCCAATGCCTCAGAAAAAGAATGTTATTATTGGTCTAACAAACATGGGCACAAATTTACGACGAATGCTACGACTGCATTAAATAAACATGTACGAGAAATAAGCCATTCCTTCAACTACAAGAATACAACAATACTTGAACGTGACCATAATTCTAACAAATTGAGTGTAAACGAGATTATGGAAATAAAAAAAGAAAAATACGCAGTTAACGACAGAACTAATATAAGTAACCTAAGCCACATTTATAGAAATCTGATTAAAAATTAGTATATCCTCTTAAAAGTCAATAGATGGGAATATTCTCTTAGAACATTTATATGTTATGAATTTTAACATAAAAAAAAACCAAAGACTCCAGAAATAATGATTTCAAAGATAATGTAATAAAAAAAGAATTGTTTTTCCAATACCAGAATCAGTACATTTTATTATTCAGTATCGAAATAGAAATAGCAAGCTCAAATTGCGTACCTACATATTTTTATAAAAATTTAAATATTTTTAAAATCATATAAAATTTTTAATTGTAAAATAAGTTTTTAAACAATTTTTTAAAATTGTCTTTTAACCTATTAACTCTTTCGGTTAATGTGTGGAATTTTAAACATAATTTATGTATTTTAAATTTTAGGTTGATTGACCAAGAAAAATGTTATTGGTATTATTAAATTAAGGAAAATAATATAGAAAAAAAACTTTTTGAAAATGCCTTAAACAAAAGGCGAAACGTCATCAAAATACGTTGTTTTTTTAACATCCACGTACGAACCTAACCCCAAGAATACAAAAAAATACATATATATATATATAATATATATATATATATATATATATATATATATATATATATATATATGTATAGGTAAAAATCTTAGAAAAGCACCTTTGGTACCAAACTACCTTCCGAAGAAGCCAATGCGTGGCAAAATATGTTAAGGTATTAAATAAAATAGTGGAAATTTGCAATAAAAGTATGCTTTTGTGTTTTTCATTTCATAAAATGAATTTGCATCAAGTAACAGCAGAATCAGTCAGCTAGAAAAACTAACACATTTCCGAACCACAAATATTATCATTACTAATCCCTAATTTACCCCGAATGACTTTAAAAACCGAAAACTTAACGCCCCTGGTGTGACCGATCATAGCCAATCACCTGCCTAGTTACTTTGTTGATTAATTTTTCAATCACCTCCGCATGATTAATTGTAAGCTAGTGGCAAATCATGATATAATAGGAGCGAGAGGAATGCTGTGAGCTCATTGTTACAGACAACGCTTTTTTTGCTCTTAATTTTATATTTTACGGTTTTATAAGGTAAATTTGGGCGATAGAAATCAGTGGCGGAGTCATAACAGCTTCAAATGAAGATTTTTAGATATTGGCAAAATCAGAAGACTGTTGTCATGGCACTCACTGAGGAATATTGAATTGTATTTTAGATCTTAGGAACTTTCTCCGGTAAAATTTATTAATACTTTCTAAGGAGAATTTCATTTTTTTTTCTTGTTTGATGTTACTATCTACGCTTTTGAACCACAAACTATTTTAAATCCATTAAGGAATAGTAAATTTTTATAGGAGAGGCACATATGCCTACGGAGACCGGGAATCGAACCCGGGCCCTCGGGGCGTGATGCAAATTAAAATTTCAATTTATTAGCAAGAATATTATACAACATCAAAATCATATAAGTATCGTCAATTTAAGAGAGTTTTTTCTAAATAAAATATACCGAAAAATGAACTAACCATAGACGTTAAAAAAAAACTGCAGTAAATTTATTTGGCTATAAATTTACAACAAATTCTGAAATCTATTACAAAATGAATGCATATTAACGTATATAAGACCCTCTGCTACGCTGGTATTTCACCTAAAATTCGAAAAGAGTTGAGATGGAAAAATCTATAGTTTCTATCGTCGTTTCAAACAGGAAAAGTGACAGTCAGGGATAAATGGTCTCGATTTTATAAGCACGAGCCTGCGTACTTACGACGCTTCCTCTTTCAAGCGCGTTCAAAATTTTGACATATTAGAAAGAAATGACAGATCAAAAATAAATTTTTTGAATAAGCCAATTCATGAATCATTACATTTTCGATTCGAAATTAAATAAGTAACCCAGTAGCTATTGTTTAAATTAATGAAATATATTTGAAGTAAAGAGATAAATTTCCTGATAGTTTGAGGACCCCGCAGACTAAATGTTGCCCCGAATCAACTACGACACGAAAAGTTACAAAATGGAGATTAGTGCAACAAAAAACACAATATGACTTAAAAGAATATTTGATAAGTAGTGTAAAATAACCTTCGTAGAATACGGTTTTAGCTTTGATTTTTCACTATTTTTCGTCAGCTTCCCAGAAAACTCCAAAAACGCCAAGCGCCACTTCACCAAGCACTTTTAATTCTGAAGAAAACATCGAACTTACATATTTATTTTCATTGGTTCTAATTAAAATATCATGTATGTAATATATTTCAACTATTTTTGCACAAATTTTAGAATAACTTGTATTTTCAAAGAAAAACCGAAAACGACTAATATACGTTTGACACGTTGCCAGATGTAAAATACTTTCGTGGTATAAATTATAAAATTTGTCCATTTCTCCTACAATTTAGTTAAATTTCTATAATGTTTTATACAGTCTCAGAGAAAAATTAATCTTAAGCACCCAAAATTTTCGGTTAGTTCAGGTTTAGCTTGATTTTGGTTAATTTGCAAAACTGAAACTAATCTGAACTATCCTAAATTGACCTAGACTGGGGTTTTAGGAACGAATCAAACCAATATTTAATGGCAGAAGCCATTTTGTTTTTTGATCATTTTCCTGATATTTCCGATAAAAATGTGCAAATTTATAAATTTTTATATAATACAGAGGCTTCTATCAGTGTGGAATTTGTGGTTGTAGCAAAATTTTAACAATTTAGTACAATAAATTGAACCTAAAATGGAAACTGTTTTTTACTGTTTTCCGTAAAACTGAGGAAAAAAAGGGGAAAATAAAGGCCAGAATCGTGTTCTGCGACCTTGAAATAGGGAGGAGTACTGAAATTTTTTCTACAAAAATATAATTTTCCTAGATTTCCCATAATGCAAATTTTTACCCAAAGGATTATGTTTAAATTTATTTTATGTCAGTATTTTTTTATTAATCTTTTAATAATGAACTCTAAATTGTAATTTTTGCAATATAATAATACGTAATAAAAGGTTGCTCAAGTCCAGTCCTGTCCCCTGACCCCAGCTTTACATACCGACTTTATTCTGGGGTATTTCCCTTCCTTTTACCCCTTCCAACTTCCTTGAATCAAACTGATCATCAAATGTAACTTAAAACCGTTTTTTGTAGGATATAGGAAAAATTCAGGAAGATAAAATAATCGAGCTGGGAAAGCAAAGCAATTAAAATTACAGTGTTCGTAGTATAATCAACAAAAAAAAATAAATTTAACCGACAAATGGTTCTGTTTTCATTCAAGGAATTTATGAGATATACTTGAAGAAAAGCATATTGTGTTTGCCCATAACGTGAGTATTTGCAACAAAAAGGAAAAATTGTTCGAATTAGCCATAGTAAACTTAAGCTAAAATTTGAACCATAATACATCAATTCGCAGATCATTTTTTTTTAAGATTACAATTCTTCTTCTTCTTCTACTTCTTGGAGATCTGTCGATCTGTTAATTCTGAAGCTGCCTCTGCATCTTTTCCTGAGAGGTAGATTGCCAACTATCTTTCCACCTTTTAGGGGGCCTCCCGGGAGGTCTTGAGCCGGGCGGGTTATTTTCTAGGACTATTTTCGGAAGTCTGTTCTCGTCCATCCGTCTTACATGGTTGTACCACTGCCTCTTACGTTGTCTTCCCCATCTCACAATGTCTTGTATCCCGCATTGTTCTCTGATATCTGTGTTTCTTACTCTATCTCTTCTTGTTTTCCCCACTATTGTTCTCAGTGTTTTCATTTCGGCCACCCTTAGCATGTGTTTCGTCTTGTTAGTGTCCTCACGGACTTCCGTGCCGTATGTCATGATGGGTCTGATACAAGTCTTGTAGATTCTAATTTTGCTATCTTTGCGCATGTACGAGTTTGACCAGACTATATCTCGTAGGCATCCTGATAGTGCGGATGCTTTGTTAATCTGGCTCCTTAGGTCTTTAACTGGGTCGTGGGTGCTTGATATGTCTATGCCTAGGTATACGAATTGCATCACCTGCTCTATGGGATTGTCCTCCACCACCAGCTTACATCTGAGTGGATCCTTTGCGATTGTCATGCATTTGGTTTTGCTGATAGAAATGTTCATATTGAGTTGGCGGCTTACTTGGAAAAACTGGAAGAGTTGTCTCTGTAGATCGTTTTCTGATTCAGCAATAATTGCTACATCATCGGCGTAGCACACCAAACCCACTCTTTTGTTGCCCAGTCTGTATCCGAGATTGAGACATGTTACCTTGTTTATGATTTTATTCATGAGGAGATTAAACAAAAAAGGACTCAGACTGTCACCCTGTCTAATTCCTCCCAGTGTTGGGATATTTTCAGTGAATTGATCTCCTGCCTTGACCCTTGTTACGTTATTGTTATTTAGGTTATGGATTATCTTCGTTATGTTCGCTGGTGCCTTATTTTCCATTAATATATGTAGAATGTCTCCCAATCGGACTCTGTCAAACGCCATTGTTAGGTCAATGAAGCAGATATACGCTGGCATACTGTACTCTGTAGCCTTTTCTTTTATTTGTTTTATTATAAACACTGCGTCTGTTATTGACCGTCCCTTTGTGAAGCCCAGTTGTTCCTCAGCATTCTTAATTTGTGTTTCCAGTTTGTCCTTGAGAATACTCGTGAAAAGTTTCATTACTGTGTTTAAGAGAGTTATTCCTCTATAGTTTTGTGGGCAGGTTTTTAGTCCTTTCTTAAATATAGGTATGGTGATGCTATTATGCCATTCGTCTGGTGTTTCCGTTTCGTCTAAGATTTTGTTAAATAGTTGCGATAGTTTCCTTGCCAGTTCGGGGCCTCCATATTTTAAAAGCTCGTTGGGGATGCCGTCCGGCCCGGGTGATTCACAATTCACAAATCATTATTATTGGTAAACAGATACCTTACGACTATTAATTTGAGATGATCGAAATGATATAAAACCATAAAAATAAAATGTAAATTACAAACTAATTTAAATGTTTTATGCAACCCGCTCGTAATTTTAAATATTCGATAATACATCTCTTGCCAACTGGTCAAATCGGAACGATAGATCTTTTTTTATTAGGTTACAAGTCTCTAGAAACCGTATGGTAGATTCTTGTTAACATATCAAATTTCAAAGTCACACACGAAAAAATCTAATAGAATGTGAAAGCTCGTAGCTTCCTTATGTTTAACACGGGTGGTCCATTTAGAAATACCATAAATTTAATTTTTTAGGTGTAATTTATAAAACTAGTTATACTTAATGAAATTCACATAAATAATAAATATATACAATTTAGAAAGAATAAGCATGTAACTTACATTAATAAAATAAGTTTTTCTTTCTACTTCTCAACTGTTAATTCAAAAGCTTATTAAAATTTCTACACATATTTGATATTGCTACACTGCTTTTCACTAGAAAGAGGCACAAACCCTCACAATGAGATGAAAGATAGATTTAATTTAATTGAAAAAAAGAAAGGTAAAATAAGTCGAACAGTCAATCACTAGAGTATAGTTGAAGGCTAGTAGTATCGTTATCAACAAAACAAAAGAAATACCCAACGCAAATAGCATGTGGATCACATAAAACTTGAAGTAGATAGTTATAATAAAAATCTTTAATTAAAATTCAAATCTTTAAAATAAAAATCTTCAATCAAAAGATCCAAGTGTAGGGTACGCAGTTGTTTATTTCTAGATGACTGATGGTCCCAAAATACGAAATATAAGAAACATTATATACGTGCTAATTGGTCGAAACGGATATGACGTAAAAATCGATGGTGTCAGCCCCAACGGTGGTGCTATAACTAATGTGCACGAGAGAGATTATTATTTATTTATTAAGGAATATTAATAATTTGACGTTTTTTACTTTTGTCGTATTAAAAAAGTTTATTGACAGAAATAAACACAAGAAAAGCATAAAACGTCAAAATATTAATATATCACATAAAAAAATTACATATTCAGGAAAATAACACAAAATAGTGTTTTATTAAATTTACATTTTCTAAATATTTATAAATAACAGTCCTGATGAATTGGTCAAAACTCGCAAAAATTAACATTTCAATTATTATAAATAAAATATTTTTGCCATGTACATTTTACCAAACTCTCTCTTGAATTGTTCTTGATTTTATAGATTTTTGTTTCGTTATACTGCATTTTGAAGGTATATTAAGAAAGTCAAAATCATCTTAATATTAAAACTATTTAAATTGTTGAAATTGATTGGTTGAAAGTGTAAAGATTATCATACCATCATATTTTTATAAAGGTTAGGGCATGTTTTAAAAAATTTATTGAGAAGATGTGATATGTTAAACAGAAAAAAAAAATATACAGCCGAAACAAATCGGTAGGAGGGTTCAACAAGTATGTTTTGTTACATATACAAAATATGTCTATATACAAATATAAAATATTCTTTATAAGGATGTTAGTATGTGAACAAAGAAATAATAATTTCAATCTGGTTTTGGTAAAAACATAAGGCAAAAAATAACATATTATGTTTTCTTATTAACTTACAAAAAATAATAAATGTTAATGCATTGCTATCTTGCAAAAATGAAAAACTGAATTCCTTTAAATAAAAAAATCTCATTATATGAAGTGTCGCGTCATAAATACAGTCGGGGCAAAGCCAAGTATTTCACAACTTTGCCCTCTGTTTAACATAGTAATGGACCAAATAATTGAGAACGTCAAAAGAGCGGCACCAGAGTACAGAATGAATACCGGTGAAATAACAATAATATGTTACGCTGATGACGCCGTCATAGTCTCGGAAAATGAAGACGATCTCCAAAGACTTCTATTTGCATTCCACACCATAAGCAAGCAATTCAACATGAAAATATCCATCGATAAAACTAAGTCAATTGTAATAAGCAAAGTGCCCTTAAGATGCAAACTAGTAGTGGATGACAAACCAATAGAACAACTCATGACCTTTAATTACTTAGGAGTTGAGATATCCGCAAACCAAGACAGAACAAGAGAAGTAAGAAACCAAGTAAACAAGGCAAATAGAATCTCAGGAAGCCTGGCGGATATAATATGGCACAACACATACATGAGCAAGGACGCAAAAACAAAAATCTACAAGACCTCTATTCGACCGATAATGACGTACGCAATAGAGACGAGAGCTGACAACACAAAAACAAAATCAATTCTAAGAACTGCCGAAATGAAAGTACTAAGAAGAATATGGGGATACCCATTAAGAGATCACATACGCAATTCAACAATACGCGAGGAACATGAAATGCAGGATATAGTAAGATGGGGACCGAAGCGCAGAAGAGCCTGGAATGAGCACGTAGGAAGAATGGCGCAAAATAGGATAGCGAGAATCGCCCGAGATGGAACACCGGAAACCAGAAGACCAATAGGTAGACCACCTAAAAGGTGGAGAGAGTCCTGGATTTCAACATCGAATGAAATGAATGATTGAGTTGGAAAAAACAGGCTGTAAGCCTATAACAAGAGGAAGAAGAAGAAGATATATATATATATATATATATATATATATATATATATATATATATATATATATATATATATATATATATATATATATATATATATATATGAAGTAAAATGCGAACAGTAAATGCAAACTTCGCTCCAACCATATCCCTTTCGTGTTAGAGGTTGCACAGTTAGAACAAATTGCTAAGGAAAACAATTTATCCTATTCCACCACCATCGAGATGATGGCCTACCTATACCACCGTACCGAGAAGAAAGTCAAAACTTACCCTCCCCGCCACAGTGATACGGCCGAGGTACATGTTTCATCTTTACTAGACTCATCAGGGTACCGACATGCACCTAGCTGTGCAAAGGACAGATCAGAAGGAAGCATGCAAATACTGAACGCGACTTCGCCGACCTGCCGCCGGATGGCGTATATATGTTTATGCGGCTTTCACGGATTCCTCCGTGTGAAATGCAATAGCAGTGGATATATCCACATTATGCCATTGTAGTGCTGAAATCACATTCAGCAAACGTACAACTATATGCAGCTCCGTGCATGAATGAAGTAAAATGTGATCAGTAAAAGCAATTTGTTCAAACTCTGCAACCTCTAACACGGAAGGAATATGGTTGGAGCGAAATTTGCATTTACTATTCGCATTTTACTTCATATATATATATATATATATATATATATATATATATATATATATATATATATATATATATATATATATATATATGAAATACAGTTAGTCAAATGAGTAGCAGAATAAGAAAACTGTTTATTATTGTGTATTAAAGTCTATTCTCTCTTATAAAAGATTAATTATTTTACCAATTTCCGATAGAAATTTATCTAAAGATCATCAGTAGCCACTCTCATTGAATATTTTCATCACCTATGATCCCTGCTTAGTCACTCGGTCAATTTAAAAGGTTATTACCAATGGGCAGCTAGGTTTGTGTTTTGCCAAGTCACTCATTTGTGGAGGGTGGTACCCGTCACTTTACAGCTGCTTAGCACCATTTATTTCTGATCAGCTTGTCTTATTATTTTGGTTAATAAGATAGATAATCGGTATAGATTCGTTATTTATGTTTTAAAAAGTTTTTTTTTTAAGAAATCGATTCTGGAGAATTCGTGTGAATGAATGTAATTGATACCATACGTATAAAAGTGTTTCAGAGATCTTATTACACTGGGAAATTTTTATTTAATCTTTTTCAATTATAAAAATGATAAATTAAAATAGCAATATACAACTAATGGGATTTTTAAATATGTACATTCTAGAAAAATTAGTTATGTCGAAAAGAAATTTTTTGAATAGTTTTCTTGCTGTTATTCTGAACGTGCCCTTCATATTGTCATGTTTCAAATTTTCCGCTTAAGTTCACTATGGTTAATTCAGTTAATTTAACCTTATTTTTGCAAATACTCTTGTTATGGGCAACACATTATCATTTTCCTTAAGTATTTCCCAGAGATTTTTTGAAGAAAAGCATTTTATACAGTACAGTTGCAATTAATTTTATTTTTTAAGTTGATCTTTATGTTGTCTTGTTTTGGTATTTCGCTACACTGTACTTAGGTATTTTCGTATCGATGTTGAACTTACTGTTACCTTTTTTTATTCAGATAGATCTCGTTTCTCTTCTTGCCATTTATATTTACATTTGAATGGAATTGTATGTATGTGTATTTCTTTAATTCAAAAATAACTAGATTTATTTTGTTTTGATTGGAAAATGCTAATGATTAACGAATTGGCTTAAGTAACAAATGTATTTCAGCTGACTGTTGCTGCCTAGTGTCATTCTTTTTGAGCTGTCATTTCTTTCACACGGGGCAATGGAATGCTCCTAACGGAGGTCAATTGGTGCGCAAGCTGGGTCATAGTTATAGATGGAGGCCGTTTTGCCTTGATTTTCACTTTTTCCTGGTTTTATTCGGCCGAAGCAATCGGAGACTTCCATTTCAATTTTTATTTGCCAACTTTTTGGGATTGTGAGATGGAAAGTCGTTTATTATCCCGGTAATTTTGTTGCGTTTTTAGAGTACCGTATCTTTTACCTAATTGGCAGTTATGGCCTTTTACCGGGATAAACCCAGAGATAGGTATTTTGGGCAGTTTGCACGTTACAACGACGGATTTCTGTTAGACCCCAAAAACATCGGGGTCTGCCCTACTGGCTACCCCATCACGTAGTCTACTCTACTGGTTATCTTATTACGTGATTCATCCTACAAGTTCCAACACTGCTGTTGTCCCACTTACAGGCAATCATTGTACACATTTGAACTTCACAACCATCAGCAGGCCTATGCAACCTTGATTGAAATAATCGCAGATGTCAGTACTGTCATTCACCGGAATATCTGACCCATCAGAAAATTCAAGTAAAATTTAAATTGTCAATTTATTTAACCAATCACGTCGTTCCATTCTAGTTCAAAGATGGCAACCCTTTTTTGCCATTTCGTGAAGCCGCGTTTGTTATGTCGTAATTGGGAAAGTTTTATTGTCTTTTTTTCTGGAATTTATTTGTGCTATGATAAGAAACTATGGTAGAAACTGCTAATAAAATATTTTAATTAAGTTTTGGTAAGTATGAATTATTTATTTTGTGTATTCGTGGTGAACAGTGCATATGAAGTTTCTTAAACATGGAGATAATATTTTATGGTGTATAAATTTTTTTCAAAAAAAAATGAGTCAAATAATATTGTTATATACAACATAATTTTAATATAGTAGTGTCAATTTTAAGGTAGTTACTTACTTCACCAATATCATTGAATGGATGAATTGAAACTTTAGGCTCAGTGTAAAAAACTGCAAAATTGTTTATAAAGAATAATAGTTTATTTTATATAAAACCATAAAAGTATTAATTTAGATACTTACTGGGAGATTTTAGTAGTTGGGGCTATGCCTAATAAAATATAAGAGTAGTAATGTTTATAAGAGTTATAGCAACAATTTACCGATTTCCAAATATTTAGGAGTCATCTTGGATAGAATGGGAACAGACGATAAAGAAAGTAGAAATCCGTGCAAGAATTATCCAAGCTACAAGAATAATGAGCTGCCTAAAGAAAATATAACATACACATACAACACAATGATAATAAGCTTTTTAATTACGGGGCTGAGACTTAGGGAGAGAGAAATAAAAAATTAGTGGAAGCTGTAGAAATGAATGTTTTAAGGAGGTCAGTAAAAGTATCAGGGACACAGAGAATAAGAAACGAGGAAATATAACGACAGATGAGAATAGAAGGTACGGTCATGAAAGATATAGAAACAAAACCACTAATCTGGTACGGTCATATACAATATACAATGAATGGGGAGAAATTGGACAGAAGGAATAAGGAAAAGATGGAGTGCAGAAATCGGACAACGTATTCACAGTACCATTTCTGCAGCGCTGTTGTTGCTAATTTCTATAATTTTCAGGTATCCTTTAAACCTTGATATAATCTCGAATTTTGATTATTTTTTGACAAATAAGGTCTGATATTTTGTCTTGCTATAAGAATATTCTTGAATTTTCCTGATGTCGTATCCGAAAACCTAGTACATAATACTAAAGTAGTCCAATTAGATAAAGCCCATATAGATTTGTTCCATTTATATATATATATATATATATATATATATATATATATATATATATATATATATATATATATATATATATATATATTTATATATAAAGTACACAAAAGATACATGGTCGGGACTCTACCTTAACTATCAATCCCATCATCCGAAATCCCAAAAGATCAGCGTAATAATAGATTTGGCTGATAGAGCTTTAACCCTATCTTCTCCGAAATATCGTCAAGAAGCTTTAAAGAAAGTCAGACAAATCCTAAGTGATAATAATTTCCCCGAAAAACTCACAAACAGAATAATAAAACAACGAACTTACAAACTGTATAATAAGAACGTCCTTACACAAAATAATAATAATAACAATCCAAAAACATATGTTGCAATTCCATATATAAATTCATTATCAGAAAAAGTTACACACATCCTCAAACAGCACGATATTATAGTTTGCCACAAAACATACAACCACTTGTCACCACTATTTACAAAGCTAAAAAGTAAGGTGACCCATAAAAAGAAATCTAATATTATCTATTCCGTACCATGTCTAAATTATCCTCAAAAATATATTGGAATGACAACACAATATCTAGACAGCAGATTGAACGGACATAAATACACAAAAAACGCAACGACAGCATTACACAAACACGAGACAAATTTTAAACATGAATTTGATTTTTTAAACACAAAGATTCAAACCCAGGAAAGAAACTACCATAAACTTCAAATAAAGGAAAGAAAAACAAGCAATCAATGACAAGCCAGATATCAAAAACCTGAGCCAAATATATTTAAACCTAATAAACTAAACCACCTATTGTAGCCCTTATTGTTTGCAACACACTACA
This sequence comes from Diaprepes abbreviatus, assembly GCA_034092305.1. Taxonomy (NCBI): domain Eukaryota; kingdom Metazoa; phylum Arthropoda; class Insecta; order Coleoptera; family Curculionidae; genus Diaprepes; species Diaprepes abbreviatus. The sequence continues at coordinate 8,442,413 of JASJET010000142.1, forward strand.
ACACAATAGTCAATATCGATAAAATTTATTTATAAATCAGAAAAAACTGAGTATAAAGGTTTCCAAATAAAAAAAAATATTAAGTTTATAGTAACGGAAGCAAACGTCAAATACTTTACTAAGAAACATGGCCAAGGTAAATTGAGGTGCGTATCTGGGATTAATTTGTAATTTTGAATTTTGATTTTTGATTTTTAATTTCACATTATTTTATAAATTGATATTTTTAATTAATATTGTACCGTTTGAGTGTTAATTCTAAGTTTTGTGAGTGTGCATTTGTGACCATGTTGTATTTTTTTTTTATTTTAGATTATCCTTTTGAAAAAGCCCACTACGTTGGGCGAAACGTCAAGCACAGAATACTAGTATTAATTTTTGAAACCTAATCCAAAGAAGTTACCATACATTTATATATATATATATATATATATATATATATATATATATATATATATATATATATATATATATACATTTATATTATTCACATAAATACTGATATAAATGTATCTAACAATGATCACCTAACGACAACAGAGGGAATTCTAACGATTAAATTCACCTCGTTACCATATATCAAGGAGATAGCACCCAAACTTTCAAGAATTTTCTCACAAATAGATAATATTAAAATTGCTAGCAAATCAGTACTTACAATAAACTCTGTACCCGCAAAATTTAAAGACAAAAACACCAATTAGTTTTCAATCAAATGTTGTTTACAGCATTCCTTTTGCGGATTGTGACAGGATATATATCGGCCAAACTTCACAATCACTTATAAATAGAATTACATTACACCGAAGTGATTGTGTACAATATCCTGAAAGATATGCACTTGCTGAACATGCTAACAACCAATTACACAATATGGATTATGGGTCAGTGAGGATACTTTGAACTCAGTCAATTATTGCCAAGAGGCTTTTCTTGGAGATGGCCTTTATCTCAGAAGAACGGAATAGCTTAAATAAAAAAACTAATATTAAACATTTGAGAGAAAATTTATTCTTATCTTTTATTTTTGGATAACTTTTTATCCAGTTCTACAAATATTACTAACAATAATAATCATAGTTTTCCTTAGATATTAACAATTTAATAATTCAGTATAGCTGACCAAACATTGCATAATTGCCTTTAATTGCAATCTCAACCTAACAAAATTTATTAATACAATTCTAATAGTGGACAGCTTTGCTGACTCCTAATATAAAAAAAATTTCATTTTTTTGAAAAAATTTTTATTTTTCTATCTTCAGCATTACTGGCCATTTACTGTATTGTTAACCTTAAATACGGTTCATCCGAACTAAACTTAATATTAATTGGAAAAGGTTGGCACTCCTAGTGACAGCTGACAAATTTCCTAACCTCATAATTTCCAAACTCATTTTACAGTTACATGTGACTCGGGAAGGAACGAACACAATGGTTCCTCCTGTTTTTTATTTTTATTTTAATTTAAATTTTGACAATCAATTTTATATAACAAATTGTTGTGAATTGGTCTGTGTACCTAGTTTTTTAGTCTCTTTTACCAATGTACTTTGTCATAAAACCATTTAACATCTTAGTGAACATCCTCAAATAAAGATGTAAGTTATCAATACCATTAGGGAAAATTTATCTCACTAATTTCCCTTTTTTTGTAATTATTGTAGTCTCCCTGAAGATGAAAATGATAATAAAGATTTTCGAAAGCTTGGATTAACTTTATAGAGTACTTTTTCACTTTTTGCACACCCCAAAATTAACTATATATATATATATATATATATATATATATATATATATATATATATATATATATATATATATATATATATATATATATATATATATATACACCTTCCTTTCGTAAATCATCTAAACATAAAGAATTTTAATGAACATTATATTTAACTCGACTTGCATCTCTCAAACAGTTTTTCACGCCTAAATATATTAAACGATTAAATCTATTAAACCGAAAAATTACATTGTCTGCTCGTCAATCCATCTCACGATTAAAAAAAAAACTGGTGATCGCTTCTTGTAAAATGTAATAAAGCCAAAGAATAGCACTCTAAATTAAATTTGTGGTAAATTGTTGGTATTTTAAAATAGACCTCCCGTGCGATACGTAAAAAAAAACAAAAGGGAGCTGCGAGCTTTTAAATTATATCAGATTTTTTATGTTGTCAATCAAAATCGGTATTGTATAGTTTTGGAGAACGTTCCATAAATATTAATGACAAGAAATAATAAAAGACTTCGACAAAAGTTAATATAAACGATTTCATAACTATTGTGTGAAATAATTTTATTATTTCTCTGGAAAATTCAATGATTTTAAATCAGATTTAAATAAGTATTTTTAAAACACTTTTCAAACTGTACAAGTACAAAGTACGAATCCTTCTTTTTTGAGACAGAGCAAGTGAATGTAATCATATACAGGATGACCCCTAAATTCCTAGGTAATTTTAAAAACCAATCAATTTTGTCAAAACTGATTTTTTCTTTTCTTTTTAGATTCAGAAATTAGATACTTGATGATCTAAACATGGAGAGAAACATTATTCAACAGAGCATGTGAGAAATGCTCCAGTTTCGATAAGGACATTCTGTAGCAACTTGCTCTTTATTAGTTGACTACACAGAATATTCAACGCGTATAAACACGTGTGAAAAATAATTCAGGAACATCAGCTAGAAGTTATTTTAATAAAATGAAATTTATTTCTAATAAAAAAATATATTAGTTGTGCAGAATAATCTTACAAGTAGTTGGTTCATATTTTAGACTCATAATTCGAATGTAAAACAGTCAATCAACGAAAATGATCGTTCCGTTATGCGAGTAGATTTGTGTACGATGTTAAATAAAGAATACAACTGTAAAACATCCTTTAATTCTCGAACAATATTTTAAGATCCATGAATATCAATTTTAAAATCACCACAAAATTTTACCCTGTTATTCATCGATTGACATATACAGAGTATCTGGAGAAATGTGGGAAATCTCCAGATATGAAAAAAACACGCGAAAGCTTTTTTCGAAGATATAGACTCCCAAAAAGCTGCAATGGAATCCATTTTTTTTCGCAGAATTATTGAATCACCAGGTATATTTGAATTTTTTTTAATATGATGTATACCAGGTAAGACCCTTCAAATTACTAATCAAAAAAAGTGTTGTCAATTATCCACAACTGCAAGGACGGACTAGGTGTGATACTAATTTTTTTTACGCCCTGAATGATAAGAACTTTGGAAAAATTTTCCCCTGTCATCATAGTTTCTAAAAAAAGTTAAATTAACTACTTAGTTAAGAACTTCGTAGAAGAATTCAACATGGGCTCTGTGAAGCAGTGGCGGATCCAGCCTCTCTATTGGGGGGGGGGGGGCGGTTATATCACAAAAGTGCAGTATGGCAAGCGAAAACAAGTTGTCGACGGGGACACCAGCAACATTCCCATTTTTAGTGTAAAAGGCAGAGTCTGGTCTGTTTTTCTGAATTTGAAGCTCTTGGAGAGAGGAGAGGTGATCACAAGAAAAAACAAGTTGGCGATGGGGGAGGGGATGCCAGCAGCATACACATTTCCAGTATAAGAGGCAGAATCGTGTCTATTTTCCTGAATTCAAAGCTCTTAATTGGAGAGCTATTGCAAGAAAAACAAGTTGTCAACGGAAGGGGGGGGGAGTGCCAGCAGCATACACATTCCTAATATTAAAGCCAGAATCGGTTCTATTTTCCTGAACTCAACGCTCTTAGGAGGGGAGGGGTCGATCGCAAGCATACACATTCCTATACTCTATTCAAGAACTAGAGAGAGTAATAAAATTGTTACCGAAACCACCACGAACCTGCTCCAGTGCCGCAGGTAACTGAGGACTGCCGTAAATCTAATTATATTTAAATATTATAAGCTTTTATAAATGTACTGCAAGAATAAAATTTCTGATAGTTCAATGTCATTTCTGTCAGTGAGCAAAGTACCCCTTACAGTGTGTCCTTAGTGATTTATTTTGTTTGCGCTTGTTTATATATATTATTTATGATTAGTGAGATACCCCAAAAATATTGCTTCCACCTCTATATTTATTCCAAAATCGTTACACTAGGCCATTTTTTCTTAAACGAAAAACTTATTACGATGAATGTTTATGCTGCCTTAAGATATCAATATCTAGATAATAATGTTAAAAGCTCTGTTGAGATGTGTTCCAACAAGACAGGAGTTGAGAAATCTACTATATACCGAATACTGAAGAAGAAAAAAAACGACTGGAATTGTAAGTACTCCCAAGCTACATTCGATCACAGGCAGACGAAAAACCTCGTTGGAAGAGATAAAAACTGCAATAAAAGGAATTGTACATACATTTTATTATGAGAAGCAGATCCCAACCGTCGACAAAATTCTAACTAAAATCAATGAAGATCGGGATTTACCTGAAAATAAAAGAACTGAGCTCTGGAAATTGCTCAAGAAACTTAATTTGTGTTGGGAAAAACCAGATAGGAAATCTGTTGTTATAGATCGTCCGGAAGATGTCCGTTGGAGAATGAAATATCTCAAGTAAAAGGTAGAGTTGCTAGAAATAACACAACTTACAAAATTAGTAATTTAACTAAACTTCTGAAAAATTTTTTAAATAAAGTTACTGCGGAATAAAACAAAATGTGAAAACTCGATCTCATGATCGGTGAGATAGAGGAACCAATTATAATTAATTTGAGCGAAGATAGCTTCAGTGACTTTGATTAGGAATTAAATACGTAATGTTTAACAGCGTAAACACAATTTATTATTTAAATTTTTGTTTTTGTTGTATTTTATTGTTTAATGTTGTTTATATATTTTTTAATTTTTTTATATAATTTTATTATAGTGAGTCTCACTCTTTAATTTTATATATATTTAATTCCAATTAGCCGTAAGTTTTTTATTATTTTATTATTGTATTTTTGTCTTTTTCGTAAGCGTGTAGAATTAATATGTTTATTTTATTTTTTTAGGGCTATCGGATTTCCATATAATAAAGTAAATCTAATTAAAATATCAGTACAATAGAAATAAAACTAAATAGGTATAATTTGAACTGTAACATATAAAAATTAATTACATTTGAATCTCTTTTTAGTGTTTAATGGTAATTCTGCAGATAGGTTATGAAATAAATAAACTGAAACGTCAAATGTCCTAAAAATGTTTTTAATTAATTATAAAATGACCGATAGTCCCAAAGATATTTTAATATTATATGGACGAATTTATTTTTTTATATATGTTTAACTTTTTGTATTTTTGACAATGGGTATTTTGTAAGTATTTAATTTATAACTTAGAATTTTTTGAGAGAACAAGGCTTCGTTTTAGTCTGAATGTGCCTAAAACGGTTTCTATGACAAAATTAAAAATAATAAAAATACAGTTGTGATTTGTGTTAAATATGTCAACATTATCTACATTTTGTAATGTATGTGAATTATTAAGAAATCATAAGAAATAAAATAATATTATAAAAACTTTTTTTTTAAGTTTATTACCGAAATAATATTTTATGCCATAAATACTTAGTGATAAAATAAACCTCCTTCCGACGCCTATGACAAGGATTAAGATCCTTTTTAACACTTCACACTTCCAAATATCCATTGTTATCCAACCCAAATAGTCCATTATTATAGAGCGGTATTTTTAATTATAAAATTTCTAACCCAATCCTACGAAAAATATATGTGTCTAACAGATTTTGCCAGACACCAAACTAAAGAACACAGGTAGTTTGCGAAGAAAAAAAAGGTAAAAAATGATTTATTACTCTCTCTAGTTCTTGAATAAACTATACTATACGAGGCAAAATCGGGTCTATTTTCCTAAACTCAAAGCTTTGGGGGGGGGGGGGGGGCGATCGCCCCCACTGCCTCCTCCTTCCTATCTGCTATCAACCGGAGTGAAATAGATCAAGGTTTTAAGGTGTCCCCACAGATAAAAATCTAACGGCGTTAGGTCGGTAGATCGAGGAGGCCACACAATAGGTCTTCCTCTACCTATCCAATGATTTAAATAGTCATTATTCAGGTGCTCTCACACAGCAACGCTGAAATGAGGTGGTGCCCCCTCCAAAAATCAGTAAATTAATATCCAAGTAAAGAGTCAATATGTCAGCGATTGGATGCAGGATATTTATTTCTTTCGTATCTAGCAACTTTTGTAACAATACTTTCTTTTTGATGCCAATAAAATAAAACGTATATTTTTTACGAACCTAGGTCGAACAGCAACTCACAGAGTTAGACGTTTTTAACTAAAGAGGTAAACTCTAATTTTGGATCGATTTTTTTATCATAAGGTTGAAGGTTGAACATTTGACAGGAACAAAAGTGTATCTTTTATCGAAATACGCCTAATATATGATGTAAATAAAATGACGTTTTCTCAAAAACGGTTAGGATTAGCGATATGAATGAAGAGTATTTAATTTTTTGTCAATAATTAAAGGAATGTAAAAAACGTTGTCCAAAGTTTTTATCATACAAGGCGTAAAAAATGGGGTCATAAATGTCTCAGCTAGTCCGTCCCTGCAGCTGTGAGTAATTCACAACACTTTCTTGGATAGTAATTTGAAGGGTCTTACCTGGTATACATCATATTAAAAAAAAATGAAATATATCTGATGGATCAATAATTATATGTAAAAAACTTGATTTCATTGCAGCTTTTTGGGAGCCCATATCTCCGAAAAAGAGGCCTATAAGAAAAAAGTATATATGAACTTGTAATATTCATTTTATGTGTTTTTTTCATATCCGGGAGATTTCTCACATTTTTCCGGACACCCTGCAGATTACGATGAAAATCTTTAAGTTCTCCAAAAAAATTGGAATTAAGCAGAATTTAAAAGTTAAGAATCGATTAAAAGAAGTAGCGATTAAAATTCGCAACAAAAAACAGAAACAAACGTCTTTCTAAAGAAGAAAAGGTCAAATTTTTCCTTTCCATTTTTTGCCATCCACATTACTTTAAAACTTTATTTATCGCAGATCTAATGAAAAAATTCCTCCGCCTTTTTAACACTTTAAAAAAAATAAAGGAATAACAAGATATTATAACCCGATGACGCATCACAAAACGAAAGTTATTAAAACTATAACAAGCCACTGGTAACTTTAGAATCGGAATCTTATCTTTCTAGACAAAGGAGAGCATCACCGAATTTGTACAATGCTTGTCAAAAATGCTACGATTAATAGGGTGTCGGGTTCGGGTTGCGAGTCCGAACCATTGGCGTCGGAAATAATAAGAAAAATAAATCTTCATCCCCTTCTAATAGACGAAACTTTTATTGTCGATATAATATGAATGAGTAAAATTATAGAATATATATTAAAGAATTTCTTAATTTAAAACTTAATCCTAGAGCCTTTCTATCTGTTCAGGTGAAAGGCTAAGTTGTGTTACGTTGCGGAGTTTCTTTTCAAAATATCTTTTCATCTTTTTCTATCTTGCGTCTTCTGTTTCACTTCACACCTCTTTAAACCAAGCTTTTTAGATACTGTTCTTATTTCCTCTTGCCTGGTACTTCTCGTTCTTCCCTTTTTCTTCTTTCTATAACTCCTTGTTTCGTACACTTTTCTCACTATTCGCTCTTCAGTTTTCCTCGTCACGTATCTCTCTTCCATTATGTCTTGTATTGGCTTTGTTTTCCGATTTTCTCTGAAGGTAGTATTTCTTATTCTGTTTTTGATTCAAGGACCATACTTCCAAGCTGCGATCTTTACGTAACTCGTTCATAAGCGAACGACGGCCCCGGTTGAATTCACTAAACTAACGATAAACAGTTTGTTTTCGTAGGCGCTTTATCGCCATGTAAAAAATTCAGTTCATCGATACACTTTTTTTGGGATAAACCATGTCAAAAGTTGTGAAAAATAATCACATGAAAATATTTGACGAGTTAATTCGATTTTAGGCCTAGATGATACTGTGAACTTACTGTAAACAACATAAATAGCATCCGTATGTCAAAACGTTAAAAAGTAATATCATCTAAAATGTCAAACTTTGAAATGGATATGTCAAATGTCACCTAGCAATTGCAATGTTGCCAGTTTCTGAAATATAAATCGCTACACCCGTATATAATAAGAAGAAACAAATATGTTAAAGAAAATAATCAAATTCCAATTCTATAATAAATAAGAACACTATATATATATATATATATATATATATATATATATATATATATATATATATACGCCATCCGGCGGGAAGTGGGCGAAGCCGCGTTCAGTATTTGCATGCTTCCTTCCGATCTGTCCTTTGCACAGCCAGGTGCATGTCGGTACCCTGATGAGTCTAGTAGAGACGACACATGTACCTCTGCCGTATCACTGTGGCGGAGAGAGTAAGTTTTGACTTTCTTCTCGGTATGGTGGTACAGGTAGGCCATCATCTCGATGGTGGTGGAATAGGATAAATTGTGTTTTATAACAATTTATTCTAACTGTGCAACCTCTAACACAGACAGGATTTGATGGAGAGAAGTTTGTATTTACTATTCGCATTTTACTTCATTCATACGCGGAGCTGCATATAGTTGTACGTTGGCTGAATGTGATTTCAGCACTACAACGGCATAATGTGGATATATCCACTGCATCTCACACGGAGGAATCCATGAAAGCCGGATATATATATATATATATATATATATATATATATATATATATATATATATATATATATATATATATATATATATATACAATCAAATCATTGAATATGAACAAGCAATGTCACAAAACAACACAGAACAATTACGTTGTAAGAACCAGTTAGTTCTAGTAGTAAATAAATAATGGTCAAAAAAATAGAATAACCAAACACATTAAAATCCTCATATAAAATACATTAAAATCCGCATATAAGACTACAAATACAAATTACTTTAAAAGAAGTTTAAAAAAAAAACGATTAAAAACAAATTTTACGGACTAAAAATATGAATAATATAATTTAAAATTTAAAATAATGGAAATATTTTTCTCTTAAAAAGAGACCCACTGTTTTTCTAAATTTGCGCTTGTTTTCTATATTGCTACTATGAAGCGGTAACATTCTGTAAGTCTTTATCGCCCTGAAAGAAGAGTCTTTTTCATAAAAAGTGGACCTATGCATGGGTATACTAAGCTCGGCCCTGCTCGTTGTCTCCATAGATATAGACTCAGGAACACATCCATCCTCTTATTTTGGGGGAGAGGGGAGCGATATCGCAAGAGCAAAGATCGAAATTATCCCCACCCTACTGGCATAGAGTACAGTAAAATCGCTTCCCCCCTTTAATCTACGCCTGCACAGACTCCCATAAAAATGATTGATTTGATAATAAGAAATTGGAGATCTTTAAAAAAAGATTTGCATGATTGAATGTAATTTCAAAATACGTTCTTAAAAAACGTTTTAGGGTCCTGAAGATGTTCATTGCTTCAGAAGATGATCGATCCTCAAAATAATACACTATAATTAATTAATAACTGTACCCATGCAAAAGAGAAGATGCAAATACTACTTATGGTTAGCACGTCCCTCAAATGACGATTTATAGCACAAGCTTTATTTAGCCGCAATTGCAATATATCAGCAGGTAAAAGTGGGATCAAGGTACTCTTTGAGAAACTTAAATTCACCGTGGATATTGATTTGTGATTCATTTTTACATATAATGGTTTTCCTTTATTACTGTTACGTATAAGTCCAGTTTTTCCTGCATTAAGCCTCAAGAAGTCACCCCAACACCACTCGCCCATCTGCTCTGCAGCACACGAACAAACCTTGGAGTGTACATAACACGGTCACATCTGACAATATCACCGATATGTCCTCAGCATACTGGCAATCCGTACCAGCGATCAGCCCGCCACAAATACCATTCACATAAAGCAGAAACAATACCAGATCTAATACAGTACACCTTAATGTATATTTACAAGATGGGAGTAATAACTTCTGTCACCATAGAGCACACTTACAACCTGTTTTCGTTCGGAGAGGTAGGATTTTAGCAAAGAAGCACATTGGCCTTTGATTCTATAACCACTTATTCTCAACTCATAATTAATGATGTTAAAGGCCCCTGAGAGATCAAAATTGAATTAATAAATATTAACTAAATGTTACAATTAATATATCAATAGACATTTAATTTGTAATTTGATGTGCTATGGTCTATGGATCTCGTACCTAATCATTATTCGAATTTTTATCCGATTACTTCCCCTTAGAATAAATTCCTTACCTTCTTTTAAATGGTGTTTCTGAGCAATGGAACAAAATATTTTTTTTTATTTTTAATAATAATAGTATATTAACGGATCAAATAAATACAATCCATTTCAAAAATAAAAAATACAAACATTATTTAAACAAAATCAGAATTAAAAAAACTTACAAATCTAAGAATGCATTAAAGTGCTTCAAAAGACAAGTATTGACAGTTGACAATATTATCTAGTTTTTCAAGAATTGCAATATTTTTAATTTAAAGATATTGACTGGCAAATGGAATAAGGGCCCTATCAAATATAACACCTAGATCTTTCACACATTCAACACGATTAATCATGTTATTATCAAGAAAGTAATCAAAAGTTATCCAATCCCTTTTACGATAAAAACTTATAATGGAGCATTTATTAATATTGAGGTGCATAAAATTTAACTTACACCGTTCAGAGAATCGAGCTAGATCCTGCTGAATGCCCTCGCAGTCGTTGCTACTCTCGACAACCCGAAATATTTTTAAATCATCTGCATAAAGAAGACATCTACTGAAAGTTATGATGTGTTCAGTATTGTTAATAAAGCAGTTAAAAAGGAGCGGGGCGAGGTGAGCCCCTTGAGGAACACCAAAGGTAACATATATATCAGATGATTCACATTTGTTAATTTTTACTCGCTGTACTCTATCAGACGGGTAACTATTTATCCATTGTAGAAATGATCCATGGATGTCCAAGCCTTCCAGCTTGTAAATAAGAAGTTGATGGTTAACTTTGTCGAAAGCCTTGGAGAAGTCAGTGTAAATAGCATCGACTTGACACCTCCCGTCCAAAGCCTCCACCAAGTACTGCTCATAAACAAGCAGATTAGTAGTAGTTGATCGACCTGCTATAAAGCCATGATGTGAAATCGCTAACACATGCCTAAAAAGAGGACACATCTTTTGGTAAACAATACCCTCAAAAATCTTACTAAATAGTGAAAATTTCGAAATTCCACGATAATTTTCGACGTTAGCTCTGTCTCCATTCTTATGGATTGGCGTAATGTAAGTAGTTTTCCATACTTTTGGAAAAACACCCGTTGATAAAGAGATATAAAATCTGAGCCAACACTGCAGACAAAACACCCTGACAATTCTTAACAAATATGACTGATATCCCGTTGGGTCCGGTACCCAATTTACTGTTCAACTGATCTGTTGCATTAAACACGTCCACCGGCTCAACTTGAAGGAAACTAAAGTATTTTTCAAATTTAGGGATGAAAGGAAACCAGACAGTGCGAAGGATATTACAATTGTGGAAAATGGGTGAACTTCCTCATTATCACTGTTGACAAAATTTCCGGAATTATATACAATTTACTCGAGATAAAAAAATCAAAACCAAATATTATAGTATAAAAATACGCCTCTGACTTAAAAAAAAATAAGTCGAAATTAATAAGGCGTGCGTTTTGAATTCGTGTTAAATCGTCTCCGACAAAACAGTAACAGGTAGTTACAGTGAAATATCATCCCTTATAATACGGTGTTTATACTAAATAAAATCGGGCGGCCCAACGTTTGGTCCATATACTGGCCCTCCAGGTAGATTAATAGTGTGCAGTTTTTATTCTTATTAATATTTTCCTAGTTAATGTTTTTTTATGATCGACTAAAATTATAACAAAAGAAATATAAGCAGCGATATTTTTATAAACCTTTTTTTTTTAAATTTAGTTCATTGCTAGAATGCTTGTAAAATTTAGAAAAACGAAACACATAATATGTTCGTCCACTTCTTTGATTCACAAAGCTGATATTTGATACAATTAGAGAAAATATTGGACGAAACAAAAACATAAGATACTTAAAGAAACTTTGATTGGTATATAAGCACTCAGCTTATAAAAGCGTATGCCTTTGAAGTCGATTAGTCCACTTTTCATAACCTTACTTGACTCGCGACTGGCCATTTTACACTGAGAAGAATGGTAAAAATACCCCGATTATACTGATAGTAATAATTACAATTAATAAAATTTTTGTAAAAAAAATTGAACCGACCTCAAAAAGTGAGCTAAAAAGTGAAAAATAACTTATAAATTTTTATATGAAATTGAAATTTTTGAAGTCGGCGCCAAACTAATACCTGACAAAATGTAATTCGCATAAATAGTTTAAAAATACTCTATGTGTAATTGCTTTCTTACTATAATTTATTTATCTTCTTCTTCTTAAAATGCCTATCCTCTTTGGATGTTGGCTATCACATTGGTCCATATTACTTTATTCACTGCTGCTCTGAACAGACCTGTTGATGTCATTCCAGTCCATGTTCGTAGGTTGCGTAGCAATGATATTCGTCTTCGTCCAGCTGATCTCTGGCCTTCCATCTTCCCCTGCAGGATAAGTTGGAGCAGGCGATATTTCTCACTCCGCATGATATGTCCAAAGTACTTCAATTTTCTGCGTTTGACATTTGTAAGGTATTCCAGTTCTCCACCGATACGTTGTAAAATGTTTTCGTTTGATACGTGGTGTATCCAAGGAACCCTAAGCATGCGGCGGTAGCACCACATCTCAAATGTATCTATACGTTTACATAAAGCATCGGTAAGGGTCCAGGCTCCTGTTCCATATAAGAGAGTTGAGAGTACATAGCATTTCAAAATCCTGATCCGCGTATGTATATTGAGGGATAGGTTGCAGAGTATGTTGCGCAGCTTATTAAAAGTACCTCTTGCTTTCTCGATTCGGTTTCTTATTTCTCGAGAGTGGTCCCAGTCCTTATTCAACGTGCAGCCTAGATATGTGATCGTCTCGGCCATTGTGAGAGTTACGTTGTTGGCAGTAAACTGTATATTGCCGACGTCGTATTTACTGACAATAATCGTTTGCGTCTTCTTGCAGTTTATCTTCATACCATATCTGTTGCAAGCTGTCACTATTCGGTCGATAATTCTTTGAAGTCCCTCTGCAGTATCGGCTATAAGAACGGTATCATCCGCGTATCTTAGGTTGTTTATTACTTCTCCATTTACAATAATTCCATCTTCTGTGTTGCCCAGTGCTTCTTTAAAGAGATGTTCTGAGTATACGTTGAATAGAAGTGGCAACAGTATACAGCCCTGGCGTACTGCTTTCTTTATATTAAATTCTTCTGTTGTCTCATTCTCAACTCATACAATAGCCTTTTGTTGTGAATATAGCTTTGATATTATCTCTCTGTCTCTGTCGTCGATTCCTGTCTCTTGTAGGATTGAAATCAGTTTACTGTGCTGCACTTTGTCAAATGCCTTTTCAAAATCTATGAAGCATGCAAAGACGTCGGCATTGATGTCACGTGCTCTTTGAATCAGAACCTGCATGGAAAACAAGGCCTCTCTAGTGCCAAGTCCCTGTCTGAAGCCAAACTGCGTGTCACTTACGTTTTCATCGAGTTTTTTATATATATTCGTGCTTGAATGATGTTAAGAAAAGCTTTTAAAGCGTGGCTCATCAAGCTGATTATTCTATGATCGGAGCACTTAGTTGCGTTCGTTTTTTTGGGAATCAGGATGAATGTCGACAGTAGCCAGTCTTTTGGTATTTGACCGTTCATGTAAATTTTGTTAAAGAGGGTGGTCAGTAGTTTTATTTGTTCTGAGTCAATTAATTTGAGAACTTCTCCGTGTATCTGGTCTGGCCCGGGGGTTTTGTTATTTTTGAGTCTATTTATTGCTGATTCCACTTCCTATTCCACTATATATTAGTAGTTATTTATTTCCTTTAGAAATAATTTGGCGCCAACTTCAAAAATTTTAATTTCATATAAAATTTATAGTTATTTTTTACTTTTTAACGCACTTTTGGAAGTCGGTTTAATTTTTTTTATAAAAATTTTATTTTTCGATTTTTTGTTTTGAATTCATTATGATATTCAAAAATTATTTGAACTAGGGACTAATCGAAATTAGTGTACCTCGCAATGACTCCAAGGTGGCAAAAAGTACCCATTTTATCCAAAGTTGTAAATCACCCTAAAATGAACCACCAAAAATTTTTTTGATTCTTAGAGTTCTCCAAATACCAGTGAAATTGTGTCAAACAAATATTTAGTCTGTCATAGTAAATCCCCTATCTAAAATTTTAAATTAATTTTAGATTGGTAATATAGGCCCCAAAAATCCAATATCGATATTTAAGGGGGCGATACATGTAACTGTTCAAAAAAAATCGATTTTTTTATTATGTTAAAATGTTCTAAATGCTCTGCAGAATACGCCAAAAAAAGTTTTAAACCGATATTCGTATTAGGTCTCGAGTTATAGTTAGTTATAGGCAGCGCGGCGTTCCCCTGCCGCGCGTCCCTGCCTACTTTCTCTTCGGAGCTATGGGCGGTTCTCCAATGGTGTATCCCTTCCAAATTCTTATAAATCACACTAATGAAAGGCACGAGGAAGCTGAAGGACTGCTATATGGAGCTGGAATCGCTGACTAACAAGTAAGTTACAATAACAACTAATAATCAATGATTTTTATCTACCGCGAACTTTAAACGCGTTTTTCTCAAAGTAGTACTTTTTCAACTCTTGTGCAAAATATCTCGAAAAATATTCGATCGATTAAGCTCAAATTTATACCACATCTACAAAATAGTATTATCTTTTAGTTGAACCTACATGTTTTTGTAATTTCGGAAAAATAATTTGTTTATTAATGTTTAAAACGCGATTTTTTTGAAAAATAATCGATTTTTTTGGTTAAACTAAAATTAGTGCAAAAATTTCATTTTTTTTTTCTAAACTTTACTAGGTAACCTATGAACTATACATCTCATTAACATATATTTTGTTTCTGAATGTTGCAGGTTCACCGGAAAAAACGTTAAGTTGCACAAGGCGTTTTTCGAGGTGTTTTTGTCATTCGCTCGCATCGTCGCCATTTTGTATTGAAAAATTATAAAAAAAAATATTTTCCGGTACTTTTTGACATGTACTTTAAGGATTTCATATTCAAAATTTGTTTAATAAATAATATATATTTTTTAAATCAATATGAAATTAACATTTTTTTAAATTTTACATATATTGCCCCCCTTAAGAACTTGAGACGTAAATTTCTTGGTCCAATATATTTTATACTGCATATTGAATTTGTATACGCCTCAAGAACCCCGCAAAATCAGAAAATGTAAAATTTTCAGTTTCTCATATGGTATCTTATCAACCTAATAGTTGTAAAAAATAACCTTTATATTCATAATACACTTGGCCCCTAAAACCCCCTAATACCAAATCAGAAAAAAAATGTAAATAAGGTAAAATTTTCCCACCATATTGAATTTCAAAAAATATAATATTAACGGCTCAATCTAATCTAAATCTTAACCCTTCAAAGCCCCCTAGTACTAATTTTGGATAAAATCCGGAAACTCAAAATTTCTAGACCGTCATATTGCATCTGACATATTAGATTTTCTTAAAATAATTTTATATTCGCTATTTACATCCTCAAAAACGATTCAGTCCCACCTTTGAACAAAATCAAAGAATGTAAAATTTTTAGTCCCCTATATTGGATTCGCCATATTGAATCCTGAAAAAATACTTTCAAATTCATAATTTACACCCTCAAGAGCTGCCTATATTAGTTTTGAAGAAAATCGAAAAATGTAAAATTTTTAGGACGCCATATTGAATCCGCCAGCTTGAGTTTTTCAAAAAATATCTTAAATTTGTAGTTAACAGGAACAAAAACCCTCCAGTACTGATTTTAGACAAAATCGAGAGATGTAGAATCTTCAATCCGCCATCTTCAATCCGCCATATTTATTTTTTTTTAAATAATATCAGATTCGTAATTTGCGATCCCAAAAACTTCCTCATATCAATTTTGAAAAAAAATCGGACAAAATTAATTTTCTGTAAGCCAAATTAGATACGCCATATTGAATTTTTTTAAAATAATTTCAGACTCGTTATGTGCGACCCCGAAAACTCCCTCATAACAATTTTGGATAAAATCGGACAAAATTGATTTGTTCGTCCGCCATATTGGATCTGCTATATTGAATTTTTTAAAAATATTTTGCATTCGATATATGCCATCCCAAAAACTCCCCAACACCAATTTTGAAGAAAATCGGACAAAATTAATTTTTTTCGCCGCCATATTATTAGCGCTATTTTGGATTTTACTGCACCAATTTCATCCAAAAAAAATATAGGACCACCGCAGCAACTTCTTGAACATAATGTAAAAAAATTTCATTCAAATCGGTGCCGCCGTTCCGGAGTAATCGGTGTACATACATAAAAAAAAATACATAGTCGACGAATTGAGAACCTCCTTCTTTTAGAACTCGGTTAAAAAGTACTTAATTTTTTAAAGCTACCACATGAAAATAGAAGCATCGCAGGGCTGGTCCCCTCCACTCTTGAATTAACTCCTGTTTATTACCTAATAATTGTCTTATAACTATATGTATAATATAATCGGTATCCTATATTAAAAGATCCAGAAATTTGGTAACCTTAATCGTCCGGGATATGACAAATAAATTTCGAAAATTCCTGAATCAAAATAAGATAACACTTTGGTGTGGTACCCCTAATATATTTACTTTCTTTGAAATTTTGAAAATATTAGATATGAAACGTTTGAACAATACGTAAAGATAATTCAAAATAAATAACTCATTCAAAACTACCGGTATGTTCGATTCAACAAAACGAATTTATTATTTAAATGGCCTGCCATTAAAGATAAGTCACATCCAATTTAAGTTCTATTGCTCTTAGGTGAGATATGAACGTTTTGATGGGCGACACTTAATATTCATCGTCGACCATGTATAAAACCATCTTTCTTAATATGATAGAGTGTATGCAGAAATAATGTGTGTCATTATTAACGAACGTGTGTGGTGCAACCCTCACAAGAGTGATTTTTCAGGATAAAGATTAGACTTTTGACATATTGGATGAAGCACATTTAACTTTGGGATAGGACAAAGAATATTCGTTTGAAAACTGTTCTGTTCATAAAATTTAAGGAGAATTTTAATAACTAAGGACTTAAAATTATTCGGTTTTAAGGGTATATATATATATACCGGGTGTCAACGAATCTATTAGACAAGTCATAATTTCTAGAGTATTATGTGTATCAAAATGAGAATTGGTACAGGCAAATGTTATGTGAAGAGGAGAGTTTTTGCATATTTTCCACTTTCCGGTCACTTCCGGTTTCACCGGAAATGGCCCCGGTTTTGAATTCTTAAATAGAACCCCCTGTATATTTTAACATCTTTGGATTTCTGAGACAATTCAAGATCAGAATGTGACATTTTAAAAACTTTTTACGTCTACTTCATTTTTTTAGTGCCACTTTTAAAATTGCACCTAGGTGGCCATGATCAGACGCAAACTAATCTAACGGCCTTAGGTGATGTCAAAAAAATACAATCGCAAAGTTTTAGTGACTAGTATTAAAGACAGGAATTGGATTAAAAATTTAACAAAATTAACAAAAAACTAACAAAATAAACTAATAACTTAGACGACGCACTTAAAATATTTGAATTTGTTAAAAAGTTTAGTGTAGTAAATGTTCAAAGTGCATTCCTTCTTTTTCATGACACATTTCAGCTCGTTCAATTGTTTCTCTCAACACGTTTTGTAGCATTTGGGGCGTTATACTTCTAAATGCCTGTAAAATTCTTTCTTCTAATATTTCAAGAGTAGCTGGGGCTGCTCCATAGTAAACCCTTTCTTTAACATATCCTCAGACAAAGAAATCGAGCACAGTAAGATCCAGTGAGCGGGCTGACCACCGTACCGGACCATTGGTTGCAATAATTCGATTATTAAAATGCTCTATTAAATAATTAAGAACTTCTCTAGTATTGTGAGGCGGTGCTCCATCTTGTTGAAAGTAAATTCGCCGTAAAACTGCTAAAGGTATATCATTGAGATGATTTTCGATTTCATTTTGAAGAAAACCTAAGTATCTAACCCCTGTTAACTGACCTTGAAACAATATTGACCCAATTATTCTGTTTCCAACGATACCAGCCCAGACATTGACGCCAAATCTTTCTTGAAAATTGGCCTCTCTCATTTCATGATGATTTTGTTGGGCCCAGTACCGAGTATTTTGCTTATTGAACATACCATTATTTGTAAATCGGGATTCGTCGGAAAATAGAATAAAATCGATAAAATGTGAGTTAACTGTATGATTTTGAAGCAGCCAATCACAAAACACTACCCGTCTATCGCCATCCTCAGTATACAAATGTTGATGTAACTGATATTTAAATGCTCGATATCCATGCTTTTTCAGTATTTTTCTTGCTGATTCATAACTTATCTGCAGTTCTTGACTAATTTTTCTTAACGAAACTGTTTTATCAACCTCAACCATAGCAAGTACGTTGTTAATCTCAGTATCTTCATTTATGATAAACCTCTGTTCCGCCTCTTGATTTCCTATTTGCCTAAAACGAGTCTCGACATACGGAAAATACTGATGGGCTGGATATTGCCGATTCGGATATCTATGAGCATACAACTCGGCAGCATTCCTTGAATTTCTATGACACTCTCCAAATATTAATAACATATCCACTTTTTCACTTTGAGTATACATTATTTTAACGAAAATTTAAACTAAACTTAACGAAAATTAAGAAACTTTTACGTCTGTTCTTAGAGCGTATGTCACTGTCATTATCTACTTAAGTGAGTGCTTTGTTTTCCAAAGAAGACTTGATAAAAACAGTTGCAAATTATTATGCATCATGGTTGTCCATGGCGCACTTGGCATAAGTAAATAAATTATCCAGTATTTTGCTTAATAATATTTAATTTCTGTTCTTATGTCTAATCCAATCGCAAATAAATTAGTACCGTTAGATTCGTCAAAGAATGCTTTTTTCGAAAAGTAGTCGTCAAAAAGGGGTCGCCATTTGAAAATTAATAGTTAGAAATGAAAACGTAATTTTGTCAACTTGCCTTATTCCTGTCTTTCATACTAGTAACTAAAACTTTGCGATTGTATTTTTTTGACATCACCTAAGGCCCTTAGATTAGTTTGCGTCCGATCATGGCCACCTAGATGCAATTTTAAAAGTGGCTCTAAAAAAATGAAGTAGACGTAAAAAGTTTTTAAAATGTCACATTCTGATCTAGAATTGTCTCAGAAATCCAAAAATGTTAAAATATATAGGGTGTTCCATTTAAAAATTCAAAACCGGGGCCATTTCCGGTGAAACCGGAAGTGGTCGGAAAGTGGAAAATATGCGAAAACTCTTCCCTTCACATACCATTTACCTGTACCAATTCTCATTTTGATACACATAATACTCTAGAAATTATGACTTGTCTAATAGATTCGTTGACACCCGGTATATATATATATATATATATATATATATATATATATATATATATATATATATATATATATATATATATATATATATAATAAGTCCCGTGTCATGATGTTTGTCCGCGATGAACTCCGAAACTACTTAAGCGATTTAGATGAAATTTAGCACACTGTGTGTAATTTGGTCCAACTTAAAAGATATGGTAGTTTTTATCCTAATTAATAATCTCAATATTTTTTTATTGCAAATTAATTTTTTTTTTCTCGGAGTAAGGGTTATAATTATGTAAGTTCCATAATTTTCTAACAGAGAGCGGTATATGTTGCTTATTTGGTATAGCCCGGCAACAACTTTTGATATCTGGGTTGGATAGGCATCCAATAGATGGCGCTGTGTTTTGATTTTAAACTTTCCATTGATGCTACGATTTTTTCACGTCCACGTGTATTTCTAATTCGTAAACTACATAACCTTGCTTTTTTAATTTTCGGAGCGTCATTGTTTCAATTCATTCTTATTGTGCTGCGTATCATTTTGTGTGTTAATATTTTACTTACTAAATAATATTAATACTTAATAATTTCGTATATGATACCATACAAATACTACAAAATAATTTGGTGAAAATTTGTAAAGCATGACAAGCATGGAAATTATGGTTTTTTGAAAAATTTTCGATACTTACCCCCTATTTCGAAGTCGTAGAACACGATTCTGGTCTTGATTTTTCACTATTTTTCCTTACTTTCTCGGAAAACTCAAAAAAATAGCGTCACTTTACAAAGCACTTTGATTTCACTTAAAAACCGAATTTACGTATTTATTTTCAATGGAACTAGTTAAAATATATTGTACGTAATATATTTCAATTATTTTTGTACAAATTTTAGCAAACCAATTTAGAAAAACTTGTATTTTCAGCGAAAAATCAAAAACACTCTCGGAAACATCATCAACCGTCAGACCATTTAAACTGTCCGCCGAATCACGTAAAAAGGCGCAACGTTGCCAGATGTATTTTTTTTTCATAATATAAACTTTAAGATTTGTCCTTCTCAGGCAACAACATAGTTTAATTTTTAAATATTCAAAACAATTTCTTAGTAAAAATAATCTTAACCCTTCAAAATTTTTGGTTGGTTCTGGTTAGGGTAGGTTGGTTCAGGTTTATTTTGATTTTGGTTAATTTAGAAAACAGAAACTAACCCGAACTAATCTAAATTAACCTAGATTTATACTTTCCTGGTATGAACTTTAAAATTTATCCATTACAGTTAACAACATAGTTTAATGTTTGTAATGTATAAAAAAGGGTAAAATTAACTTTAACAATCCAAAATTTTTGGTTAGTTCTGGTTAGTACAGGTTTAGGTTGGTATTTGTTAGTCTAAAAAACTGAAATTAACCTAAACTAACCTAAATTGATCTAGATTTATTAATTAAAAAACTCTTTCTGCTAACGGACATAAGCAATATGATCAATTCATATTATCCGCTTAAAACTACTGGTATTTGGAGAAAAACAGACAAAAGCAACTAAAATCCTTTAATATTTAGAGTCAAAATCGCACATCGAAGGCATAGACATAAGAGTGGTTAATAGTACTTCAATAATCAAAGGAAAGGGAAAAAGTCTTTTTGGGACCTCTTCTTTCCAATTCAAATAGAAAGAGAAGAATATATATGAATTTCAAAGAAATAGTTTTTGCAATCTGGCAACATCGCCGACTTCAGCAAGTACGTCATCTTTAGCGAACTATTATTTGTAGAAGGCGGCCGTTTTGTTTTGATTTGTTGTGAATTTTATCGTGATGATTTTTCGGATTTTTTCGATAAAAAAAGTGCATATTTTTGAATTATTGTATAATCCAGAACCGTCTATCACTGTGGAATTTGTGGTTATAACAAAAGTTTAACGATTAAGTGAAAAAAATTGAACCTAAAATGAAAAATATTTTTCCCTGTTTTCCGTAAAATTATGGAAAACCGAGGTCAGAATCGTGTTCTACGACCTTGAAATAGGGGGTATGCATCAAAATTTTTTCAAAAAAACGTAATTGACTCTTTACGAATTCTTTCCAATAATTTCGTGTATGAACTTAATTTTGTTTTTCAATTTATTTTTTTTTAAATATTAAATCAAATGTAAGTATTACTTGATTTGTTTATCATTTTTTTTTATTAAGAAAAACAGTAATATTTATTTGAAATTATAACAGTTGCATAAAATAAGTAGACAATTTAAATCAAAATTCTTAAATGGAAATTTTAACCAATTTTTTAGTGACCGAATTGAAGGATATCGAAGGAATAATTACCTCTCTACAAAAATATCACCCATTCTAAACTTTCTTGCCTGCATGTTTACAGGTGTATAATGTATAATATCTGCAAGTGTTTTAAAAGAGATGTATTGACTGGATAAGCCCACAGCGTATGGGAAGATCCGCCATATTACTATTACAGTATTAAAGTAGAAAATACATTGTGGCAATTAAAATAATTTCTAATAATTTGTAGGAACGTTTCGTCAGTGTGCAATTATCCATACGCAGGCGAGATAAATAAATAAATTATTTTAAAATACACATAAACAGATTTGCGTGTCACTTGCAGGATAATTTTCTTTAAGTACGATTGTTAATACAGAGATGGAATCAGGAGAGAAGAAAGCTTTTATTCTTGAAGCTTCTCTTTAACTTCGCTTGTTCGCCTGTCTCTCTCTGTGTTTGACTGTCTGTCAAATAAGTTGTAAGCCTGGATGCCAGTAGTGCGACCCCTATCCCTTAGATAGCGCGTTTAGTGTATCGAGTTTAGTATATTTCTTTTTTGATTCACCCGTGGCGTCGCCACATTGCGATTTTTATACAACTTTGTTAATTTGTGTTGTTCTTGTGTTATTGAGTGATCCATCGAGATGTCGCCTTTGTCGTTCTATTCGCTGTTTTTTAATTTTAAATTCAGCTTATAGGATGCAAAGGCGAGGTGATGGTTTGTACCGAATGCAATGGCCTGATGAATCCTATATTAGAACGAAATAGCGCTGTAATCACTTCTCGGACTCGGAGTTTTTCCATTATTTTGGAGTTCTCCGCACTTTTTAACGCACACTACTGATGGGTTTAGTAGAGACGAAACATGTCCCTTTGCCGTATCCCTGTGTCGGAGAGGGTAAGTTTTGACTTTCTTCTCGGTATGGTGGTACAGGTAGGCCATCATCTCGATGGTGGTAAATTGTGTTCCTTAGCAATTTGTTTAAACTGTGCAACCTCTAACACGGAAAGGATATGGCTGGAACGCAGTTTGCATTTCCTGTTCGCATTTTACTTCATTCGTACACGGAGCTGCATATAGTTGTACGTTTGCTGAATGTGATTTCAGCACTACAACGGCATAATGTGGATATATCTACTGCTATTGCATCTCACACGGAGGAATCAGTGAAAGTCTCATTCATAAACATATATATATATATATATATATATATATATATATATATATATATATACTAGGCTATATATATATATATATATATATATATATATATATATATATATATATATATATATATGTTTATGAATGAGACTTTCACTGATTCCTCCGTGTGAGATGCAATAGCAGTAGATATATCCACATTATGCCGTTGTAGTGCTGAAATCACATTCAGCAAACGTACAACTATATGCAGCTCCGTGTACGAATGAAGTTATAATTTTCTGGAAATCCGGTGATTCTTCTAATACCAATTGTTACGATTTTCTCTTCCTATATTCTCACTGGGTTCTATTAAAAACAACACCTTTGACCACTAAATAACAACCCTTGAATAACTACTTGTCAACACTTTCATATTCAAATGCAAACTACCTAACTACTCATTTCCCGTCCCTAATTATATCTATAGAATATACGAGAATAAAAATCCAGAATTCCACTGGGAACATGACAAATAATAATTACTCATCGATATAATATTTCGATATTCGAACTCAAACAGTTCTTCGTTACAGTATAATATATCTATAAGGATGCAGCTGAATTCCTCAAGTCCTTCGTCTTAACATTTTATTATGGTGACATCATGGTGAAATGAGATATCATCATGGTGTACTTCTTTAGAATTTGGGATATATATATATATATATATATATATATATATATATATATATATATATATATATATATATATATTCCTTTGATTTATTGGTGAAAAAGTTCATCTTGTTCTTCTCTGTAGTCCTCCAGATTCTCTGTAACTATATATGAGAACTGATTAAAATTTAATTCTTTACTTTTCAAAGTAATTTTTTGAAGTCGGTTTAGAGGTATAATGTACTTTATACGGCCCTGTTCAATATACCTACAGGGCTGAGGCATTTATCGAGCACAAATTTTTAAAGTTTTAATAATAGAGTAAGAGTACTTGGGTAAGAGGAAACAAAAATGAGAAACTGATAAATAGTTTAAGAAATATGGTAGCGAAATTGTTTAAATACTTGCCGAGAACTAGTACGAGCCTAGTTATGGGTAGATTTAAAAATTTCTAATTATGTGGTAATAAGGATTTATTTCTTTCGTCTAGTTTGGAAGTTGTACAGGATGGCTTATTTTTCTGAATTTTATCATGTTAAAAAGGGAATTTAATTGAATGGTAATTTTCTCTTTCTTATATCTATTTTCGGCCATGACAAATTTGATATTGAGCCGCGTTTTCCACAAGCAGGTAAAGCAAATTTAGAAAACTCTGAAAACCATAAGTTTAAGCTAATATTTTTTTCGTTTTCTATATCTCAAAATTAGTAAATAAGTGGGTTTCGAAAAAACTCATAACCAAAAATGTTTAATGCATTTTTTTAATTAAAAATATAGCATAATGTCTCTGCTCAAAAGTTGA
The DNA here is from genome assembly GCA_034092305.1 of Diaprepes abbreviatus. Lineage (NCBI taxonomy): Eukaryota > Metazoa > Arthropoda > Insecta > Coleoptera > Curculionidae > Diaprepes > Diaprepes abbreviatus. Next base: position 8,466,952 of record JASJET010000142.1, read on the forward strand.
TTTTTTTATTTTTAATAAAGAAAATATTTCCTATTTTAATTTCCTAAAGAACTTGCTACTTCATAAATTATAAGAAATAGTAATATCAAAACGGCGTTTGAATCTATCTGAATTAAAGAGGGTTCACCTTAAAGGCAGAAATATATATATATATATATATATATATATATATATATATATATATATATATATATATATATATATACAGGGTGATTCAAAAATCGATCACGAAACTTAAGGGGGTGATTCTACTTGACAAAATAAGGGTAGAGCTTCATATAATTTTTTTTCAAAATGTCATTCGTTTTCGAGTTACAAGCCGTCCAAGTTCAAGTTTTTATTTTTTGTTTCTTGAATTACTCGCTTACAGGAAAACCGATTTGACTAATATTTGAAAGATAGGCTAAGTCTTCTGCGCTTCATCATTTTAGTAACAATTCACATTGATTGTTTGCCGCTAGAGGGCACTTTACCTAAATTGAAAATTGTTTTTTTGTCATAATTTTTTAGTGTTGACAGCTACAGTAGTTTTTGGCATAATTTCTGAAAGACTGATGCCAGGCCTTTAAAAAAGGTGCTCTTTATTTACATCGCTAAACCCAACGGTTTAGACGTAAATCACCCTTAAAAATTAAGTGGTAAATTTACTTTTCTCATTTCATTACCACCAGCTACCAGGTAAATAGCTATCAAAGTATACTAGAGCTGTCAGTTTAACATCAAATAAATTCGCTTTTTAAACTATTTAATTTATAATCTTAAAATAACTAATAATGGCTAATCAGTAAATATTCATATTATGGATTATTGCGATATACATTTAATTGATAAAAATTAATGAAACAGTACTAAACAAACTAAAAAAGATTCTCAAAATGTCCCCCATTTTCTTCAATACATTTCCTAACACTATTCAAAAAATGTCGCCTAACTCGATGAAAAATTTCTGGTGTTTCTTTAACAATTTGGCACTTTTCGATTATCCTGAAGCGAAGATCCTCGACGTTGAGTACTGGAATATCGTACACCAATTGTTTCAAATGACCCCAAAAGAAAAAATCCATAGGATTAAGGTCTGGTGACCTCGCTGCCCATGCCAATGGTCCACTTCGTCCTATCCATCGCTCAGGATACGTTGCATTCAAATACTGTCGGACACGTATACTAAAGTGGGGCGGAGCTCCGTCTTGGAGGATCCACATGTTGGCCCTTACTTCCAATGGCACATCTTCCAGATACAATGGGAGACGATTTTGGATAAAATCTAAGTATACGTCACCAGTTAATGGGCCATCAAAGAAATGAGGACCAATAAGGTAATCTCCTATTATCCCTGCCCACACATTTAGTGAAAATCTACGCTGATGTTTCGTTTCTACCACATTGTTTGGGTTCTCGTAAGCATATGTGTGGATGTTGTGTAGATTTGTTATGCCATCACGAGTGAAACCAGCTTCGTCAGTGAATAATATGACGCCAATTAATCGATTATCGTGTTCATACTTAGCTAGGATCTGATTGCACATTTCCAACCGTCTCGGCCGATCATCGTCATAAAGAGCCTGCACCTTTTTTGAATGAAACGGGTAGAGTTGTTCTTCTCTTAGTATCCTCCATGAACTAGCCTGACAGAGCCGCACTTCATTTCCAATTTTTCTAGTACTAATACCTGGATTATCTTCAATAATTTCAAGCACTCTTTCTTCTTGTTGCACGTTTCTAGCAGTTCTAGGTCTTCCCCTATTTCCATTATAACTTTTAAAGGAACCACATTCCGCAAGCCTCCTGTGCACACTGGAAAATGTTTGAGCATGAGGGATATTTCTTTCCGGATAACTCTCCATATAATATCTTCTTGCCAACTCTGCATTACCATTTGCTTTTCCATAACAAAAATGGATATCACAATATTCGATATTTGAATATTGGTGATTAGCCATTATTAGTTATTTTAAGATTATAAATTAAATAGTTTAAAAAGCGAATTTATTTGATGTTAAACTGACAGCTCTAGTATACTTTGATAGCTATTTACCTGGTAGCTGGTGGTAATGAAATGAGAAAAGTAAATTTACCACTTAATTTTTAAGGGTGATTTACGTCTAAACCATTGGGTTTAGCGATGTAAATAAAGAGCACCTTTTTTAAAGGCCTGGCATCAGTCTTTCAGAAATTATGCCAAAAACTAGTGTAGCTGTCAACACTAAAAAATTATGACAAAAAAACAATTTTCAATGTTGGTAAAGTGCCCTCTAGCGGCAAACAATCAATGTGAATTGTTACTAAAATGATGAAGCGCAGAAGACTTAGCCTATCTTTCAAATATTAGTCAAATCGGTTTTCCTGTAAGCGAGTAATTCAAAAAACAAAAAATAAAAACTTGAACGGCTTGTAACTCGAAAACGAATGACATTTTGAAAAAAAATTATATGAAGCTCTACCCTTATTTTGTCAAGTAGAATCACCCCCTTAAGTTTCGTGATCGATTTTTGAATCACCCTGTATATATATATATATATATATATATATATATATATATATATATATATATATATATATATATATATATATATATATATATATATATATATATATATAAATTTGGGCCTTACGAACATGAATTGTTAGCGAACCCCAAGATAATGGAGAAACTTGGGGTTCGAAAAATGACGCCAGAGCTATTTCAGCCGCCCTGAAACCCATCCGGCACATCTTTTGGCAGTTGCACTATTGTAAACGTAAAACACCTATTACGAATTACAATAATCGTGTGACTTACCGAACCAGGACACGGAAAGCTCGGCTCACACAATCGACCATTAAAAGTTTGGTGTTTCGTCCTCGACCAACGACGGTGGACTCGTCAGTGAGTCCATCGTTGCATTTCTCAGACACCGTTTACATGCTTCCTATTGTTTTGCAACTTGTATTTGAATCTAAACCTTGACGGAATCTATCGGTGAGATGTAATCTTACAACAGCACCGTCTCACTATTTTTCAACCTTTCAATAACACAAAAGTAACAGACAGTGTTAGTGTTGTTTGAAAAAAATAATTATTGTCGAGATTAATGTGAGATAATATATAAAAAAAAAACATACATCCTTCAGAGGAAGCTCAGTATAATGGGTGAAACGTTAAGAAAATAAAAAGTTGAAGGACTATCAAAACTTATACCCAAGAAAATAAAAATAAATATTAGCATAGCAGTACAGGGTGAGTCAACGATTGGATGAAGTAGGTTTGTGCCTTTTCGGTGAAATTAACAAAGAAACTATATTTATTGTTTGATACAGTATATTTTTACGCAGATTTTAAAAATATTTAGGACTCTACAGGGTGAGCCAAAAAACTAGGACAGCATAAAGTTGTATTTTTTTAAATAGAACACCCTATATACGAATCGTATTTTCGATTTAGCTTATAATTTTAAATCTTTTTTATTAAAGGTTTACTATAACAAAACTTTATAGTTTCTGAGATAATTAAGTTTAAAGAAAAAAAGTCACATTTTCAAGCATCAATTCAATCCTAAATAACGTTTTCAATTTTGTGACGAATATATTCAAATTTGGAATTTAGCAAGGCCAAGGACAAGTTAACATAATTTTTACCTAATATTTGCAATAAAAGCTACAGGGTGTTGAACACATCGGCTCAAATTTGAACAAATTTAAATGAATAAATATCTTTTTTTTAAATGGTACACCCTGTATATTTTTATGTTATTTAATAGAGTAATAAAAACCCTAAAAGTTTTGTTCAATATATCCTATACCTATTTATAATAGTTTTTGAGATATTTCAGTTTTTCTTATTTTCCATACTTTTTTACAGAAATAGTCTTCATTATCATAGTAGCCATGTAAAATAATAAAAAGAAACTACAGAAACAAACAGAATGTGGTTAAATATGATGAAATACATTATTCGTTATATTACAACGGCAATAGTTTAATTAAACATAATGTGAAAAAATTAACACAACAATAACGACAAGGCAAATACATATTTACTTTTATACTAAATTGAAACAAAAAAATTACCTATTAATTACTGAGATTAATTATTTCTTTTTAATAAGTGTTCGAATAAACGACCCTCTTGTGCAATGCACAAATTTAGTCTTTTTTGCAGATTTTCTCGGACCCTGGACAAAATTAGTGGCGTTATTGTTCTACAGGTATCCCTAATCCTGTTTCGCATATCTTCCACTATTATTGGTGGATTAACATACACCTTATTTTTAATATAACCCCATAGGAAGAAATCTAATGGGGTGATGTCGCAAGACCTTGGTGGCCACTCAATGAAACCCCCACGTCCAATCCATTTTTGCGGATATCGTTGGTCCAAAAACGCACGAACTTCACGATGGTAATGCGAAGGTGCACCATCGTGCTGGAACCACATACTGTCGAGCTCATCCCTATCGAGACCTTGAAGCAGTTGGGGTAGTTCTTCTTGTAGAAAGTTCAGGTAACTATGGCCATTTAGTGGTTCATTAAAAAAGTGGGGTCCAATAATTCGATTATGATGAATACCACACCAAACATTTAATGACCAGTGGTTTTGATGTTGCACCTCTCTAATCCAAAATTGGTTTTCTGTGGCATAATAATGCATGTTGAGTCTATTTACGGCGCCGTTACTTCTAAAAGTAGCTTCATCACTAAACATTACCTTGCATAATAAATTTGGATTTAATTGAATCTCCGCATTTATTGTACGACAAAAGTTTACACGACTTTCAAAATCCTGTCCATGCAATTCTTGGTGTAATTCCATGTGATATGGATGATACCTATATTTCTTGGTAGTACGATTAGCGGTGGATTGTGATGTTTCACATAATGCTGCTAACTGACGGCTACCAATATAAGGATTTTCCTGAACATTTAACAATACTTGTAGTTCTTTTTCTTCATTAGTTACTGGTTTGTTGACCACTTTACGTTTTGGATAATCAACAGTACCAGAAGAATCAAATCTTTGCATGAAGTTTTGAAAAGTATGGGTATTAGGCTGGCGTCGATCAGGATACTTCATTTTGTAAATTCTTTGAGCAAGAAGGCAATTTTTTTGAGCCTCTCCTATTGTATAAATCATATCTATTAACTCATTCTTTGGAAAATTCATATTACAATATAAGATGAATGCAAAAAAAAACAAACTACACTACATAAAAACCAAAAGAAGCGATTGCGGTTATAAATTTGACACACAGAAAAATGTTCTTTTACATTGTTTTTGCCATGGCACTATGATAATGAAGACTATTTCTGTAAAAAAGTATGGAAAATAAGAAAAACTGAAATATCTCAAAAACTATTATAAATAGGTATAGGATATATTGAACAAAACTTTTAGGGTTTTTATTACTCTATTAAATAACATGAAAATATACAGGGTGTACCATTTAAAAAAAAAGATATTTATTCATTTAAACTTGTTCAAATTTGAGCCGATGTGTTCAACACCCTGTAGCTTTTATTGCAAATATTAGGTAAAAATTATGTTAACTTTTCCTTGGCCTTGCTAAATTCCAAATTTGAATATATTTGTCACAAAATTGAAAATGTTATTTAGGATTGAATCGATGCTTGAAAATGTGACTTTTTTTCTTTAAACTTAATTATCTCAGAAACTATAAAGTTTTGTTATAGTAAACCCTTAATAAAAAAGATTTAAAATTATAAGCTAAATCGAAAATACGATTCGTATATAGGGTGTTCTATTTAAAAAAATACAACTTTATGCTGTCCTAGTTTTTTGACTCACCCTGTAGAGTCCTAAATATTTTTAAAATCTGCGTAAAAATAAACTGTATCAAACAATAAATATAGTTTCTTTGTAAATTTCACCGAAAAGGCACAAACTTACTTCATCCAATCGTCGACTCACCCTGTACAGTAGCATAAGGAACCTGTTATTATAATTATTTTTGCATGTGTTGGTGCGCTGCTTTAGCTTTTTTAATTTTAGTAATTTCCATATATTTTCTTTCATACGAAATAAAGCATTGAGCGTAATACTTGAATTTCAAAGTTAATAAACTCTGTTTTGTAGTAAATGTGATCTTTAAATAATTGTGAAGCTGTATATAATTTCTCAGCACGTCCCCGTGATTTAATCGCACGTAGTTGGGAATTATCTTTGTATATATATATATATATATATATATATATATATATATATATATATATATATATATATATATATATATATATATATATATATATATATATAAAAGTTTTAAGCTTGTTTAATCCCAAAAATAATTTTTTTCACAAAATTTTTCTATTCAGGTTAGCAAAATGTGCCTTCTCGAACTTCAATTTTTTAATTTCGCACAAATATCAACTTCCAAATGTCATTTTATATGTCCTTGACCAATAAAAATTTGTTGCACTTTTCCGAAAACAAAGAACATCGGTTGTCACGAAATTTTCAAATGAAATATGTGCCCTCTTCAAAACAAATTCAAAAAGAAAAAACATACCACCAGCACCAATTATTAAGTTATTTCATTGGGCGTATAATTTAAGAAGCTACACATATATGCCCATAAACACAATAAATAAGAATTTTGCCAGTATCCCTGAGTGTAAATCTCGAATCGAGCAAGTTTCTCTATTGTGTTTCCGTGCAGAAGCTGTTTATAAGATGGTTTATGAACTGCCTCTGGCTTATACTTCTATAAGTTGTAATTTAATGTGGACGGAGTTTTTGCAAGGCGACATGTCGCTCGATTCTCTGGAAAAAATAGAACCGCGTTTTTTGTCTTGCGACAGATTTTGGATCTATAAAGGCTAAAAGAAATAGAAACAAACCTTGTCCAGTCTTCCGTAAATGATCTTTTCTGTATTTCCCTTTATTCTGGTTGTTTTTTCAGCAGTCACTCTGATGGGTCCGGTATTATGGCTCTTTGACACAATAAATTATTCATCATTACACCACTAAGAATCAATCTATCATTACTATAAACATTAACAAGAAAGTTAAAAAAATATATAACTTTAATATTTTAGCTTTAGGAATTTGCTCTAGCATTTTGTATAGACCTTTTAGAGACACAATGTATTTATATTTAACATCCCGTACTAAACGGCCTTAATATAGAATCAAATCAATGGTATGTCGCAAAACTCTTTCAATGGTAAATATGTTATTTATTGTCATATTTTTCCGTACATGGCAGAAACGATTCGTTTTATCAATAGTATAATTTGTGGCTTTTTACCTGTCAAAAATAAATTTTCTTATTGGCTGGTATCGCATTGATATGGTTTACTTCTGTGCGGTATGTAAGTACGAATGTATATGGATACATGGGTGTGATCAATAGGTAAAATAAATCAATAATTACTGACAAAGTTACAAAGATATTACGCTAAAAAGATTTTAAGGTAATAAGGAAACTTAAGGGTCATATTACGCTTGAAATTTCATAAGTATTGGCCGATTTTTGGGACAGTACACCCACTCCTACATCTTTAGTTCACATATTTCCAATTAATATATATGCGTAATAAAGGAGAGCAAACATTTCTTTAATTTAAACATTTTACATTGAAATTAACTGAGTTGTCTTTGGGTAATCGTAGATGAAAAGTCGGAAAGCAAACCACCTATAACAAGTTTTACGACAATAATGCCTCACACTCCAATTCATATTGTAATTTAAGTTTACTATGGCTAATTCAATTGATTTTACCTTTTTTTTTTGTAAATATTCACGTTCTAGAGGAACACAATATCCTTTATTTTAAATATATCTCTCGTAAATTCTTTGAATAAAAACATATCAATTGTTGGTTAGTTATATTTTTGGTTGTACTACAAATCCCCTTAGTTCTACTTCTTTCTCAATTTGTTTCCCAGCTCCGTTATTTTATCTTCCTGAATTTTGGCTACATTCTTATATTATAACGATTTCATGTTATATTTGATTACCGCTGTTTGACTACTAATTACGTTGATTTGCTTGGTATTCACTAGACTGTTGGTGATTATATTTATTTCTATTGTTGTTTGTACTTACTGTCACCTTTTTCCAGATAAATCTCAATTTTCTTGCCTACCATTACTTCTTTCCTTTCGTAATATAGTTTTCTTGAAATTCTTTTTATCAGTGCCGTAGGGTTTTCTTTGTTGTTGATATGTGTTGCCTTGCCGTTGTCGATTTGGGGCGACATCTAGGTTGGGGAGTTCTCAACCTCTGAGGAAATCGATAATTTTTTGGAGAGTGAAATTTAGTAAAAAACTTATTCATTACTTGGCCTTAGTCGGTAATGGCTGAGGAGAAAGGTGTTTCTATAATTTAAAACTAACTAATAGGTAACTCATTTAATTTTAAGTCGCAAATATTAATGATTTCTGCACTAGATTTTATAACAAATTAAATTGTATCTTTGATATAAGGCCAAGGCCATTTGCCATGACTTTACTTTTCCATTTTGAAAAAACTAAGGCGGATTTTGGGATGAAAAATAGTTACAATTGTTCCGGTAATTGAGTTTAGTTGTTTACATACCTCATATTTCACCTTGTTTTCTGTTTAATGAATTATTTTTACTGGAATAAGCGTGAAGACGGGGATTTTAGCAGTTCTACACGTTGCAATAGAGGAATTTTTTGTTTTCAACTAAGAACTCAGGATCAGATTCGTTAATAGCCATCTTTTTATATATATATATATATATATATATATATATATATATATATATATATATATATATATATATATATATATATATATATATATATATATATATATATATATATATATATTCGATTTATTAAAGATGAACTTTTAAAATTTTGAAAAGTTAATGCTAGAGTGTGTGTAATCGGGTTGTCTACTTAGTATTATAGTAAATATGGTGATTATATTTTGATTTATTATTTTTACTGTAGAGCATAATTAAAACTGCGTTAATTTTTATCAGGCTGAAACTGATTTGTTTAATAGTAATTAGTGTCAAGAAACTAAGCATTTATAATAACCAATGGTCTCAAATGCAAATTAGTATCTATTTTATTTTTACTATTATTTCCAATTATGGGATGGTTAATTTAGTTGTGTAATTTATTATTTTATTAAGTAAATATTTTGTTTAATTTTATATTAAACAAGATGCTGGTGTTCACCTGGAATTAAACTGGCCTTTTATTGAATTAATACTTACTAATTAGTTTTTGATTAGTATTTTATTTTCTTATAGTACTACTTTTTTGTCGATTACTGTTTGAAAGCTATTACAATCACGATTGAAATTCACAACCCTCGTTATTATAGTTGTAAAAGAAGGGGCAAGTTCCTCAAATGTAGCTTTTAGCTGTGCACGAACGTGAGTAACAAATGTTAGGCACTAAACATGAATTTGACATATAAAACTGGACTGATCATGCATAATACCTCCCTTATAATAAAAATGGCGCCACCATCCTCCGTGCCATTACGTTCAAATAATTGCTTTGGCAACAATGAATTCCCTAAGTTTTTATTATATTGGTGAAAGTGTATTTTTGACATTAACTGAATACTCTTTATTTTGACAATAATTTATTTTTTATTTTGCTGTTTTATGCATTTTATCTCATTTTATGGAATGTTTTACTGAAAATTTCAAACAGGAACGTGAACTTTAAGGATTTTTTGATATTTTGAATAATTTCAATTTCAATATTATTAAGCATGTTTGGAAATTGCATAAATTTTACTTTTATATATTGTTTTGTCTAAAAATAAAATAATAACCTTTTGTTTGAATATGTTATTAATTAATAAAACAAAAATTCTTGCTTTTAGCTCAGATAGGAAATTTGTGTCATGAAAATCCTTTGTCAAAGTAGTGCGAAGCTGTGATTGATTACCATTTCAAAAATTCAACTCTAGGAAAGGTCAATTCCAGATCCTCAAACAGTTAAGTAAATGGAAAGTTTGACGTAATGTCAAAATGAAAAGTTGCTAGTAAATCTTTAATGTATATATTTAGATTAAAAATGATTGTATTAATGTAAGAATTATCTTGGATTTACAAGCTTTTTTATAATTAAAGTGTCTTAATAAATATTGTTTTGTTTACAATTAAATATAAACTGCTTTAACACTATCCCCTTTAGAGTTTAATTTTTTTTTTATAAAAATGGTTTAGTACATAATGTTACTTTACTTCCTTTAAATTAAAGCTCCGTTATTATGAAGAAAATGTCAACATTATTATGAATATTGTTACCCCATATAAATAACTAACATAGTTCCCTTAAAGCATCGAGGAGAAAATAATTTTAACAAAGACCTAATCGAAGCTATTTTTAAATGATGAAACTATTTTACTTTGCAATAGATTATGTGGACATTTCGATACCCTACATTAAGTAATATACTATATTAATTCATGGTATAAAATTTTTAAAAATAAATGCCTTAATACTTTCGTTAACTCCTTATACTCTACGTCCGAATAAGGATGTAGATTATACTAGTTATTTACAAAAATACCCACTGATTTCCACAATCTTTTCTGAAACAGATATTTAAAGAAAAATTAGTCTCGATTTGTTTTTGGCGCATATTTCACATTTTAGCTATTTTGCTAAATAACAGTTTTATTGTAAAAAATCAAATATGTAAACAGTCATAGAAAAAGCATTTTCATTTATTTATAAGAAGTGATATTTCATGCTTGTTACCTAAAAATAATAAAATTTTTAAATATTTACGCTGTTCCAAAGAAGTTTAAAAAAATTAGCTTTATTGGAGTTGCTTTAAGCAAAAAATTTATAATGTTGAGGAAACTAAAAGTAGAAATTCAAGTTAAATATTGTTTTACAGAAACAATTATCCTGAGCCCCTATTCTGTAAGCATATTTTTGACATTCTTTTTCCTTATCTCTTTTAGAACAGTGACATATTTATGTATTACTACAGACTGAACAAAGATGGAAGATCCTTATTATGACATTCTCTTTTCCTTTACTCTTATAGAATCGCAGCCCTGGTCTTTTTTATTGAATATACTCAATTAATCTGTCAAGTAAAACAAGGAAGAGAGATTTATTGTTTTAAATATACTATAGAAAGAGATAGTTATTGTCTAAACCTGTTAGAATAATTTTGGTGATAATTTTGTCGATGCTCATGCGCATTTTCATCACATGTGACATTCCAGCAGTTAAAAAGTTAACTTGCTCTGGGGATAACCTTAAAATATCATAAATATGAAAGTTTCCGAACATATATAATCAAGAAACCATAAAATAAGGGATATTTTGTGCAAGAAACAATGAGTTAATATAAAGTTTAGGTTGATTACCAAACGTGGGCTGTCAATTCACAAATTTTATTCTGCGTCGATTTTCGCGCACTTTCTGCATTTTAGTCATAAAAATATAGAACACGTTCTATATTTTTAAGCCGAAAATTTTCACCAAAATTTTAACAATAATTCTTTGATGTGTAAAACAGCAAATTAGTTTTATGAAAATTTTCAACATAATTATAAGATAAATTTTGGCTATAATTCTTGTGTGTGTAAAACGGCTCTAATAAGGGCGGTATTATGCATGAGCAGTCCAGTTTTATATGTCAAGTTCGTGGCACTAAATCAAAAGCAACTAATTTATGAAAGTGTTATTTAAAAGTCGAAGAAAAAAGCTTTCGTTCTATATTTTAGAGTCGTATTAAAACCTTGACGTCATCGACCGTGTCAGTGGTTGAACTTTCTTTACAGTAAACAATTGATTATTTTATTACAAATGGCCACTCGTGAAAACGTGTAATGATTACTCTCCGTATAATTTCAATAGGTACCTACTCACTGGATGTTACATCGGTTAAAATAAAAAATAGCTGTCAAAACGTCTGATAAGTTTTTTGCTTCTTACAATAATACCTTTGTGGCCGGTATTTATGACTACTCATCAACTTATATTGGAGAAGCGTCACGTAATAATTTTGTATATATATTTTCGGTTGATACGGAGACAGGCACACACAAGAAAAACCCAATCTAAAATTCTCTACTTATTTAAATATATGTAGCCAGATTCACTAACATAGTTTCACTTTAAAACCATCCTGAATTGACAGCAGAGGACTTAAACTGACAATATCAGCAATAAGTCAAGCAAGTCTTAAACCATAAAAATACTAGCATAAAAAATCTTTTTTTTTTTGTTACTGAACCTGCAAAAGTGGAGAATTATATTTATTTTCGGGATACAACTATTTCTTTTACATATTTCAAGGCTTCGTCGCCAAGTGTTTATCCTTAATATCCCATAATAATTATGACAATATCAGGAGCAAAACAAAACTGGCCGACTAGAATATTTATTTTTCATGGCAACTACATCGTAGATCCGGGCGATACATATCGATATTTCAAGGTATCGATACATCCAGCGTCGATATTCAATTTTTTGTATCATGTTGCCTTCGATCATACTCTAGATATAAACAACAATAGATTTGTCTGAAGGCTATTTATGGTCGGTGGGGGAGACGCTTTTTTGATGTTTGACAGACATAAACATATTTACTTATCTTGTCTTTCAGTTTAATTGCTTGTCGTGAGTTTTTTCGGTGTTTTTAAGTGTTAGAAATTACTATAAATGCGAAGTTTACAATTAATATTAACAAAAAGAGGATTTAAAAACTTATTTTTATCGGTAAATATTGTTAGATTGTTTACATATTGAAAATAACAATAATAAAAATTTAGGCAACCATATATTCATACTTTGTTTTCAGAATTGACGTACCCAGGGGTATGTTCGAAGGACGTACCAATGATACTCGTTTAAATAATGCAATTAGAAAAGGATAGCATAAAATCGGCATGTCTGTACCAAGAAATTAAATATCTACTGTTTATCAACACTTTTTGAAATATAAATAAAAATATTATTACGTTATTCAGCGTTCAAACAACCGGGCCCTAGTTCTGACGTTATGCTACTTCTACAGGGGTATGTTCGAAGCATGTTGCAATACGTAGGTATCGATACATTTAACTAAATATCGTATCGTTTCCTCGTTGTAATCAGATCCAATCCCACTACCACTTTCAATTATGTCGCTCAAGCGATCCGCAAACTGTGTTCGAATATCAAATATTTATTTTTGGAGAATAGAACTAGTGTGACACGAATGTTTTTTTATCATTTTTTAATTGTGTAACAAAGAAGAAGATGGATATACATTCGGGCCGCATCAATCTACAGTACCAACTGAAAATGCTTTTAGTTTGTAGCTAAACTTTATTGTTCTGTGATTTGCAATCCTTATTAGCAGAAAAAATTTTATTTTTTGACATTTCTAATTATTTAAGTATCATAAGATATTACATAACGTAATTTTTGGAATGTATAGAATTTTTAGATTTATTTAAAATTGCTTGTACCGAATAATGTTTATTCAACAAATAGCTAAAATTCGTAATATTGTACCATTTCCAGACTAACTGAAGAACCCGACAATGTTGCTTATCATTGGCCATTGGATTGTAATTTGTGACAAATGGCACATCTTTTCTTTTCCTCGAGATTTCATTTCGATTTTTAGTGCCTTTCGGTTCGTCTTTGTAAAACACGCACGTATTAAGGCTGTATTCTTTAGAGTAATTATCAAATGATCAAAGTGAAACTGATAACTTCATGTTCTATTTACTTGTTATTAGGTCGAAGTGATCATGATTACTTCAAGTGATAGAAGTGAAAGTGATAATGATTCAAAAGAATAGCCCTAAACTGAAAATGTCAGAATCATGCTGTCCGCCATTTTGAGGAAAATTCACTTATAACAATAGTGAATACGCTGTCGTCATAAGAAAATTATAGGGGTTAAATATAATGGGCTATCTCTAACTGACAATGGCGTAGTTGTAAACTGATCCTACTGATCTAATTCGTGTCAACTGATTATAATCTCTATTGGTCAGTCGTAAAAATAAATAAATTTCAAGTAAATTTAAGATTACAGATATACAAAATTATTACAGGAGATTCTCTTCATAACTCAATAATATGGACGTGCTATTAAAAAATGTTTTTCTACGACTAGTTCTGAGTAGGGATTTAACATAAGTACATGTCCATAACAGCCAAATATTAATTTTTGACAATTAAGTCGAACATAATTGTTTTCATCAACACAACTTATAAAAAATTTAAGAAATAACAATTGTAAAATATTTTAAACTTTTATTGAAATAAGTAGTAAATATATATATATATATATATATATATATATATATATATATATATATATATATATATATATATATATATATATATATATATATATATATATATATAAATAACATTAACTACAACATATCACTTAATGGCTGTAAATGAACCCAACAGGCCAATGAACGAGGTCCTTCAGCATAAAAACATTATTTATGGCACATTTGATCTTCATGTCTCTACAAATCTTTATAAAATAAAAAAAAAACTATATTAAAAGTTGAATGTGAGATTTGCCAGTATCATTAATGGATGTCTTCATCTCTTCTGGCTGGCCTTGCATACACATAACCTTAAAAGTAGCCAAAAAACATTTTTAGAGTGCATAATCTCAAATATCTTAAAATCCTGACATGATAGGTCAATTCTACGTGATAAATAACTACGAAAATGACCTCCAGCTTATTTTTTTACTGTGGTATAGATGATATAGCTGTTTTTACCTGAATCTCAACGACTTTTAAAAAAACTTTTAAGATAAAATTGCTACATTTTTTAAATAATCAAAACTTCCTTTACAAGTGTCAATATGGCTTCCGTCAATCGAACGATACACCATCAGCCACAACGGATTTAATAACAGAAATTTTAATAGTACAGAAAAATCTTAACATGTGGAGTACATTACATCCCGAAATACACACTTCTTAAATTTATGTTGTTTATTGCTAATCTTAATTTAAAAGATAACATTAAACTTTGCTGATGCCATATATCTAACTAAATAATTGCACAGCCTATTTATTTTAAGAAGTTGTTTTTCCTCCTTAAAACTGTTAAAAAGAAAAGGGGCTCTGAATTTCACTCTGGTTCTTTCTCCATACGTGGCTCGACCACTTAATAGTCTCGTCAGTGAGGCTGTGATGAACCAAGATCAAAACTCACAGAAAGCAACTGTCTTGACAGATGTTTTCTGTGAAATTTGCTCTTGGTTCTTTACAGCTCCACTGGTGAAGCCATTAGGTGGTCGAAACGCGTATAGAAAGAGTGACATTTGCTAGAAATAAACTGTTTACTTTTTTCTTTAACAGCCTGAGTGAGTAAAACGGTAACTTTGGAACCATAAAAATGCAAGATTTTTGAGGAAATTAAATACGAAAAATAATGGCGGACTTAAAAAAATATATATTATTTATAAATAACTTTGAACAGAAAAATAATGCTAATGGCGGAAAAATTTTAATGAATATGTATGTCTATACAGACATAAAATATTTTTACGTGGTACCCAACTTCATTGAAGTTTATAGCACCCAACAATTAAGAAGCTAAAAAATTAAAATAAAAAGAACATATATCTCATCGTGATTATCGAACTTCAATTTAACACAACACTTGGGTTTCATTCCCAGTATAATTTGTAATCATCCATATTGATAGATACGGGGTACTACGTGGAAAATATGATTTAGTTTATTAAATAATAAAGGCTTTGTATGTTTAGAAAATACAGGGTGTTAATTAAATAACCGGCTGAACTTCAGAAGATAATATGTATAATAACATATCTAATTATAATGTAAAAATACTATAGATGAAAAAAGATTGACTCCAGCTAGAATAATGAATACCATAATCTACGCGTCCAAATCAAAACTTCATTGAAAGGTACAGTTGCTAAGGTCACTTTTATGTCTGACTCACTTTTTTTTGCCTTGTGAAGGAAAAATGATATATGAAACAAAAAGGTAACTGTTTTCCTGTCTGGAAAATTACCGAGAAATCTGTATCTAAATATTTGCAAATAAAATATCAATTTATTTATTATAAAAAAAATAATTCCATTTCTACCGCTTTATTGACCCTGTTTGATTTTACATAAATCAGATTTCATAGCACTGCATAAAACATTAAAATTCTGCATACGATGCGACACAAGTGTTTTTTTTATCTAATATCAAAATATCAGAAGGTAATTATCCATATTATAATGATGTTCCAATATGTCTGACTTGCGCAAAGTGCTAATATTCCCAAACACTATAAATATAACTTGTAAATTAATGAAAAAAAAAACAAAAAGTAAAATATTCTTGCCTTTTTCAGAGCTAACTCATGTCGAACTTTATTATCGTCACTGTTATAGTATAAAGACACCGCAACAAAAAATAAACACATGTTGCCATCTATCAATCAAGAAGACAATTAAAGCACCGTGCTTATTCATATTTTATTACTAAAAAAGTTTTCTGTACTCTTAACTTACTTTGTACTATGCACACACAGATGTCGCAGAAGACAGTCCTAAAAAAAAGGATACAGCTATGTCGAAAATGCTTAAATATGTTACCAACATCCTCATCCAAAAAACTACGAATTTAGTTTTGTCGAAAAATGTATTAAGCTTTCCATTTTTGTTAAAGTACATTTATTTGTCAATGAATGTGTTTCCTATTACTATGTTCTATTTAATAAACTAGAAATAATGGTAAAACCAAAGATATTTACTTTGATTTCTAATTTATAATTCTCTTTTACACGCAAGTTTCCATGGCAACCTAAGAAAACATGCACTTTCGTCAACTTTGACAAAAATCAACCAGTTTTCTTTCTTATTGAAAAGCTGTTTATACTTGGTAAGTCCATATTGAATAAAACTTTAAAACATCTTGAATATTTTTCATATTTTTTTAGGAAAATTTACTTGTTTTTACACAATTTTTATTTAATTACAAAAAATTAATATAAAATTAATACAACAAGAACAGAAAATAACTTGGTGGCTTAAGAAAACAAGGATAAAAAGATCCCAGAAGCAAAGTGACCGATTTTATTTGCCCCCATTGGCTGAAATCTCGTACTTGACCGGTAAGTTCCGGGTTAATTTCCAATATCGGCGTCATATCAGCTGCTCGTACCCTGACGGTGTTGCGAAGTTTTAAATTTATTGTTAAAATTAGGATAACTGTTATTTTGAATTTTGCTTCTTCCAAACAAAAATACAATTTTTAAAATAATGTTATAGTGATTTTTTGAATGGACCTGATCCTAAATATCGTGATAAATGACCAGATTGTTAGGTTTAAGGGTATTGTTAGGTAATGTTCAAAGAAAGTTCTATATGTGATATTTCATTATTAATTAAAATTTATTGTATTGAAGCTACGCAACGATTAAATGATGTCAAAGATCAACTATATTATGAAAGCTACAAAACGAAAGTGTACAGGAGGATAAGAACTCGTGCGTTGGTATCATTAATAAAGATGGTGAAATACAGTAGAGATATCTATAGGTTTAAACAATGAATTTCATCTGCTCAGTCTCTTCGCGTAAAAAATGATTCTGAAAGAAAAAACTTGGAACAATTTTAATAGCCCTCGATATTTCAAATTTATTGCTTCTTCATTGGTTGCTAAAAAAGTTACGCCCATATTAATAACCAATGAAAAGACTAATTTTCCCCATTCAGACATTCTACAAAAATTCAAATCCGCCCGGCAACGTCGCAGGTTTTGCTTCTCCCGCTGTCAAAAAAAACGACCGTTGGACATTGTCAACGGTGTTTTCTGATATTCGGTCCATTTTACCTCCAAATTTCCGGTCAAAAACAAGTAGACGGGCGTAAAAAGTAAAATTTATTCTTTTTAGATTGCATTTAATTCGATTTCACGGCTATGGCGACGATAAGGATTCACGAGGATCAAGAAAACCAACGTCCCGAAGGACGGGGCAAGATGCACGCCGTTGGTAATGGAGGAAACCCGATTCAAAAAAGGTCTGTTTTAGGGGTCCTTGATGCTAACAGGCACGAAAATAATGTGCAGCCTTTTAAGGGCAAGCAGGTATGAAACTTTCTAATAGTTTCTTTTTGCAAAAGAGCATGGTTTTGGGGGCTTTTATTTCTCCTACTGCATGTTGTATGGAGTCTAAAAATGACTAAATATAATTTTACCACTAATAAGGATTAAAATTGATTAATTTCACTTAAATTTTGCGCATTGGAAATGTTACAATGTTGTTAATTTTTTGTTTAAATAGTTTTTTAGTTGAATGTAGCAAAATTAACTAACTTTCTATTCATTTTCTGAATATATATATCCAATAAATAATAGTAGGTCCGCACTTTTCTTTGGCTTTATAACAAATTTAACGTGTTTTAAGTAGCTATCCAAATGTAGAAAGAATAAACAGGTTTTAGAAAGCAGGTAGTTATACCTTTTCTTTGTCATTATGGTTAATATTGAATATTGGAACTATTTATCCTACTTTTGCTATTTGGATTTCTTGTTCAATAATAATAGTTTACCTGCCTACCCTCAATGAGTTTAAAATCACATTTTATATGTTCATAGAAAAGATTTCTTTCTTATTTCTTAATTTACTCAAAGCCCAATGAAAAATTGTGTATAAAATAGGCTACTACTTTATTCATAAAAATACAGTTTAGTTCATAGGGTGTTTTGAGTGGCATTTAGTCGCTCTTATTTTTGTTACAATTCATATAATCTCCATAATAAGGCATAAAAATGGAAGAAACATTCTACAAGAAGGTAACTTAAAAGCGATAGTGTCAATATCAGGTAGTTTCATTTGCCCATTGCTTTTCTTCTTGAGTTATGTCATGAAGATGACATAACTGATTTTGAAATAAAATCTGCATGCGTTACTTTCCATTAGGGAGTGACTGACAAGTGTCTAATGGATTAAATATTTGTCAATCAGCTGATTTTCTGACAACAAAGCTGGAATTCGAAGCTATATAAAATTGCTTTTTTTTTTGGTGATTTAAATTAAATATTTTTGAAGAAACCATTTTAAACTTTCCATCTTAGCATTGTAAAAGTACAAATTTCATAGGCGTTTAGTATTTATTTTTACAATAGAATTGTTCTGAGAGTAATAGAAGTGCTTTATAGTTAGTTTCTTTTAAGTTGATATTATAGTTGACAAATATTTTTGTATGAGGGTAGCCATCTATATTTCAGGAATAAAAAACGAAAACAAATATTTACCACTGAAAATGATGATTAATACACTGGCATGTGTCCCAATCTGAAAAGCATTTTTACCACTATGTAGACAGGGGCGGATCCAGACTATCTTTTTTTTTTTTTGGGTGGGGGGGAGCGATGATACCACAAAAGTGCAATATGCCAAGTGAACGCAGATTGTCAATGGGGAGTGAGGCTCCAGCAACATTCTCATTTCTAGTGTAAAAGGCAGTGTCAAGTCTGTTCTTTCTGAATTCCAAGCTCTTGGGGGAGGGGCGTACCAGTTGTGTTGCATTATTTTCCTAAGTAGAAAGTTTACACTAGTCAGTTTGTTACTTAAATTGATAATATGAGGCTTAAAAGAAAGTTCATTATGCAATAAAAAACCTAAAAGTTTAGTTTCTCATTGTCTATTATCGGTTGTGTTTTTTTTTTTAAGTGAATTCAATATTTATAGTTTTTTTTTGAGCTTGTTCTAATTTTTTATGTGACTTAAAATAGGTTGGATACATTTTCCACCATCTAGACTAAGATAAAAGTCATTTGAATGTATAATGGGTCCTAGTACACCAGATAAAACAGTTTTTACTAAAGATTTATGGCCATTAGTTTCAGTTATTGCCTATAGGATTCCAAAAAGATTTTTGCATTTTTTATCCCATAAGCCTCAATTTTTTGTAGTAAGGTTTTGTGGCAGACACTGTTGAACGCCTTCAAAAGGGCACAGAATGTCATGTCATAAAACTGTATTGCATGGATAATTATTTATAATATTGAAACAAGTTAGTATATCAATATTTTCATGACGCTTCCCAACACCCTACAAATTTTAATTCTCAATTTGTTAATAGTTTAAGTTACTTGTAAGCCATAAATCCAAGAAATTCTCTCAGTGCACTATTAAGTTTATCAATATAAGTTAAATAGTATAGACTCCAAACAATTCTCCAAGTTGTATCTTAACTAGAAAAGCATATTGACAAAAAAAAATTGTAATTTGTTATTAATCAATTACTGGAAAATTAATAATTTTGAAACTAAATTATCAATTAATGAAGTAACTGCAGATTTTTTTCTTCAAATTATCAATTAATTAAGTGAGGTATTCAATTCAATTTTTTTATTCATGTCAGAATTACAAGACCATAATGTACGTAAGCCAAAATAAGATAAAATAAAATAACAAAAAAATATTATAAATTGACTATACAAACAGAAAACGTTTCAATTAACACCTGGCCCTAAAAACAAGTATTACAAATCATTAAAAAAAAAATACTTAAAATATTCTTAATTGGAAATTAAAATTTGTTTAATTTTTGCCTTAAATGCATTTATTGGTAATTCCGTAATTGTTTCTGGTAAAAAGAATAAAAAAATACAAAAATGGAAGGGTAAGTATTCCCAACTCTCCAAAACTGACCCTACAATTATCCCTATAACATAGGCCACCCATCATTTCGACTGCTTTCCTCTGCAGTCTGAACAAATGCTGAGCACTTGAGGCATAACCCCACACAAGTACAGCATAGGAAAGTTGCGTATGAAATATTACAAAGTAGGCTGCTCTCAGGACCTTACAGTTTTTGTTTAGTCTTAAGGCTACCGCCTCTAAATGCACGTTCCATTGTGCTTTTTGATCAATAAGAACTCCAAGAAACTTAGTCTGACAAACATGGTCATTCATACCTTCAACTTCCCTTAGCAACAAAATCACTCTTTCTGTTTTGCTTTTATTTAACATCTCTTAGTAACAAACCACTTTTCAGCGCTTTTCTGTGCCTCCATGGAACCCAAAAACGAAGCCTCTAGAGTTTCAGCCCTGCATGTGGTATCATCTGCAAAGAGAGTATATTTTTGTATTTTGATCTCTTTAAGGCAAATCATTTACATATATAAGAAAAAGCATGGGGCCCAAAATTGAGCCCTGAAGCACCCCAATCTTGATCTCTATTAAAGGATAATATTATTTTCAAAATTATCAACTAATGATATAATTGATAATTCTATTTTATGAATTAAAGATTATTCTTTAATTGATTTTCTAATTTTTGAAGTTGACTATCTTGTATTATCAGAGAACGACGTGCGATTTACAGTAGTTCACGAGTTAAATGTTTTGGGCTGTGATATTTTGAAATTACTGTAAATAATACAAATTTCGTCCATATGTCGAAACGTTCCTAGTCCTTATACCATCTAAAATGTCAAAGTTTTCAGTGAATATGTCAAATGATACCTAGTAACGCCAGTGTTGCCAATTCCCAAAATATGAAGAGCTACTCTTGTACCAAACGTTATAAAACAAATTTTCAGAATTGCTCTAATACTATTCTATTTTTTTCCTTAATAGCCTCTTGGTCAACAGAACGCTAACAACGTACCCAACTGCAAAACAAAAGAAAATTGGGGTAATTCTCAAAAAGATCGCAAAAATATTGTGAATCCAATTATCCCTGTAGCCCAGTTTGAGGCCTTTAAAGTTTATGAAGATGCAGCATATGAAGAGAAATTGGCTAAAATTGAAGAAAAACTCAAAGCCAAGAGTACTTCAAATGTATACAAAGGTTAGCACATATTTTTTGTTGTAATAAAAGTCTTATAGGGTGCCCACCACCAATCAATCTGAAATATATAGAAAACCTCTATTTGGGATGCCCAAAGAAAAAATATTATTTTTGGGTCTCATAATTATTAAAATTTTTTTAATGATTAGCAGAATTTTAATCTGTAATTGATAACGAAAAATGTGTTCTTCATTTACTTTTAGTCAATACATAAAATAGCTATTACTTTGAAACATTAGGTATTTTACCTTTCTATATTGAAAACGAAAGAATTGTAGAACTATGTATATAATTTGGTTGCATTAAATTTGAAAACCAAAAAAAATGGTTTGTAAAATTATATGTGAAGATACAGAAAATCTTCAGTTGCAGTATTTTCCCTCTAATGTAACACCTTTTTCAACTTACCAGTTTTTTTATTTGTAAACTTGGATATACTTCCCCTTTCTAATAACATACACCCACAGATAGATTGTTATTTCTACCTGGAAGTTCAGTGGGCAATCCATATCGTTATTTATTTATTTATTATTTCAACGGTTCCACCATTTATACATATACAATCAAATAAATTATTTAATATTAAACATTGGCTTAATACTACTATAACAAAATCAGACGTCTTAGCTTATTTCTAAATGCATTAAATAATGTGACAAAATAATCAAGATCAGGGAAACTGTTAACAGCAGTAACCACTCTCCTAATTGGCATACTCTGACCATGTAGGGTGTTATAGAATCCAGAGGCCAGCAGTGGACACCTCCTGAGATTCCTAGGTGGAATCTTAAAATTAAAACCAGCCAATATATCAGGGGACGTTATTAAATTATTTATTACCTTATAGAAAAAAAGAAGTTCAAAATAACACTCCCTTACCTCATCAACGCCAAGCTGCAGCCCTCTCTGTGCCAATCTATACCCTAGATATTTTAAAAATTTTACCTGAACAGCCTCCAAACGTTTTTTATGTACATCAAAGTATGGGCTCCAAATCAAACTACAGTATTCCATTATTGACCTTACGTAACACACAAACAAGAGACACCACATAGATTATTAAAATCTTTGGACATTCTTACCACCATACCCAACATACGGTGGCCCCTATTAATGATTGCATCATAATGATCAACATAACGAAGTCTACTATCCAGAAATAATCCCAAATCTTTAACTACTTTCACCCTCTGCAATTTACTCACTCCAATTCTTCGTTCACACTCTTGTTGAGACTGAATATAATATATGAGCGCTTAGCAACATTCAGCTTGAGGTTAGTTTTCAAGCACCATGTCTCTAAAATATTTAAGTCCCTCTGAAGCAATTCACAATCTTTACTGGACTCTATTGCTCTAAAAAGTTTCAAATCATCCGCAAACAGGAGATACTTAGAGCTAAAACACTGACCTATATTATTTATAAGCAACTGAAATAGTCTGGGGCCCAAGTGCGACCCTTGGGGCACACCTGAGACCACATCAAACTTATGTGAAAGAAACCCTGCCAGTCTAATCTGCAATGTTCTACCCTGCAGGTAGGATGACATCCAAGAATAGAATAGCAATACACTTTGATCAATCAAGTCAAAAGCTTTACTAAAATCCGTGTACACTGCATGAACCTCACAACCCCGATCCATGGCTGCGCTAATGTAATTTGTATACAAGAAGAGATTACTCTCCGTAGAACGGCCTCCCTGAAAACCATGCTGCTCTTCCACTATAATACTGTTGAATATACCTAACGAAGGCAGAACCATTTTTTCCATAACTTTAGGGAGAGCAGACTGTATGCAGACAGGTCTGTAATTCTTAATATCAGAGCTGCCACCTGATTTAAATATAGGGGAGACATACGAGTGCTTCCATCTGCTAGGAAAGACACCACTAGACAAGGATTTATTAAAAATAAAAGAAAGAGGTTCACATAAAGAGACAACACACTCTCTAAGCATCCTATTCGGCAACAAATCAGGACCAGCACCCTTCTTAACATTCAAAGACAACAGGCAATCCAGCAAACACTCAAATCCAATCTCAACATGGCTTACATTAAAATGTGGACCGCTAATGATCTCCTGTTCCTGCACATTTATGTTAGCAGCCTGACCATTAAAACTCTGATATACGGAACTAAATTGTGTAGCAAAGAGATTAGCTACCTCTTGTCCTCCCTCTGCTTGACGATCATCAAGAAACATAACTTCCTGAATTTTATCACTCTGTCTAGTCTTTGGCTTAACAAACCTCCAAAATTCATCGACGTTCTCCCTCATTCTCCCTTCTACACTTAATACATACCTTTCATAACATTCACTGGTCAAAGCTTTACATTCATTTCTCAAATTATTAAATTCAATAAAATATTTCTGACTATTCGTTGTCTTATAATTTTTGTGCGCAACCTTCTTAGTTATTACCTTTCTCTTTAGTTCCGAATTGAACCAAACAGGAAGGCTCGACCTTCTCACAGTATATTTCGGCACAAAGAAGTCCACTGCTTGATATATAATTTCATAAAAAGCATCAACATTCATATAGTAAAGATCAATCCAATTTACTTGCAACAAATAATTATTCATAGCACCATACTCAGCCTTGTCAAAATTGTAACGGATTTCATTTTTGCACTTAATAGATTGTAATTGAAATGACAAAATAGCCTCAAGTGGGGGATGATAATTATCACAGGGCAATAAAGGCTCACCGGTGGTGATACATAACATAAATCGAGTACCGTGCCATGAATATTCCTGATATAATTATACTGATTTAGACCTAAATATGACATCTCATCACAGACAAAACCTTCAATATCACTATTAAGATTCCCAGCAAATAACTTATTACAGTCCCAGGTAAGACCTGGAAGATTATAATCACCAACTATAATTATCTTATGGTCTTTAGAATATTTAGCAACAATGTATTTCACAGCCCCAATATGATTAAAATATACCTCCATACCTAATGTTGGAGGCAGATACACACAACCAAAAACATACTTAATATGACCCACCCTAACTTTTACAAAAATATGTTCAACGTTACACTTTTCAAGAGGTACAGTACAGGAATCGTTATTAAGTAATAACGAAATGCATTTCTAGACAATGTAAAAGTATTGTTTGCAGGTACTGCTGAAGACAGATTTTTTACCAAAACTGAAGTCGCCGAACTCGAACGTAAAGGTATTATTCCTCCTAAACAAGAAATTAGTGATGACCTATCTAGTCCGATTCCGAGTCCCATGAGTGTCGAAAAATGCTATGAAAATGAATATCCGAAGGAATTGCGTAGATCCGAGAAAGATAACTTTTTCACGATGGAAGAATACAGTGCTGACATTTATAGATATTTGAGAGAGCACGAAGTAAGTAATTTTTATCAATCTTTTTTCTATTGCTATTATTTTTAGTTCCTGTGTTATAAAAAATGTTGATCCTGGTTTTGAAAATTTTATTTATTAGGTATTGTGGATAGTTATTCACTATTTTTTTTGCTTTTTCAATAGATCGTTTGGTGATAGGACGAATGTTGAGAATTATAGAGGTATCTCAAAATTCTCTATATTTAGCAAATTGTTTGAACAGATAGTCCATCAAAAAATATATCCCCTATTTATAAGTATTTTTTCTACTGCCCAACATGGCTTTGTCCGTGGTCGCTCTGCAGTCACTAATCTTTTGGCTTATGAGCAGGTCTTGTTGGAGGCGTCAGGTGGATGCTATTTACACTGACTTCTCCAAGGCCTTTGACAAGGTAGATCATCAGCTTCTCTTGATGAAGCTAAGTAGTATGGGTGTCCACGGAGTTTTTCTTAAGTGGTTTGAAAGTTATCTTTCCAATCGAACACAAAGGGTGAGGATTGATGGCGTTAAATCTGCTGATATACCTGTCACTTCTGGAGTCCCACAGGGTGCACATTTGGCACCCCTTCTTTTTAATTGTTTCGTAAATGACATAGAGGATTCTATAATCTCAAGCAGATGTCTTTTATATGCTGACGACTTAAAGATATTTAAGGTTGTTGGAGAGATAGAGGACTGTGTGGCCTTGCAGGGTGACCTGGATAGTTTTACTAAGTGGTGTGACCGCAATTTCATGCAACTTAATTTAACAAAATGTTCTGCCATTACTTTCTCAAAGAAAAAAGATAGTATAGTTTATAATTACACATTGCACAATACAATGCTGACTCGCTCAGATCATATAAAGGATCTTGGGGTGATATTTGATGAGGGTCTTTCTTTTGACCTGCACGTTAATAGTATTTCGAGCCGTGGTTTGAGGCTTGTTGGCTTTATTAAACGCACATTAGCTGATTTCAGCAGTGTGCAGTGTTTTAAATCTGTATACTGCTCAATGGTTCGATCTGTCTTGGAGTATGCATCTCCAGTCTGGGCACCAAACTATGAAATATACAGAAATAAAATTGAGAAGGTACAGGTCCGTTTCTTGAAATTTGTTGCTTTTAAGCAAGATGTGCCATTCAGTGTAATACGGGATTATATGAGCTTGTTATCATTATATAATAGACGCATCTATCTTGACCTAATATTATTTTATAAGATCATAAACTCTATGGTTGATGCTCCTGAATTGTTGGGGGCTGTTGGATTCGCTGTACCTCAGAGGGTGCTTCGGGCCCATAGTCTTTTTAATGAACCATACCATAGGACAAACTATGCGTTTAACACCCCAATGTCCAGAATGAGTAGGTAAATGAATTCACTGCCTAGGAATGTTGACCCATTTATACTCTCTCTGAACTCATTTAAGGGTTGTATTAAAGAATTTTTAAATAATTGAATTTTATACATAATAGACTGTAGTGACAGTATTATTGTTTTAGTTAATTGTTATTCTTTTATTACTGATGTGACTTGTGATATTTTGTGATTGTTTCGTTTTAGATTTTTTATTCTTATTTGACGTATTGTATATAAAATGGAATTTGTATGATTTATTGCCGTTAATAAACCATTATCATTATTATTTTCTAAATTCCGGATCACACAGTTTTATTGCGCGTTCAGCAAGGCCTTTCACTACTTTTTTTGGGTAATAGGATGGCATGAGTTAAAATTTATGTGTCTTGAAGACCATGTATCATTTGTATACCATTCTGTCTTTACACTGTCATTATCACTGTGATGTAGGGTAGTATCCAAGAAATTAATTTTTCTATTTTCTTCTATTTCTATAGTGAGTTGAAGTTTTTCATGGAAGTTGTTAAATTGTTTTAAAACATCGTTTATCCGAGTTTTTTTAAAGTTTGTTCTTCGAGTTCTTCCATTACTGTTTGTGCTGTGATTCTTGAAATTGATGATCCCTTGGCACATCCTTCAATTTGCTTTTATAACTGATGTTCATATGAAAAATAAGTAGAATTTAGTGGAAGATCTAGTGCATTAAGGAATTCATCTTGAGAGATGTCAGTATATTTTTTTACTTCGCTCCTTTTTTTTTTAATGACTTCTGTGGCAAGAGAAATTGGAATGTTTGTCTATAGTGAGACTACATTCAGTGATTCAAGTATATAATCGTTGCCTTTAAAACAGCCTTAAGGTCACTCTTTAGATCAAATTCAATGTCACCATTGGATGTTCCCCTTGAAATCCGATAGATGTCATTAATGATAATATTAAAAATATACAACGTCTTTGAACGAGAAAATAATGCGCATTTTTTATAGGGTGACTCAACTAGGACGGGAAACGATCGCTGAAGAGTATAAGTTGCATATAGACAACAGCTACGTGACGAATTTTGTAGGGAATATACAAACATACAGGTGTCATAACAGGGAATAGCTGACCAATACAGAATTATTCTCCGAAATTAACTAATCTCGGAGGCGCCACTTAACATCATCAAAGCGGAAATCGAACGAGAGATAAGCACCGACGATAACAATGACCAAGTCGCAGATCCTGCTCCACAGCCAGACCCGAGGTTCAAGAGCGACCAACAACGGTATGAGAGGACATCGCTGAAGACCAGCAGTAACAACTATATCAGCACGAAGACCAAACAACTCCAAGAGCTCCACCAACCGAGGATGCTGTGCGGGAACCCTAACCAACTCTTACTCAAGCGGGACGACCAAAACAGCGCATGAAATGGACTGTGTCCATGAACGAGACATTAATGCGCATTTTTTATAGGATGACTCAACTAGGACAAGAGATAATCAGCTACAGAGAACTACACGCCCAATTTTACAGGGAGTACGCAGACATGCAAGTGTCATAGTAGAGAATAGCTGACCAATACAGAGTTATTCTCCAAAACAGCCTGATTCCTGAATCTCGATTTAATACCATCAAAGCGGAAATTGAACGTGAGATCAGAAGCACTGACAGTAACAACAATCCTACTGCTGAATCTGAGCCACAACCAGAACCTAAAGTCCAAGAACATACGGAAACAGCTGAATGACTATACCCAGCAGGACAACATTGAACTCTTTGATTAGAAACTGTCAGCAGAAATGAGTGCTGCGGTGCTGAAGTATGATGAAGGCAATCCGTTAAGCAGACTGGCACTGCCAAAAATTAATTCATCCGAAAAACTGGGTGTCATGTTGGACATCATGAACAATCGGATTTTACCAGCTTATGTTTCAGATGCCTATACACTCTGAAGTCCTTGCATATGACCAGCTACTATACCGCAACTGCAATAGCTAAAACTTTAAAAATTAAAGTTACAACAGAGCGCCGATCAGCAAGAACAGAATCCAACACACCGCCATAGGAAAGACGTCTAAATAAGAAAATTGAAAATGTTCAAAAAGATAAGAACAGCTGACGGAATACATCAGGAGCACCAGAACAAGTAAACTGCAAAGACGAGCTGAAGAAATCATGAATGATATCATTAGCAACAAGATCCAGCGAATGCTACTGCTGAGCAATGCCTTGACACGCTGAAACAAAAGCTCTCTGTTATTGTAGGATGGCTAAAAAGATACAAGACCAGCAATAACCGAAAACGTGACAATGCGCTGTTGCAAAAATCAGAAAAGACTCTACCATAAGCTAAACTCTGCACCTAATATGACAGATAATAAATATTCCAATAGAGAGCAGGTAGAAGAGTTCTGGGAAAATCAACTTTCCACACCCGCCAATTGTAACATCGCAGCCGGCTGGATCAATGAAGAACACTACACCTGCCAAGACCACAGCCAGATGCTGTTTGACCCATTTACCAACGAAGAAATTTCAGGAATAATCAAGCAAATCCCATGGATACATGAATGATCTTAAACTGTTGGCTGCTACCAGAAACCAGCTGGAACAAATGCTTAAAATTGTAGAGGAGTTCTCCGGGGATATTGGAATGCAATTTGGACTTGACAAGTGCCGTATTTTGAACATCGTTAAAGGGAAGATACAACCAGGAGCATTTGAAATGCAGAACGGTGAAACTATAGCTGCAATGGAAACAGAACAAACATACACATACCTAGGTATGAAACAGGCTAAAAGAATTTACCATCACACTATGAAAGCCGAATTGACAACCTAATTAGTCAGAAGGGTAAGGCGGGTATTACGAACTAACTTAAATAGTAGAAATTTGTTTAAGGCGCTCAACACGTACGCTTGCTCTGCACTTGGCTATTGTTTTGGAATTTTCAATTGGAGCAGGACGGACTACAAAACCTGCAAAGAAAAATAAGAAGACTCCTAACAAAAGCAAAAAAACATCGTCCTTGGAGCGCTATTGAACGTACAAT
The DNA here is from genome assembly GCA_034092305.1 of Diaprepes abbreviatus. NCBI lineage: Eukaryota > Metazoa > Arthropoda > Insecta > Coleoptera > Curculionidae > Diaprepes > Diaprepes abbreviatus. Next base: position 8,496,465 of record JASJET010000142.1, read on the forward strand.
GCTTCCAAGACATTAAAGTGGATATTGGTAAGCAGTTCGACCAACAAACAATAAACTTACGTTCATATTTCCACAGGTCAGCGGACTCTTCCACACTTCATCGAGCAATATGTGAGGTAGACGATTCAACGCCGCGACAGCTGAGAGAACAAGATATTACTTCTCACCACCAAACAGACCAAGAGAAGTTACAAACCTGGCTACAGAAGCCACTTCATGGACGGCATCCAAACGAGGTCAATCAGGACAATGTCGACAACTCAGCGTCGAACTACTGGTTGATTTCAGGACAGATTTTTCCAGCTTCTTGTTAGCTATCCAAGACCAGATTTTTCCGACGAAGAACTATCGGAAGTTCATCATTAGAGATCCCTCAATAGAAAATGATCATCCAGCACATAACTGGGGGATGTCGAGCGTTTGCCGCAACCAACTATAAGGAAAGACACGACTCAGCCCCTAAGATACTCCACCAAGAGTTAAAACTATTACAGATAGGAAAAATGCCTTATTACAAATACAATCCAGAGCCTATTCTTGAGAATAACCTGTTCAAGTTATATTGGGACTGAACGGTTCTGACGGATCAAACAGTTGCTCATCATAGACCAGACATTATACTCAGATAAAATTTCTGGGCGAACTACACTAATCGCCATTGCTATACAACGAAATCGCTAAATACAGAGGTCTGGAGGTACAAAAAATGGGCAATGAACAGCATCCAAACGATTTCCATAAATTGATCACCAACTGGAATGATACCAAAGAACCTCCTGCCGAACATCAAGGGACTGGGCCTTAGTGAGGATCTGTATAAGCCGATTCAGGAAGCAGTTATCCTTGCAACCGCGAAAACCGTTCGAAAGTTCGTAGGAAATACAGCAGACCGCGTCACCTAAGACCCGATAACATGAAAGGGTTCCCACTGAGCTTCATACTTTCGGTATCTTTGTATACCTGGTATGAGTGAGTCAAGAGTCCCTGGAGGGAGTGCGAAGCTTGAAATCGTTTACTTTATTGTCCACGAATACAAAATGCTCATTGACTTCGTTTAAATCGATATTTTTCGAGCCAGCTTCAAACCGAAGCCGCCTCATATCTTACTTGAAATCTAGGCGTTTATTTCATAAACTTAAACATGACTTGACCTTGGCTTCAAGTCATTTTCGCAAAAAGTTGACGTCTTGTCTGTACCTAACCTCAAAATAACGCCTTGTTTTGATATTTTTCTTATTTAAAAACCAACTGTTGACTATTGTGAGGGGTAAAATGTTTTATTCTGCATTTAGCCTTTAACTTAGGTGTTCTTAAACATTAAAACTAATTCGAAATAATATACTAACGCCCATTTGACGCATGACGTAATCGTTTAGAAGTCAACAGCTAATTTCAAGCGCACTTGAGGTGTTTATTTCGCACTCGAAGCGTGCTTGGGCCAAGTCAACCCTAAATCGTTTCAGGCTTGACTTAACAAATCCAAGCCGGCTTCAAGTATAATCTCGCCCGTTTAATTCCTTATTTCTAGGCCGCTTGTAGAAGGCGCTCGACTTCAAGCGCGTTCGGAACTGTCGATATAAACGTACTGATTGACAATTTACATTGGAGTCGTTTTTTATGAAAACTCCCTTAAAAAATAGCAAGTTTTAAAATGGAGCATCCTGTATATATGTATATAGTTTTATTTTTTATTTATTTTCTTGGGATTGGATTCATATTAATTTCAGTAGTTTCACAGTTCATTCTTATTCAGAACATTTCCAAAACTAATTGCCTAAAATTTTAAATAAAACAGTAACACACATCTTAAAGACTCTATTTTTAGAAAAAAATTTCTATGACTTAAACCGTATTATAAACTTAAAAATGCATATATAAAACAACAATACCAAATCCTGAAAAATTCATCATTTTAAAAGGTATTTAGCAAAATTGTTTCCACCCATCAAAACCATTATTAACAAACTATCAAGGACTTATTTCTTGCATTTAGAAACATGATGCCCAAAAAAATTGAAGCAATATGTTTTTGCGTTTAAGAGGATATACATTCTTTTGATGTTATTGAGAAGATAAACATTCTTTTGATGTTATTAAGAAGATAAACATTCTTTTAAGATTATTAAGATGATAAACATTATTTTGAGATTATTAAGATGATAAATATTTGATTGTATATATATATATATATATATATATATATATATATATATATATATATATATATATATATATATATACAGGGTGATTCAAAAATCGATCACGAAACTTAAGGGGGTGATTCTACTTGACAAAATAAGGGTAGAGCTTCATATAATTTTTTTTCAAAATGTCATTCGTTTTCGAGTTACAAGCCGTTCAAGTTTTTATTTTTTGTTTTTTGAATTACTCGCTTACAGGAAAACCGATTTGACTAATATTTGAAAGATAGGCTAAGTCTTCTGCGCTTCATCATTTTAGTAACAATTTACATTGATTGTTTGCCGCTAGAGGGCACTTTACCTACATTGAAAATTGTTTTTTTGTCATAATTTTTTAGTGTTGACAGCTACAGTAGTTTTTGGCATAATTTCTGAAAGACTGATGCCAGGCCTTTAAAAAAGGTGCTCTTTATTTACATCGCTAAACCCAACGGTTTAGACGTAAATCACCCTTAAAAATTAAGTGGTAAATTTACTTTTCTCATTTCATTACCACCAGCTACCAGGTAAATAGCTATCAAAGTATGCTAGAGCTGTCAGTTTAACATCAAATAAATTCGCTTTTTAAACTATTTAATTTATAATCTTAAAATAACTAATAATGGCTAATCAGTAAATATTCATATTATGGATTATTGCGATATACATTTAATTGATAAAAATTAATGAAACAGTACTAAACAAACTAAAAAAGATTCTCAAAATGTCCCCCATTTTCTTCCATACATTTCCTAACACTCTTCAAAAAATGTCGCCTAACTCGATGAAAAATTCCTGGTGTTTCTTTAATAATTTGGCACTTTTCGATTATCCTGAAGCGAAGATCCTCGACGTTGGTTACTGGAATATCGTACACCAATTGTTTCAAATGACCCCAAAAGAAAAAATCCATAGGATTAAGGTCTGGTGACCTCGCTGCCCATGCCAATGGTCCACTTCGTCCTATCCATCGCTCAGGATACGTTGTATTCAAATACTGTCGGACACGTATACTAAAGTGGGGCGGAGCTCCGTCTTGGAGGATCCACATGTTGGCCCTTACTTCCAATGGCACATCTTCCAGATACAATGGGATACGATTTTGGATAAAATCTAAGTATACGTCACCAGTTAATGGGCCATCAAAGAAATGAGGACCAATAAGGTAATCTCCTATTATCCCTGCCCACACATTTAGTGAAAATCTACGCTAATGTTTCGTTTCTACCACATTGTTTGGGTTCTCGTAAGCATATGTGTGGATGTTGTGTAGATTTGTTATGCCATCACGAGTGAAACCAGCTTCGTCAGTGAATAATATGACGCCAATTAATCGATTATCGTGTTCATACTTAGCTAGGATCTGATTGCACATTTCCAACCGTCTCGGCCGATCATCGTCATAAAGAGCCTGCACCTTTTTTGAATGAAACGGGTAGAGTTGTTCTTCTCTTAGTATCCTCCATGAACTAGCCTGACAGAGCCGCACTTCATTCCCAATTTTTCTAGTACTAATACCTGGATTATCTTCAATAATTTCAAGCACTCTTTCTTCTTGTTGCACGTTTCTAGCAGTTCTAGGTCTTCCCCTATTTCCATTATAACTTTTAAAGGAACTACATTCCGCAAGCCTCCTGTGCACACTGGAAAATGTTTGAGCATGAGGGATATTTCTTTCCGGATAACTCTCCATATTATATCTTCTTGCCAACTCTGCATTACCATTTGCTTTTCCATAACAAAAATGGATATCACAATATTCGATATTTGAATATTGGTGATTAGCCATTATTAGTTATTTTAAGATTATAAATTAAATAGTTTAAAAAGCGAATTTATTTGATGTTAAACTGACAGCTCTAGTATACTTTGATAGCTATTTACCTGGTAGCTGGTGGTAATGAAATGAGAAAAGTAAATTTACCACTTAATTTTTAAGGGTGATTTACGTCTAAACCGTTGGGTTTAGTGATGTAAATAAAGAGCACCTTTTTTAAAGGCCTGGCATCAGTCTTTCAGAAGTTATGCCAAAAACTACTGTAGCTGTCAACACTAAAAAATTATGACAAAAAAACAATTTTCAGTGTAGGTAAAGTGCCCTCTAGCGGCAAACAATCAATGTGAATTGTTACTAAAATGATGAAGCGCAGAAGACTTAGCCTATCTTTCAAATATTAGTCAAATCGGTTTTCCTGTAAGCGAGTAATTCAAAAAACAAAAAATAAAAACTTGAACTTGGACGGCTTGTAACTCGAAAACGAATGACATTTTGAAAAAAAATTATATGAAGCTCTACCCTTATTTTGTCAAGTAGAATCACCCCCTTAAGTTTCGTGATCGATTTTTGAATCACCCTGTATAAATATATATATATATATATAAACTTTTGATGGAAGTGAAATATTTTAATATGATTTAATTAGAGTAGAACATCTACGCTAATCAAGTTTGTTGATTAAATAGTAAATAGTACAAACGTACAGAATGTTCAATTACTCACAATAAATATATTTATTGTAGCTTCATAACCGTGCCAAACCCGGTTATATGAAAAAACAACCCGACGTCACCGCAAGTATGCGTTCAATTCTCGTGGACTGGCTGGTAGAGGTCGCTGAAGAGTATAAGTTGCACACTGAAACGTTGTATCTAGCTGTCAACTATATTGACAGGTTTCTTAGTTACATGTCGGTGGTTAGGGCCAAGCTGCAATTGGTAGGGACAGCGGCAATGTTTCTGGCTTCGTAAGTATTACTCTGGAAATGTTCTGATTTCAGTAAAAATTTATTAGAAAAATGTATTTTAAACATGTTTCATTTTTTACTATTGTGATATTATCTTTGCAGGAAATACGAAGAAATCTACCCCCCAGACATTGGAGAATTTGTTTACATCACAGACGACACCTACACAAAGAGACAAGTAATCAGAATGGAACACTTAATCCTTAAAGTTTTGAGTTTCGACTTGTCCATTCCTACACCTCTCGCCTTCATTACGGCTATGTGCTCTTTTAATAAGGTTGAAGAGAAAACTAAATTCTTAGCTATGGTAAGTTTTCTTCGTCCATATGTAGATACATAACGTCTATTTTAAGAGAGGACACTACATTGCTATCTTCAAACTGTAAGAATTAAAAAAAAAATAACTGATCCAGTGCAAGTGTTTCATAAAAGAGATTTTCCGCTCGCGTTTCTACCGCTCGGCATTTTCATGAGTTATACTTTTGGAGATTTGACACTCCACGTGAAGACATTGAAAAAAAAATTTAGGGACAATTTAACCTCCATAATCAAAAATGTAACTTTCAAAACTACTCGACTGTGATTGAGCAACGAATTCCTATCAGTGTGCCAAATTTCATAAATAGTTTATGAGAAGGTCCGCTGTGACAGATAGACAGACGAACATCAAAGTGTTTCATTTTTCAATTCTGATACCTAACTCTTAAAAACTTTCAAAACCAGAAGAAAACCTCAATATACAAAATGTTTAGAATTTTTTCTTGTTTACGAAATGATTTCATTTTCATCGTCATCCCGCGTGTTAAAAACATTTTTTTGTTCTATATTCTCCCATTGTTGACTGTTCTGCCTTAGACAAAATCTTGCAAGTTATTAAGATCATTTGTGTAAGATCTTTGATGCTTTTTTACAAAGCTTATCCTTGACGTAACCCCATATTAAAAGTTGATGGTTCTTAGGTCTGGCGACCGCGCAGGTCATTTTAAAAGAGAAAATTGAAAAATCATAGTATTTTACTTATATTAACTGCAAGTATTATTGCAAGTAAATAAAATAATAATTAGGAGTTTAAAAAATTGCCAGGAGAGTACTTTCTTTTTTATTATGTATATTTCTAGTTAAACGTCAGAGGAAATGAACAATCTAGGTATTTGTTAGAAATAGCAGTTCACTCTCAAGAAAATGTGATGTGATGAGATGGTGATAGTTTAGTTTTTGATTTAAAAAAAATTAATTTTGTTTATTTATTTATTTATCCATACATGGGACAAGCCCATTCGCGTAAGAGTACTAAATGTCAATAATCACAGTCTATAGTTGAAATGTAGATTACAAGAAAAATCAAATAATAAACAATCAACCAATCACAATTTAGAGAAGTTACATCTAGATTTATCACAAATATACAAATTCAATCAATTGTAAATTTTTTTTAAATCTATTTAGAGAAATATTAAATAAGTCCTCATGAAACTCATTTCCATTTCTCATAATACGGTTGACTGGCGAATTTTCTTCGTAAATTGTTAAATGTTGCCTCAACTGGAATACTTTACATTCTCTCAGTTGTCTAGGAGGAACATATATTTGAAACAATTCAGTAAGTTCTCGGCTATTAATGAACCTATTCAGAATCTTGTGAGAAAACATAATTTTCCCTACGTTTTGGTATACTATTCAAATTTAACTCCAATTCTAAGCTTTTATAAGTGATATTTTCCTTTGGTATATGCTTTTTAAAGGCGATATAACGTAAAACTTGACTTTGGACTGAATCAAGCTGATTAGTGTGGACCTGATAATAAGGACTCCACACACACTGGTACAATTTTCCAAATGTGGTCTTACAAGAGAGGTATATAATATTTTGATAGCATTGACGTTATTAAAATCTCTAAACTGCCTTTCAGGTATTAGAACTTTGTAATAAACAGTGAAATTACCGGTTTTAATGTATACTTTCCTTTTTCCCCTGTGATTGGGAACTAATAAGACTTTATGCGAGCAATTACAGGACACTTTATTTTTAAATTTCATTTAAAATACCTTGTAAACCGAAGGTATACGTATACACTAGGTAATTGAAAACATCACTTCACATATTAATAGTCCAACACTTTTAATTAGGCTGAAGTAAACATAATTTTAGACTAAATCGGCAGACTAGATAATTTGTTAGTGCTAAATACAACCGTACATAAAAAGTAAAGTTATTCAGTTTAGCCAATCTAAACCAACTTGGCGTATGGCGCAGATGATGTCATACTTGCAGTAATGTTCTTTGTTTTTTTTTTTTTTTGTTATGATCCATTTAGCAAATACAGTGAACTCTCTCTTGAATGGACAGCACTTGTGTAGCATAAAGTGTCCTTTGAATGGAGGTGTCCGTTGAATGGAGAAAATAAAATAAACTTCAAATATTTAAACATGTATATTACGTATATGTAGTCAATGTTTAAATGTTAGTTAGCAAAAACACAAGTTTTTAATACTAAATATGTATATAACCTATGTATATGTAATTAAAATATGCACATAAATCATTTGTTATTTAAAAAAAAACTTTCAAGGGTGGTTTGCTTAAGGCCATTTAATTTATTTTTAACAATTTGGGTTTCTACTGAACTTACAGCTTGGGAGATTTGTTGTGCAATGTTAGAATTTCCCTGTAATACAAAAAATGTTTCAATGTCTTTTAGTTTTTTGTAGGCTTCATTAATGTCTTTTATATTCGAAGTATTCGTTTCTTCGTCGTCACTTTCACTTTCAGATAATGTTTCAACAACCTGATTCACCTGAAACTCACGTACACACTCTTGAATACTTAAATCGGGATTTTCAGTCAACAAAGTTCCATCAATTTCCGTATAACTTAATAAATCAATGGAAAAGTGTTTGTTTTTTTTCCATAATTCAGAAAGTGGCAGATCGTCCTCGGAATCTTCTTCAGGCTCAACGTTGTCCTGTGTACCGAATCCAGCTTTAAGAAAGCAATTGTTGATAGTTTTCGGTTGTACTTCCTTCCATGCAGTTACAGTCCAAATCAAGGCATTGGTAACGTTAATAGACTTCTCAAGTTCCCCTATAGAATCAGACTCTTCTATCGACGATAGCAGTCTTCGGATCAATAACTTTCTGTAGTAGCTTTTGAAACATTTTATAATCCCCTGATCGAGGGGCTGGCATTCAGATGTAGTATTAGGCGGCAGAAATATCAATTTAACATTACATAATACAAGTTGTGGATGAGACGCAGCATTGTCTAGGAACAAAAGTACTTTTCGATTTTCTCTCTGCATTTTTCTGTCAAATTTATTTAGCCAATCTGTCATGATTTCTCTTGTCATCCATGACTTCTTATTGTAATACCATTCGATAGGTAATTTTTCTACATAGGAGTTCTTGAAACAACGAGGATTCTTGCTTTTTCCAATTACCAGTGGCTTTTCTTTGTTTCCAATCATATTGGTGCAAAACAGAATTGTGAGTCTGTCTTTGGAAGCCTTACCTCCAGTGCATTTTTCTCCTCTCAGAGCATATGTTTTGTTAGGCAAGGCACGAAAAAATAGTCCCGTCTCATCTGCGTTAAAAATATCACGAGGAGAGTATTCTTTCATTATAATGAGCAGTTTTTTCTTCCAGTCAGCAACCACTGATAAATCTACAGCCGCTGCTTCGCCACATATAGATTTGAAGGAAATATTGTGCCGCTTACAAAACTTCTCGAGCCATCCGCTGGAAGCCTTCATGTCAAAATTTAGTTCCGTTGCAACTTCTAATGCTTTTTCTTGAATAATTTTACCAGAAACAGGAATGTTTTTAGAACGCACTTTACAAAACCAATCGAAAACAATTTGATCTAATGCAGCACCATCAGTTTTCAAAAATTTCCTTTTCTTTTCGGTGTTTCCGCTCTCAGAAAACTGCTTAATTATATCACTCTTACGTTTTAAAATTTCACTAGCTTGACTTTTTCCAATTCCAAACTTTTCTGCTAACTGTCTAACACTTAACTTATTCGTATCCGCATAATGGATTACATCGACTTTTTCTGCCAAACTTAAAAACTTTCTTTTGTTGGTAGCCATGTTATTCGCGTCACAAAACGTTTATGCAACTAAAATGATATTATCCTTTCCGCAGCAGTTTTAACAATACGTACATAATAAAGTAAAATGTGCTTAATAGAATTCACGTGCACCAATAAAATTCCTTGGAAAACCCTAAAACCCTAATTACCTACCAATATACCTGGCTGCCGCCTATTTTGTGGGTATTTACGCAAATAAAATGTGTCTTTAATAAAATTTAAAATTTAGGCAAATATTGAAAGGAAAATAGTAAAATATTTGTCCGTTAGAATTATTTTTTATAAATAATTTACTGTCCGTGTCCGTTGTTGAGAGCGTCCATTGGAGGGAGGTTTAAAAGTACAGACTGGTATATACGAATGGTTTTTGTCTCAAAAATTGCCCATATAGAAGAGGTGTCCATTGAATAGAGGTGTCCGTTAAGAGAGAGTTCACTGTAGTCACATATTTCTTTAGTTTAAAACTGTAATTCAAAATCCCTTTTTTTTTATTGTTAAATATAGATTTTAATTGTTTTTGGAATCGGTGTGTTTTATTTTTGGATCCAGTTGTTTCCTGTTTTCGATAAGATCATCGCTTCTTCTTACCGACGGGCCTAAAACAGGTGGCGCTTGAATTTATGTAACCCCCCTAATCTCCGGCATGCTAGCCTAGGCACTGCCCTAAAAGAAGGAACGATCAACACTAAAAAAATAACCACCTGTACAGAAGCATTAAATATTTAATTTTCATTCATTCTTTTTCATTTTAATTCTTTTTCTCTCACGTGATGTAGCAAGATCCTTACATTAAGCGCGCAATTCACGAAACTTACTCTAATTATCTATGGATTTAGTAGATTTATATTTTTTATGTAACTTTCTTTTCTTTATAATACAGTCTCTTAGTTCAGGAGAACACTATTTTGGAAATTTCATCGATTTTTAGATTTGACTTATAACATAGAAATTAAAGTAAAACTGGCACACTGCCAATATATATATATATATATATATATATATATATATATATATATATATATATATATATATATATATATATATATATATATGGTTTGGTTATTGCGGGTTTCAAGTCGTTTTCACGACGTTTCGCCAAAATCACATTTGGCATTTTCAATTGCGGTTCGTCTCGTTACTCGCTGAGAATTATTCTCAGCGAGTAACGGGAGGAACCGCATATATATATATATATATATATATATATATATATATATATATATATATATATATATATATATATATATATATATATATATATTTAAAAATAGGGACTATTTTGAAGATAGCTGTCACCTCTTCAAATAGACACCCTGTATACACGTTGTCTTTTCGCTATTCACATCAGAATTTGGTTTTTAAATACACTTTTAGAATTGGAAATTGACGCCTTATTATAAATTACAATTGTTTTGGCATGATTAATAATATTTTTTTTTTCTAATTAATTAGTACTTGTGTGAACTATCCATGTTGGAAGGTGAAACTTACCTGGAATTTTTGCCGAGCACTCTGGCAGCCAGCGCAGTCGTCATAGCGCAACACACTCTGGATCAGGAGGTGTGGGGACCCGAATTTTCAAGGAATACCGGTTACGAATTGGAGCATTTAAGGCCATGCATTGAATTCTTATATAGGATGTTCGTTAACGCTCCGACCAATCCGCAACACGCGATACAGGATAAATATAAATCCCAAAAGTACCTTCACGTATCGCAGTTGGCGCCGAAAATTGAGAGTTTCGTTCTGAAAACCGACGAAAGTAAAACTGAAAATTGTTCGTAAAAATTGTCGTTGTTTAGACTGTTATATCGGTGCCTTTGATAATGTTTAGTAAATTTTCTTGTGTAACCGGAAAATTTGGGCCTAGACAAGTGCCTTTTTTTTTACAGTTGTTTGTAATCGTGCCGAATTGGCGAGTAGATATTTGGAGAATCTCCACTTGAATCATTTGCTATTTAAATGTCAAATTAGTGACTAACATTGACCAAAAACTCTATAATTAAATCTGTATTACGACCGGTGGCACACTTAGAATGTACAGGGTTAGTAGTTTTATTTTGATTATCCGTTTATCTTATTTAGAGGTGGAGAAAAGTTGTATAATTTTGATGAATCTTTCATAATCTCGAAGAAAAATGAATATCATATTTTTGTAGCTTTCATTCAGATATACTTTATACAGTGTACGGCGAAAAGTTCGCTCAAATGGGGATTTTCTTTATTATGACAAAATGAAAATTATTATGTACTGTTGATAATTTTCTTGAAAGGTTCAAAATATCAAATAATGCATATTTGGAGATTATTAAAAATATCAAATTTGACAAGCAACGCGAGACGTGCGACTGCTCTGATATATGTGATTTTTGGTTTGAAGATGAGCAAAAACTAAATGCATCTACAATTTTCACACATGCGTACTAATAAACAAGTTTTCCATTTAATGCAAAGTTCTTTATAAACACTCGAGCGTGTCTTGTATACTAAAAATTAACTGATGTTTTTTAAGAAATTAATATCTGAAAAATGTACCTTTCTTCACTCAAACTAAATTACGTAGTTTGCTGTTACTAATCCTACTATCAAATGTAACGTGATAACGCCAGTTTGATTTTTGTTAATTTCTGACAAGAGTATAAAGAAGTCTGGAGAGTTTGACAGTACAATTAAACGTTTGAAAGATATAATAAAGTTGCTAAGATTGAACTTTAGTGTGTAACTTTCCTTTGACAAATTTGTTTATTTTTTTGTGCAACAAATGATTTAATATAAAGTTTGATTCAAGAACAATATCACAGTTAATATTCAGAAATATCTGATATGGTCTATGAAAGCGTTGATAAGAACATAAACTGAAAAAATTGGAGTTACATTTTTTCCTATCAATTATTTATAATGACGCAATTTTATTCTATTATGTGCAGTATCCGTTAAAAAGATTGCATCAGATGATATTAAAAGTAGAATCAAAAATTGTTCAAACATTGTTGTAAAATATTTCATGAAGCAAAAGCAAATGGTTTTATATTAATGTATAAAAGTTAATATAGAAGGGATTATTAAAATTTTTGAGAATAATTAGATAGAATAAAAGTTAACATTCTGCAGATAAGTGCCAAAATAAACATCTTTTTCAGATAAAGTTTATAAATAAGGGCTTTTTTTGACACTTCTTAAAATTTACAAGTTCGACAGGTAACACAAGCCATGAAGCTGCTCTGGAATACGTAATTTTTCGTTCTTGACAAGTAAAAACAAAATTCATGATAAATTTTTACCTGTTCCTGTAAAAAAAAAAAAGATTTTTGCTTTGAACATTTTTGTGCTTTTTTTTTTATTTATTGACATCTGAAAAGGGTAAGTTTTTTATTATGAGTGGGATAAAATTTATTGCCATTTACACGTCTTTGATAAGAGTGTGAAAAAAACTGTAAATGAAGTTGTGTCTGAAAAATTGGACATGACAGTTTAACAGTATAATTAAATATTTGAAGGATATACACAGAGTTTCTAAAATTACATGTCACATTTGTTCTTTTTTCTATGCAACCAAAAATTGCATCGAAGTTTACAAGAGTTGATAAGAACATACAGTAAAAAAGCTTATAGTTACATTTTTTCCCGTCAATTGTATATAATTGACATTTTTTTCCTGTTATATGTCGTCGAGCTTTATTTATCTGTAGTAACAGCTGTCATTTATATTAAATATATCTCAACTATAAAAATTGTTATAATATTGTTATCCACGTTTTTATTTTTTGATACCCTTGGTGATCCTTTGATCCAAACATGAAACTCTCGGCGTCAAACTACTGGATTGAGTAAGAATTAATAAATTGTACAAGATGCTCGTGTTTTTCATGATATTCTGTGACTAGAGTATGTTAATATAAAAAATTCATTTTTGATCTGTCTCCTATAAAACCCTGCGTACAAACAAAATTCAAAATTTTCAAATATTAACTGTGATATTTTTTTCTCTTGTCACATGCTATTATAATTTGCAGTACTGGCCTATTATTCACTTTCCAAAAATACGCGACTATGTTCTTGTTACACAGACCAATACTTTACGAATATTAACTCCTACAGGATTTGTTATAAAAGCACAAAATAATTCTTATCTGGATTTTAGACAATTATTCCAGTCGAGAATTTGATTTTTCCGGTAAAAAGTGTAATTCCCATTTAATGCGAAGTTTTTTGTAGACACTGTAAAGTTTCATATACTAAAAATCGCCTGATTTTTTGAAGATATATACATCTGAAATATGTAACTTTTTTCATTTAAGCCGATTAAAATAGTTTGCTGTTATGAATCTTCCTATAAAATTTAACATGGTATTGCCAGTTTGACATTTTTGCTAATTTTTGACAAGAATATAAAGAAAATTGTAAATACGGTTAGATCTTGAAAGTTTGACATAATAGTTTGGCGGTACAATTAAATATTTGAGGGATATACATATAGTTGCTAAGATTAGACTTCAATGTAATTTTCCTTTGGCATATTTATTTCTTTTTCTGTGCTACAAAAAATTGTGTCTAAAGTACAATTCAAAACTGATATCACAGTTTTATGTTCAGAGATATTTAAGACCGTGTATGAAAGGATTGATAAGAACATAAGTAAAATAATTTAGAATTACATTTTTTTCTATCAAGTATTTATAATTGACGCCATTTTTTTCTATTACGTACAGTGTATGCAAAAAAATTTGCACCGAATGGGATTTTTTTTTTATAGATGTAGATAAAAATCTTTATGCGTTTAATTTTTGCTTGTCTTAAATCCAAAAATTTTCCAAAAATTGCAAAATGAATATAGAAGGAATTATTAAAGTTTTCGAAAAAAAAATTACAAAAAATTAAGTTAACATTTTGTAAATGGATGTCCAAATGATCATAAGTTTCTCAAAGTTTTAATAACTATTTTTTTTTGGATATTTTTAATTAAAAATTTGGCAGGTATTGCAAGTGTAACTGCTCTGGCATACATTATTTTTCGTACTTACAAAAGCAAAAACAAATTCACAATCAAATTTTACTTGTTCCTGTAAAAAAAAAAATACTTTCATTTCGAACTTTTTTGCAGACACTGCAGATCGTATATTAAAAACTTAATTGTTTTTGAGATATTGACATCTGGAAAAAGTAATTTTTTTATTATAACATCTAAATGGAATCAAAGTTTGGTATTATTATTCTTACTATCACATGCAATGTGATATTGCCATTTAGACATTTTTGACAAGAATATGAAGAAAATTGTAAATATGGTTATGCCTGAAAAGTTAGACATGATGGTTTAACAGTACAATTAAATATTTGAAGGATATTCATATAGTTGCTAGGATTGCATGTTAATGTAATTATCGTTTGTCACATTTGCTTTTTTCAATGCAACAAATTAATCGAAGTTTGATTTGACTCATATCACAGTTCACGTTTAAAAATATTAAAGATTACAAGAGTTGATAAGAACATACTGTAAAAAGTTTATAGTTACATTTCTTCCTATCAATTGCTTCTAATTGACGCCATTTTTTTCCTATGATATACTGTCTGGCTTTGTTTGTATTTACATTACATTACATTTATATTAAAAATATGTCAACTATAAACTTTTTTGATAGTCTTGTTAATTCACGTTTTTATCAATTTTGATCGCCGATTTCTAGCGATTTTGATTGTCCGTGCTTTAAATTTTAACTGATGCGTAACTTAATGGCAGGAAGCAGAACAACGTTGGGTTCCTGAAAAGTAGTGTGCAGAATTTGTAGCTTCAGCGCCACTTCTGGTGTTGTTGATCCAAGCATGGAGCTGTCTGCAATAAATTGCTGAATAGATTTTTTAAAATTTGTGCAAGATGCTCGTCTACTTAACAGTATTCAGGAGAATGATTATTCTGTGCCTAAACTATTTTGATGTCAGGAGTTAATTTTTTATCTGCATACAAAAAAAAATTCAAAAGTTTCAAAAATTAACTGTGATATATTTTTGTCTATTGTTGCATGCTACTGTGATTTGCAGTACTGGCCTATTATTCGCTTGCCAAAATTACTTTTAATACGCGTCTATGTCCGTGTTACATAGGCCTTTATGACTTATAACTCCTGTAGGATTTGTTATAAAAGCACAAAATAGGCCCTTTTACCTCGATTTTAAACAAATATTCCAGTCGATAGATCTGATTTTTCCGATAAAAAGTACAATAAAAACTTTCTGATTGCGTTGTTCAAACGAATCAACTCAAATGTTACAGTACGTGTATAAATTATTCATTATTTTGTACAGTCGTTTTTATTTATTTTTATATACCTGTTTCTGTGAGCGTATTGCATTTTTTTAGTTTTTAAGCGTTTTAGATTCTGTTTAATGCCATATTATTAAGGAAATTAGAAATGTAAGGTATTTTTTATATAAATTTTTTACCTTCATTAAGTGTGAAATGTTGTACCCATTTTTATTATAAGGATAGTCCATCAATATACAGATATTTTGTATAAATTGGTTTTTGTTGCTCCTAATTAACAAATATAAAATAGTGAAAGCATGTTTTCGACACGCATAACGTGAGGTTAGGCGTACAATCACCGGTTGCAAGTAACGTTGCCTTTTAATTCTATTTTAACTAATTTCAAAGGAGGGTACAACTTCGATGCAGCTCCACTGATAAGACCATTAGATAGTAGAACAAGTGACATCCCCAAAAGATAAATTGTCCGGTCTTGGAGAGAAAAAGCAACGGTTTCAGATGCTCTCGAAGACCGTAAAATCTTTATCGTCCGATATACAGGGTGTCTCTAAAATATTCATACAAAACGCTAGCGCAAATTTCTGACGCTAACGTATGAGGATCTAGCCCAATTTGCCTTGGTCCAAAAATTGATTCTTCCCGAAATACAGGGTATCAAACTTATAATTTATTTAAACTTTTTTGTAAATATTTATAAAGAAAATAAATGTTTTATTAATGGTTAAACCAATTTAAAATTTACAACACTATGTAACTTACAAACAAGCCTCCAGACAGATCAAAAATGGCAAATAATAAACAAACAAATCTGAAGTATCCATTGAACTGCAGTACGCTCACAATTTAAGACCACACGAAGAACAGTGAAAAGTTAAAAATTGCACTATAGATATCGCTTTAAAAAATTTTTGAAAGTATGTAAAGACGTTAAAAATGTCCAGATCAACGTGATTACGAGATAACTTATTAGCTAAAATGCACATTCTATTTAGTGGTGCATAGGTGGAGTAGTTGGTTCTATGAACATCGACAGAGAACACTTCAACCCATCGATTATTTCTCTGAGGCACATTGAAACCAATATGCGTTAGTAATTCTGGAGAATCTATTATGCTATTAACGATTTTAAATAGATAAAGTAAGTCAATGTATTCTCTGCTACGTTCAAGAGGTTTCAAATTTAATTGGAGTAATAAATGAAGATAGTTGACATTTTCTTTAGGAATACCCAATTTATAAGCTACGAATCTTAAAAAGCGCTTCTGCATCCTTTTTAGGTCCAATTTGTGTACATTGTAGAAAGGTGACCATATTGGTGAGGCATAGTCCAATACAGAACGCACAACATTGCAATAAACTTTTTAACGTAAATAATATCGTTGAAGTCAGTTAGATTCCGTGTAACAAACCACACTAATTTCATTCCCTTATTTGTGATATTATGTATATGCTCTTTAAAAGTCAACTGACTATCTAATATTACACCAACATCATATATAGAATCAGTTAATTCCACAGACACACCGTTAATCTTATAATCGTACTCGATTAAATTGTTCTTTCTACAGAACCGCACTGTCTTGCACTTTCCAATGTTAAGGTACAACCTGTTAGTAGTGCACCATACACAAAATGCATCCAAATCAGACTGCATATCAATACAATCCTGTAGAGATATAATGCACTTCAAAAATTTTAAATCATCAGCGAAAAGCAGTGCCGTTCCATACGAAAAAGAGTTGACGACATAATTCAAAAACAAGTTGAACAGAGAGGGGCCAAATGCGCTCCCTGAGGAACTCCAGATTGCACCCTAATTTCACGCGACGAGTAATTCTTATATCGTACAATCTGTATTCTCCCCGTGAGATTGCTTCGCATCCGTGAAAGGAGTGGTTCACTGATTCACTGTCTCAAACGTCTTGGAAATATATATATATATATATATATATATATATATATATATATATATATATATATATATATATATATATATATATAGCATCAACTTGGCAACGGTCCTCCAAGGCATATAATAAAAACTTAACATAAATCAAAAGATTTCCGAAACTACATGATTTCCAAAAAAAGGATATTAATTTATCAGTTATCTTAGTAATAGCTTGATTTGCACGAAATTTGGTACTTTGAGTTGGATGAAAAAAAAAACAAGATTTAATTACAGTTTCAATGTACGTTGTAGAGTGCGCCACCAGCCCCACTTTGCCTAAATCTAAAGCTTCATGGCTTTATTGTGCCTTGATATATTAAATATCTAATTAAAAATGATTATTCCTTGACATCTTTTAACCAAATAAAATGTAACAAATTAATGTGACTTTTAAAAACGCGCTAAAAAGGCAAAAAATAATGTCTATTTTTATATGAAATTGAAATTTTTGAAGTCGGCGCTAAACTACGCGGACAGAATGTAACATAAACATAAAAAAGATTGAGAAATACTTTATTTGTAATTGCTTCTTTACCGGTAGCCTGTATGTATTTCGTGTTGGGTAATTTGTTTCATTTCATAATAATTTGTTACCGATTTCAAATTTTAGTTGCTTATAAAAATTTATATTATTATTTTCCACTTATTAGCGCATTTTTAAAAGTCTGTTCCTTTTTTATTTATAAAAATTATATTAAACATAGACTGGGCAAATTGGAATTATTATTCGACGTATCGCCTACGGTTGCACGAGGCATCTTCAAGGATCTTTACTCTACGAGATTAGAACACTGAATGATTCAGCAAAGATCCCTGAAATTCCTTGGACAATCGTAGGCGGAACGTCGGAAAATAATTTCAATTTGGCACGGCCTAAATCCAAGGACTATGATTTTCAAATTTACAAGATGACCATGTTTATGCTGACGTATGGACAAGGAATATTGACAGACATTATTGGTCCTGACATCTTATCACCTCATTTAAGTGGTTCGAATTACATTGAACACCTATTAAATTTGCCAGATTTATTGGATGATCTTCCATTGGCTACCAGACAAGAAACGTGTTTCGTGCATTACGTTGCACCCTCACATTCCACATTAAATGTTAGGAATCGATTACATAGGCAGAGAAAATGATGCTCCTGCAAATTGACCACCTCGCTCACCAGATTTAACACCTATAGATTCATTTTTATGGGGAACTCTTAAAACAGATGGTGTACTGGGACTTGTGAACATCAATGAAGAATTGTGGGTATAAATACGAAATTCAGTAAACATTTTATCCTTAGATGCAGATATGACGGAAAGGTTGCAGTTGAACTTGTTATTGTTCCTCTATAACTGACAACATTCCTAAAAGTAACATCTCTTCTAATTACTTTTTAAATAAATTTAATTTAGATAATTTGCCTGAATCATGAGATATGAGATATCATTTATACTCTCAAAAATAAACATAGCAAAGACTACTATGGTATTAACTATTAACACTAAAATAATTAAAAGTATAGCTAATGTAGTGGTGTTTCCCTTAACTAAGCTTATAAATTATTGCTTGGAAAATGGTATTTATCCTGAAGTATTTAACGTTTCTAGAGTAGTTCCAGTTTATAAGAAGTATAATCGTCAGGTGTCAAACCAACGTCTTATTTCATTGAGAAAATTTTTGAAAAACGTCTTAAAACTAGAATCAGTAATCATTTTGAATTAAATAATTTATTGAATAAACTACAGTTCGGCTTTAGAAATGGAATGTCTACAGCCGCTGCACTTAATAGACTGATTCCGATTATTACAGACGCTTTTAGTGGGAGGGAGTATCTTCTTCTTCTTATTGCGCCCTCTCCTTCCGAAGGTTGGCGATCCAAATGGCAATTGTGGCTCTGGAAGCTGCAGCACGAAATATGTCTGTAGATGAGCGATCAAACCATCTCCTCAGGTCTTTCAACCATGAATTCTGGCGTCTTCCTACTGATCGTTTACCCTGAACTTTACCCTCTATAATGAGTCGAAGTAGCTCATATCTTTGACCTCTCAGCACATGATCCAAGTATTGAATTTTTCTCTCTTTAATGGTGTTTAGCAGTTCTTTTTGTTTATTCATGCGCTGGAGTACTTCGTTGTTAGTGATCCTTTGCATCCATGAAATTCGCAACATCCGCCTATATATGTACATTTCAAAAGCCTCTATTTTTTTTTCTGTTTGTGGGTCCATTGTCCAACTTTCGCATCCGTAGAGTAAGGTAGAGAAAACGTAGCATCTGACCATACGAGTTCTGAGCTCTAGACTAAGGTCTGATCTTGTAAAAAATGTTTTCATGCTCATTAGTGTTTTTCTCGCTTGTTCGATCCTCGATAAAATTTCCTTCTTCGGGTTACACTGGCTGTTGATATTAACTCCTAGATATTTCATTGATGTTACCTGTTCTATTGTTTGTCCCTTGACATGCAGACGTACATTTATTGGCGCCTTTGAAAATACCACTATTTTGGTTTTAGAGACGTTTAGATGTAAGCCGAACATTTCGCTATGATGTACTACGGAATCTATTATGCTTTGTAGCTCTTGTACGCTGTTTGCTATTAGGACGGTATCATCAGCGTACCGAATGTTGTTGATCGTAGTTCCGTTAAACTTGATTCCACCTTGGGCATCGTCTAGTGCTTCTTTAAATATGGACTCGGAATACAGATTAAACAGGAGCGGAGATAGCACGCAGCCCTGTCGGACTCCCCGTCTAATCCACATATCTCCGGATGTTTGTTCTACTTCGACTGTTGCCGTTTGGTGCCAATAGAGTTCTGAGATAATGCGTAGGTCTTGTTCGTCGACGCCGGTTGTTCTCAGAATTTCAATCATCTTTTGATGGTTAACGCAGTCAAATGCCTTTCGATAGTCTATAAAACATGCATATACATCCACGTTCATGTCTCTGCAGCGTTGTGTCATTACATTTAGGGAGAAAAGAGCTTCTCGTGTTCCCATTCCGTTTCGAAATCCGAATTGAGTGTTATCCATCTGATCTTCGCACTTCCTGTAAATTCGTGTATGGATGATTCTGAGAAAAGTTTTAAGGACATGAGACATCAGACTTATTATCCGGTAATCATCGCATTGTGAGGAATTAGGTTTTTTTGGCAGTGTTATAAATGTTGACTTTAGCCAGTCTAATGGTATTTTGCCGGAGTTGTATATGTTATTGAATAATGATGTTAACAAGTCTAGGCTTTTGCTTTCGTTGTCTGCAATTAATTTAAGTATTTCGACGTTGATTTTGTCTGGACCGGTAGCTTTACCATTTTTCTGTGCTTTTATTGCATGGCGAACTTCTTCTTTAGTTATTTCTGGGCCTTTTTCATTTATTTGACTGACTGCGGGTGGTGGAACACTGGGTCTATCATCATCGAAAAGTGTTTGAATGTATTCTTTCCATCTCTCTAGTTTATCTACTGTCCCCAGAATTACCTCGTTATTATTCGGAGGGAGTATGCTGTTGTCCTGTTGTATGATTTCACAAAAGCATTTGACCGTGTTTCGCCTGACTTGTTAATAGCCAAACCTAGATATTACAATCTTACTGAAAAAAGGGTTAATTTGCTTTACTCGTATTGTACAAACCACTTTCAACAGGTAGAATACAATAATGGGGTTTCCAGTTTGAAATTAATACTGTTTGGTGTGCCTCAGGGCTACTTCTCTTCATCATTTTCATGAATGATTTAGTAGCTCGCGGACCAAGTGCTGAATTCATCTTATTTACAGATTATACCACTGCTATTTTGAGAGGAAAAACGCTCCTTATTTGTTGGCAAGTGTGGATGGTGTGCAAGCAGGGTGTCTGACTGGTTTTGTGCCAATAATCTTAGCATGAATGCAAGTAAAATTGCACACTTAACACAGCATATAGCATTGAAAATAATCCAGAATGTGTTCGTTTTCTTGGCGTGTATTTAGATAAAAAAAAAACTAACTTGGCATTGTCATATTGACAGAGTATTAAAAAGAATAGCATCAAACATATATGCACTGCATAATCTTGTGGATGCTCTTCTTATGACATTTCATACCCTCATCCAGTCTTTAATATCTTATGCGCTCCTTGTTTTGAGACACGTGGCAGAGGTCGGCACGATTTTTTCCTTGCAACGAAGGGACGTGCGGATTATTAGATGGTTGTCGTACCGTGCTGAGTACAGGCATCTCTTTAAACAACTTAAAAGCATGACTACACCATCTTTGTATATATTTGAACGTCTAAAATATAGAAGCAATTTAAGTATGCTAGATTGGACGATATACACTCTTACAAACTAAAAATGGAGAAAATTTTTTGTTCTTTATCATAGAATTAACAAATCTGTACTTTCAATAAACTACCACGCTCCCAAAATGTTTTAACAGCCTTCCTAGGGATGTTAGAGAGCTGCCTGTGAAGGTATTCAATTCTAAGGTAAAATATTTCCTCTTAAATCAGGCAGTTTACTCCCTGAATGAGTTTTATCATTTTTTATTTTAGTAATTGTCAATTTTAGTGTTATAGTGTCCTTTTTTGTGTTATAGTGTCAGTTCACCTCCAGGTGTTTGGTTAAATAGTTAATCTTTCTTCTTGGGTTGCGTTTTGTTTGTCTATGACATATCACGGATTGTAATTTAGATTTATATAGACGTATGTAAACATTTATGTAAAAATATGAAAACTTTGACTTTGTACGTTATTCTCATTGTTCTTTGCTAGTTGATTGTTAGCCCATTGCTATGAAAATTTTTTGTTGTTGGTCCTTAAACAAGCAATAAAATCTTTAAATTTGATTATCTCAGAAACGGCTCCTCAAAGTGACACCTACTAGGTTTAACTTTTTTGGATAAAATATGTCGAGGAATAAGAACAAGGCACTAAAAAGTTATGAAGTTTTAGATGTAGGCGAAGTGCCAGCGGAGGCGCCCTCTATAGTGTCAGATCCTAATTTCTCATTCTAAAAAATCCTAAAGTGCTCGACTTTGACACCCTATATTATTATCTTTTAGACTAAAGTAAATTAAGCTAGATCCTCATATTTTAGTGTCAGGAATTTACGTTAGATCTTTTAGAGACACCTTGTAAATTATTTTTTAAATAAATAAAAAAATCACATTTTTATTACTAAGAATGCACTTTATAAAATTTATATACTGAATGAAGTTTTGCTGCCATTTTGGACTTCAGAATCACGAGTATGAGTCGGTGCCAACACCAACTTCTTGATGACTGCCTTTGTTCACACACACGGTCAAGTTAGTTCATATTTGATAGGAACATTCAAAAACAATTTTTAATTTTGATACAAATTTATTACAAAAATTTTACAAAAGTATATCGACTATACTTTACAAATTTCTAAACATTAAAGCCAATACCTTTTACTATGACATATAACAAAGATTTTTACGTTTGTGAGCAATTTTGTGCTTTGAGACCAAAACGTAAAAAAAAAGAGAGAAACAAAAACAAATATACCAAAAATAACTTAATAGTTAAAATAACATTTTTGGAACAACATAATACTTCACATTTATATAGCGTTCCCAACTTGAAAACTAGTTTGTTTCTTACTAACTATATGGAAAAAAATGAGATGCAAATACAGTTGTACAGTGTACCAGTTAAATCAAAGGAAAACGCTATCAGTATGATGGGTAAGAATACGCTTAAACATCTATATTTATACAAGGTACAGTGGTCAAAAAGTAGACAAAGGTACAAATTCTAATATGTAAAGGTAGGAATGATACGTTAATAGAAGGTTTGGACGGACATTTACACAAGTATGGTTCTGGAATATTACGCTTAAATCTAACATAAGTCGTCTTATTAACAAAAAGACTTTTATCAATATACAGCAACCGTTTATAAACCATTTTGTAACTAGAAAATGGGAAAAAACTAACAATTTATCACCAGGTGGTTGTTTAAAGACCTCATGAGGAGTTGCCTCATAACTTTCTAAATCTAAGGGGAACCTCTATTGAGCAAAGTGTAAATAAACAGTTACTATAAGTTTAGACTTTGCACCTATTCTATTAAACTATCGGTGGGTGTCGAATCAGTTTAAATCAAAATCTGTAAAATAGTTTTATTACGGGTTCCTTTTTAGTGTGTAACTTAAAATAACACTGACCATCCTTGTACATAATAATTTAAATACAGTACTACTTATTAGACCTGGGCGATTGATACTTCAGTCTATCGATACATACAACATCAATATGCGGCATTTTGCTTCGATATTTACTCATATGGGAATATAAAGGTACTGATACACTTAAAGATTGTATCGTTCCTTTGTAATCAGGTCAGATTCCACTACGACTGTCAATTATATTGGTTCAAACAGTCTCCAACTGCGTTTTTCAAACATCGAACCCATCTAAATATTCCTTGTAGTGAATTTGACCATGGTGGCTTGGATGTACTTTATCACTTTTTAATTATGTAACAAAAAAGAGGACAGGGATACACTCGGGAATCTTTATTCTATGATTTGCAGTCTATACTATATTCTATATTTGCAGGGAGTCTATTAACTATTGTTTGTTTGAAGGTCATAGACAATGATGTTTCTTGCGAAGTAGTAGATATCTGTTCGACTTCCATCGTCTTTATTTTTGTTGAATATCACGACGTTTCGGCTAGTAATTATCTCTAGCCGTTTTCAAGTGAAACTAAATAAATCCCTTAGCTACATGACTATTTATACTAAAAGTAAATGCAGTAGAGTCTACTGCATTTACTTTTAGTATAAATAGTCATGTAGCTAAGGGATTTATTTAGTTTCACTTGAAAACGGCTAGAGATAACTACTAGCCGAAACGTCGTGATATTCAACAAAAATAAGACAGTGGAAGTCCAACAGATATCTACTACTTCGCGAGTCTATTAACTATGTTTCAAGAACGAATCCAGAGAAGTGTTTATTGGGACAATGCCCCCACCCCAAAAAAAATATATGTATGTGCTAAAATACCGATTGTAACGAACATTATTCTCGTATTAAAAAATGCAAAGAAATCCAAAACAATATAGAAACTCCGTGTCCGGAAAATTACGACAATGCTGAGACTCATCAGGCCATTCCATCCGGTACAATACCTCATCTCGGATGGAATGGCTTGACGAGTCTCGATGAGGACGAAACAGCACTGTTGTTATTTTTCGGAGGTCTGTTTCGTGTATCGATGTTATTAAATTTCTGTTTTTATTTTACCGTAGCGCCACCACACGACGATTTTATCAACATTGTTGGTAGATGTTGCTCTTGTGTTATTGAGTGATCCGTCAAGATGTCGCTATTCTCGTCTTTCGTGTCGTTTTCTCGGTTTAAAAATAGGACACGATTGCGAGATGATGTATTATACCGGATGGAATGGTTTGATGAGTCTTAATGAGGCCGAAACAGCACTATGATCATTTTCCGAATTATAGCCCGTCCCAAAAAAAATCTGGATTTGCTTTTGTGTTTACGGGTTTGTAACCACTTTGGTTTACTGTCAATTATTATTTTAATCGAGCCTCTTTTGAAAAGTATTGTGTGGAAATATTTTAATAATCGCAAACGGAAAGCATACGCAAACTATGTTGTTCACAGGCAAATTCCACAATCAATTTATTGTTCCGTTTGACAAAGGCGATGTTGCAAAACCAAACAAGAAAAATTAACGATACTGAATGTATCGATATTTGAAATATCGATACATTCAATATATTGGCGTATCTACACATAATATCGATACACTTGGAGAAATCGCCCGGTCCTAAGTACTACTTATCTGTATAAAACATTTAATTTAACAATATACATCTCAAATTATAACATCTTTGGTTGGTTAAATATGTCTTTATATGCATTTGAAATTTTGCCATTGTACGTTACGTCACCAATGAGAAAGAACAGTAAGAACCGTATTCTTCCCCTCTCCGCCATGTAATGGGCGGAACATTGAACCAACGCTTAGGGATCAAGTGCTTCCATGTTCCGTCCTTTAGTACGAAAGAATACAGTTTTACTTTTTCTCTCTCGCACCGTGGAAATAACCAGATTAAGGACACAGTCTATCTATGGGAATCTAAAAACTAATCTCGTTCCCAAAAAAAAAATCTCTGTTTAAACTGATATAAACGACACCCTTACACTAAAAATAAATCCTAAAGTACCCAGGAAACTCACAAGCCGGCAGGTGAGATAATTCCTCGAAACAAAAAATAAATATATTCTGGAAGCCCCGAATCTAAACTAAATTTTAAAATTATACATTTTTGATACTTTATAATCAAATTTTTGTATGATCATGTACGAAAGGACGACACTGACACAGATCGGCTGTGTTCCATTATGCACTTTAACAACTGTTTTACGAGTCGTCAAATGATATATTAAAACAACGTTGACTAATAATGTATACAGTGTTGACACCTCTACCAAATTTTAAGTAGATCTACCGATTTTCATTTCATTAACCCGATCTACCGAAATACCATCGAAGCTCAAATATTGATAGGTGATTTTTGGAAAAAACACGATTCTAAGATTAACTTTTTTATTAAAATACGTCGACTCTCGCTATATTGATGCAAAACAGAAATATCAAATGAAAATTTAGAATGCTGCCACTCGTAATACAAATCTGTTTTGATTTTTGCCCAACGGAAAAATAATAGTCTTTTGCTTTGTATGAACAATTTAAAGAAAGAATTATTTCAATATTGGAAATCTTCATAATATATCTGTGCAAAGCCCGACAGTAATTCCCCGATTACGATTTAAGTCATGAGAATTAATTAAATGATATTTAAAAAAGAAAATCCTCGGTGTCACTTTGAAAATCTACTGAAAATTATCGAAATCTACAGAATTTCTACAAAACTACCGAATTTGTTACATCCGATAGTGGCAAAACTCTATATCTGTAGTCATCTGTCAAAAAACTAGCCCTGGTAAAATATGCCAATATAGGTGTAATTCCCATTATAAGCCTTTTTTTTGCAGGACAGATATTATAAGACGTAAGTATCATTTATGTGAATTTTTTCAATATTTTTATGATTTTTCCTTAATCTTTTGGCATCTTTTTACTCTTTCAGTGACCTAAACTTTGTAGTCTCAATCATAAAAAAGTAATTTGTTGCTTTAAAAGCTCCCTTTTACCAAAAATGTCTATATTTGCCACCTTAGCTCGGGCATATGAATTTCCTGGGAAGTATCCTAGAACCTATCCTTTGCTGACAGCATATCGGCATCATTCAACATTTGTAAGTCTTGAAATTGCAGAAATTTCTCTTGATTCCTGATGTGGGCATAGTTGGCAGATAGGCACATCAAATAGTGAATCTTAACATAACAAAAAATATAAGTTAATTTGGAACCATCAAAAATTAATAGGAAGCATTTATCTATCACGTTTTAATCATTATTAACAATAATAAAGACCTCAAGAAGTAGTAAGACGTTTAACTTACCAAACTGAGGATGACCAAAACGGCAGAAACGGTGGCTAAAATAAACATAATTTCCACTTTCTCAACATAATCTTTACAGAAGGCTTTCACATTGCTTTCTCCTTCTACTTTCATGTGTTCTTGGCGTGTTCCAGCAGGAAATAGGAAATCTAAAAATATGAACTGTTAAATAAAGTTTTAAATATTGTAGTACACTGAAATAGCACATAGCCAGTGTCGCTAATTCGTGTTAAAATTCGCAATTTGTGAGAATTTTTTTAACAAAATGGTAATGTTATTAAGGAGAAATTTTTCCCAATTTCTCATTAATGTAAAAAACAAAATAGAAAGATTTTATAAAATATTCCATAACATATGCTCATAGAATATTGCACACGCATACTTAACAATGATTGTATCGATATTTTCATGTTACCTGCAGTGATGGACGCCCGAGGGTTATAAAAAAAATAAAATATTTGGTGTTTTCATACTTTTGTCTTCCAAATTTATTTTATCAATGTAAATATTTAAAATTAATTTTTTATGTATTTTATTTTCAATTACAAGGCAATAATAATTTGAACCTGCTTTATGAAGACAATAGGAATAATAAAATGACGAATAAGCTAAATGTTTAGGGTTGGTGAATTTTAAAATTTGAGGTGGAAATTTTTCCCAACAAGGTTGGCAATACTGCAAATAGCTCCTGGTAATGATGCAAGTTTTCATATGAAAAATCACACTGTTAAAAAATTTGATGAAGTTTTTCAAAGCAAAATTGAGATATTTAAAAATAAGTTCATCTAAAACAAAACTTCCAACATTTTGCAACAAATCAGGGAGTGTTTCACAACTTTGTGGCGAAAAACGTGGAGAGCGGTTCTTAGGTGGATGATATCTATATCGATCTCACCAAAGCTATTAATACAGTGTTTCATCAGTTATTAGTAAAAAGACTGTAGACAATGAGATTATCTGCATTGTACATTTACTAAATCAAATAAAGTTGAAAACCTCGCATCAGTGCGTGAAACTTGGTAACGAAATATTTGCTAGGAAATACATATTACATTTGATGAATAGGGTTAATATTTTTCTATATACAGATCTTTTTTATATACAGATGACCTGAAAATCTTTTAAAGGCTTTTTAACTATTCAGTAAGATCTTCTAATCAATTAGTGTAATACAAACTTTTTACAACGTACATTTGTTTTACAATTCACAGTGTAAAACTATATCTGGTAGTCAAATTATAATGAGTATTTTATCGATTTCGACATTATTCAAGATAATTGTAATATTTTTAGAAGAAACGTTCAATATAAATGGTGATATTTTAAATAATGGTAACCTAGAGTTTATTATTTAGTTTTTGTATGTGCACTACTTAGCGTATTGAGTCTATAAGTATTAGTTACAAATTAATAAATTTGAAATAATTTATAGATGTGGGTTCCCTGCAATGACCAGGCTATTCCACATCTGATCACTGGGTTATACCCATATTTGAAGTGATTAATGTTTGACTGGGTAACTGCTTGGAAGGACCACGTCTGGTGTGTACAAGCATTCTATGTTGTGCAAGTTAAGAACAAAGAGTATTCATCTTAAGATTTGATCATTTATAAAATCATAGTTGGGGTAGTGGTTGTAAACGCTAGATCGCGAAACAAGGGGGGTAATGTCAGTACTTCTCAGTGTAATTAAATTTGCATCAATGGGTACTCAAACTTAAGAAAAGAAAAATAATGTTTATATGTTAAAAATACCCTTCAAAAAAAAAATTTTCAATGTCATAAAGAATCTCTTAATTTTAATTAAAAATGCTTATTTTCCAACAAAAATAAGCAAAAATAGTGTAATTGGATAACAGCTTCATAGACTGTGTGTGCATAAAAAACTTATAAACGAAAAATTAACCTCTAATTCACCAACAAGGCCTAACTTTAAAGCTGGTCTAAGTTGAGAATTGTTTATATTAGCAAGCAAAATAATAAGTTCATTTAATTTTTGAACTTTGAATTACAAAAACCTAAAATCATTTTCTTTTAATATACCACTAGCAAAATGGAAAATTGTGTTTATTTTCAGAAGACAACTATTCTTCTTATCAATTCTACGTTTTTTTTTCTCTGTTTAATTCCTCTCTATAAAAGGTTTCACATATAACAGAAATTATAACAATATTATAAGCAAAAACAACTGTCTCTCTAGAAAATGTAACTTTCATGATAAACAGGTATATAGGTTACATTTTATTTAATAAATAGAGAAAGAATCAAACTCTCCAAACTTACATCGCCAGTACTGTGCCTAATTAAGTTTTTTTTTTAGTAACATACTTACAAAATTGTGTTAGATCAATGGGATCTTGTAATGAAGCTACACGTGGATTTTCGCACATTTTCCAAAAAATAGTGAATACAAACGTCACTATCACCAAACAGCAGAACATGAGCAACCAAGCAATTTGCAAAATGTATGTTATCCCCATAAACTACAAAAATACATGAAATAATGAATGAAAACGTGATACAAAGAGGAATTATATAAAAGGACCCTTTCTTAATTCAAAAAAAGCTTTATTGTCCTTAAAATTAATCGGTAATATAAAAAAAAAAATCATTCAATAAAAATGGTAAAATTTTTATAATAAAACTGAAGCGAGTTCTAAAAAAGCGCTAAAAAGCGAAAAAAACAAGATAAATTTTTGTATGAAATTGAAATATTTATTGCAAGTCGGCGCCAAATTATTACATGACAAAATGTGATTCACATAAAATGATTGAGAAATATTTTATTTATAATTGCTTTCCGACAGTAGCTTGTATGTATCTCGTATTAGTAGTTTTAGTAAAAATTTGGCGCCGACTTCAAAAATTTATATTATTTGCTTTTTAGCTCTTCTTTAGAAGTCGTTCAATTTTTTTTATAAAAATATTAGTTTTGAATTTATTGAGTTTCTAAGGTCGCAAAAAAGTACCCATTATATCCATAATTGTAAGCCTCACTGAATTGAACAATAAAAAATTATTTGATACAAACAATTAGACTAATTGTATAGAGATATAAAATAACAAATCAAATACATACAAATAAATTCATTTAAAAAATATAATTAATTAAAAAGTGAAACAAAGTATTGTGTATCTTTTACACAATTAATAACTTACAATGGCACAGCTCAATCTTCCAGTAACTCTTGAGCCCCAGCCTTTGTAAACTTTATGCCTAGTTGCACCAGTTGCCAAAAATCCTACAGTCAAAATCATAAGACCAAGTGCCCCCATACATGCTCCGATCAAAACAAATGTCATTTTCACAGCATCCACCCTAAAAAAATAATATCTATTAGACTCAAGCTACCAAAAATCAAATCCCACTATAATCCAGGAACCCAATCCCAAAAAATGACTGTGTATTTTGTTAAAAACAAAAAATAATTAAAAAAAATTTATTCTTTTGTAAAATAATAAACATCTTTATCTTCCTCGGTCACAAAATGTGTCTTTTGTGATTTTTCCCTCCTGGTTCTAACTTGGATTGTAGTCTTAGTATATTAAGTTTAATTGTATCTGTAATTGGCTTTGTAAAGTTGTTGATACGATGAATAAATAAATAAGCAAATAAGATAATTGAATGTTTCTTACCAAAATAGCTGCATACTAAAAACTTCACTAAACATTAGTACAGAAAGTGTAGCCCCCCGATACATAGTACCGCAAAATATTATAACACCTAGTGCACACATTATTGTTGCTATGAGCGTTGCATATGGTATGCGAGTAAGGCATTTCTCGCAAAAACCTAAAACAAACAAAAATATTTTAAAATGTAATAATAAGGCAATAAATGAAACTAAAGTCAAAGAGATGTATTTATAACCCAAAAAAAAAATAATCTAGAGTTGTGTAGGTCACTTCTATTAGAACAATTATAGTTAATTTTTTGTCAACCAATATTGAATATCAGAATTTTCACCTTCCATATATAAGAACAAGAGAAAAGACCTAATCTGGACAAGTCAATGTATATTCATCTTTGTTACATGATTATATTGTTGTTTTCCTTGAGATTACCCACTGAATAATTACAACTGCATGGTGCAATCCAATTAATAGTATGTTACACCACATGTTAAATTAACAAGATGCCTTGAAACAATAAGTTTTAAAAAGAGATCAGGAACTGAATTGTGAAGCCTATGAAATGGTAATTTTAACACTACCTCTTTGATCATCTATTGATTCCAAATAGGTCTGAACAGACTGGAGACTCTCCCTAGATGCACTTAAAGCCGTATCAAGATTTGTTTCCATGTACCTCAAAGGCATATTTTGTTCTCGATAACCGTTATTCATGGTGGCACTTTTTTTCACTAAAAGTGTCCTTATAAATAAACAAATTCGTTCAGCGCATTGTCTGTTTTAATTAATAACTTGAATAAAAATTATTCATCCGATGATTAACAGATAAAAATTTGAATTCAGGTAGATAAGCCACACCTTGAGATTAGATAAGAATTGTTTTGGATATATAAGTTCGCACTTACCCATTTTGGCGAATTGTACTCAGTCTTTATCTTGAGATTAAACAAAAGGTTTATAAATTAAAAGCTGCTCATTGTTATACTTTCACTAAAAATTACGAAAACACAAAAAAGTCAACAACCACCAAGCTGTCAATCTGACGTTTTGATGACGTATAAAGAGTTTTTAACGGAATTTGGTATATCTGGTTGCGTAACATCATTTATAATTAAAAATGAGACGGTTGTATAGAGATGAGAACCCATAGTCGATACAGGATAAATCACGTTTTAACACTTTAGAGCTTTTCAAAAAAGGAATTTCGAAGAATGCAGGAATTTCTTTTTAAATAATCGTATGCAGAATATGTGAAGCTAAGAAGGTAGATCGTATCATAATTTTTCGCACAGAAAATTTCTTTGCAATGAGTAATAAGCCTTAGCTCTCTTTAAAATACAGATATCGGCAAATCAAGAAATTAGTTTTTAGATATTGTTATGAGCTATCTTTTGAAACCAGAATCGAGTTCATGTCTCTATTTCATAAACAGATATCGATAAAATTATTAAATGACACCTTCTTTGTTTAATCTATTCTCGAGCATATGCAACCTTCACTACCAATAAAGATAAAATATACTTGTGCTATTCTTATAAGAAAAACGATTCGTCATTTGTAGAAGAATGTGCGTACATATCGATTTGTTTAGTTATTGTTCAGTAGGAAGACGCAAGGCAAAAGTGGATCGAAATTGCTTGCATAGTAAAATAAAAACTCAGAAGTTGTGAAAAATTTCTCGTTAATAACAAAATATGCCATTTTTGTAGAAAAAAACAAAAATCTTTCCCAATTTTCAAATTTTGTCGGGAAATTGGGAAATTTCCTAAAAGTTGGCAACACTGTTCCTAACTTGTGAAAAAAAGAAATTTGATAGCCAAATTCCCTAAGAAGATTTAAGATTTACAACTGATCTAGTTGCCATGAAATTCAAATATTATAGTTGGCCAGTTTTGGTTTGCTTATGATATTGTCATATCTATATTAGATATGTCAACAAATTAACGTTTATATAGGGATATTAAGGATAAGAACCTTGCGATATAGCCTTGAAATAATTAGGAGAAATAGTTGTATCCCGAAAACTAATAAAGTTCTTCAGTTTTGCCGGTTCAGTAATAAAGCAAAATGATTTTTTATGCTTTTATTTTTAGGATTTAAAATTTGCTTGACTTACTGTTGCTTTTGTCAATTTAAAACATCAGCTGTTGAATCCGGCTGTGAAGGTTGCCAAGTTTATTCCTGACTTAAGAAAGTTCGGCTTTTTTTCCTGGTGCAAAGAATAAAAATGTAAATAAAGCTAAAATATTTTAAAGTTGATTTAAGTTAGCCAAACTTGAGTTAAAAATGTAGACAAGACTTATCCTCCGTTTGGATGCTCCGGGCACGAAAATTGTTAGAATATTTTTTTATTCTTTTAGAATAATTGTGTGGTTTGGTTTTCATTTTTTTAGGGTACGAATTTGACATAAAACTAGACAACCGTCATTTACAGTTTTCTAGAATTGTATTCTTTACTTAGAATGGGTTGGATACTTTAGGTATATTCTTTTGAGTAATTATCACTTTCAGTTCTGTCACTTGAAGTGATCATGATCACTTCGACCCAATAACGAGTAAACGCATATTCAAAAGAACATGAAGTTATCAGTTTCGCTTTGTTCACTTTGATCAGTGATAATTGACTCAAAAGAATACACTCTTTGTATAAATAGAAGATTTTTTTTATAAATTCTTACTAAGAGTTTATCTTGTATAAGGTAAAAATGCACCACTTTGTTCCTTAACATTTATTTATTTATTAATAAAAAAATATTTACATATTTTACAGGAATGCTTCTTATAAAAAATAAAATAAATACTGTTAAATTTCATTACAAAAACTTTGGTTTTGTGTTTGTTTATTTTTATTATAAAAATAATTTACTTTAATTACTTCTCAAGTAATACAATACAATGTTTAATGAACCAAGAAAACCGAGTTATATTACTTGAAAAATCTATATACCATATATATATAGTAAGTAACACACCTTACATTTAACGTAAGATTACAAAATAACTATATTACAAAAAATACAAATAGAAAAAATACAAAACTAACTAAAGACTAGATAACAAAAACCATAGTATAGTAGTAAGGACTTATTCCTTTATTTATCAACGAAACTATCCTTTAGTAAGCCACAGTATGCATAATCCTTTTTCCGAAGATATAATCAGAAGAAACCACCTGTTAATCCGCCGATAAATAATAGAACAAAGTCCAAAGCCTAAATTGATCAAAATTTGACTTAAATCCATTTAATAATTTTACAGATATTTTACAATGATTTCCTTCAAGTTTTGACCAACCTAGTTAACCAAAAATATATTCCATGTTTTTTTTTTCAGTTTTTTTCCATTAAAGCGTATAAGTAAGTCGAAAACGAAGCCATGTTCAGGTGATTTTAATAACGTATTACGTACCTATTATATATTTTTAATCACAGAGAGCAGTGTATTTTTATTTAAACTGCTCAACAACTGAAATAAACATTTGAAATATTTACAAGCATGTTCTAGCATATATTTCAATCGTTGAACAGTTGTTTTTAACTATTGTAACTAATCAATTATAGTTAAAATATTGTAAACCAATATAATAATAATAATAATAGTAATAAACTCAATAAAATAAAGAAAAACTTACAATTTTTTAACTATATTATTTAAGTAACTATATATATTTATTTTAATCTATTTGAGTTTATATAAACAGTATGATATGTGAAGATAAATTATTTCCAAATCTTGGAGTATTTATTATATATGTTTTTTAAATACGTGTCAAAATTAAAATCTAGTTTTTTTTTTCTCAGAACAGTCATTTCAACAAAATTTTGCTTT
Organism: Diaprepes abbreviatus; assembly: GCA_034092305.1. Lineage (NCBI taxonomy): Eukaryota > Metazoa > Arthropoda > Insecta > Coleoptera > Curculionidae > Diaprepes > Diaprepes abbreviatus. The sequence goes on from JASJET010000142.1 coordinate 8,530,655, forward strand.
TAGAGTCTCGTTAAACTATAATATTGCAGGATGGCTATTTTTAAAATAAAAATATCACATTTCAGAATTTAGTTAATATCATATCATTTATTTTTTTGTTTAAAACAATAATTTACGTTTTTTTTAAATACCACAAATACATATATAGTTATTTATTAATATGTATTAAAAACATGTTGATAACACTTGAAATTGGCGCCTTAATTTTAAGTGTCCAGTAATTACGATGGTGCCGAAATGATTTAAATGACGTGAGAGTCATCAATATTTTTTGATAAAAACTTATGTGAGGCCCGAATTTAACTACTTTTTTTAGTATAAAACAGTAAAAAATATTATGTGTACTAAAATTTGAGAAAGACCAGCTGCCTGCCATTATTTAATAAAAATTACATAAAAAGTTGGTTTATGGGGTTGAAGGGTGTCAATGAATTCAAAATTACTGCAAATAAATCATTACAATTGCTATTAAAAAATTACTATACAAATATATCGCATACTTTCTGAGAAAATACCATGTCTAAATAAATTATAGACATTTGTGATTTTGTTTCTTTATTTTCAAAAAAAAAATGTCCAAGATTGGAAATTTAAGTCTGTTTTAAGGCACAAATGTATGTCACGTATATTTTTTTTTTACATTTTCAGGAGATCATTATCACGAATCGACAGTGTTTTTACAAAATATGTGTCCATGTTGCTTCTTAAAATCTTAAAATAGCACACGTTCAACTGCAAAAAATGAGCTATATATAAATATATACAGGGTTATTTTATAAAAATAAATTTTATAGTTTTTAAATACTAATAACATTTTTTATTTAACAAAAATATGGTTAAAGATTGCAATGCTGGGTTATGATAAAAATCCAAAAAAAAAAAACTGAGATCCCAATAAGGTAAAAATATCTATCCTATAATTTTAAATGCAATTTAAAAAAAAAACACACACACAAGTGTTGTAAAAACATTCAAATGTTAAATTTAGAAATGTAGTAGTCATTTCAAGTCTTATCATATAAGAACAAAATTTATTAATAAGGTGTAATCAGTAATACAATCTGTCAAAACAAGCTTTCTTTAACCACTAACAATGATCAGTACAACATGTTGACCACCTAAGAACTTTTTCTGATTGCTTTGCATTGATTAATATAACATAAAATTATTAACTTCGTTAGTTTAGCTATGAATTCAATCAACTCCTCAAAATTGAAATTACTAATATTGGCTGTATTCTTTAGAGTAATTATCAATTGATCAAAGTGAAAAACGTGTAACTGATAACTTCATGTTCTTGTGAATATGCATTTACTTGTCATTGGGTCGAAGTGATCATGATTACTTCAAATAATAGAAGTGAAAGTGATAATGACTCAAAAGAATAGTCCTCATATTCAACACAATAGAGCTATTCTTTTGAGTTATTATTATTTTCACTTCTATCACTCGAAGTAATCATGATCGCTTCGACCCAATGACAAGTAAATGCATATTCAAAAGAACATGAAGTTATCAGTTACACTTTTTTCACTTTGATCAATTGATAACTACTCTAAAGAATACAGCCATGGCTGTATTCTTTAGAGTAGTTATCAATTGATCAAAGTGAAAAAAGTGTAACTGATAACTTCATGTTCTTTTGAATATGCATTTACTTGTCATTGGGTCGAAGTGATCATGATTACTTCAAGTGATAGAAGTGAAAGTGATAATGACTCAAAAGAATAGCCCTTATATTGTCCGCACATAACCGTATTCTTTTCAAGTAAATTATTACTGACACCAAAGTTATAAAAGTGAAAGAAGTGGTGTTCTTTTTAACCTTATGTAGCTACTTTCATTCTGTATTTTGGTGAAAAAAGTGATCATAAAAATTCCCCGTTCAATTTCTTTATTTTCCAGGAGATTTTGACGATTTGCATTGTTGTTTTTTATACTTTTTTCTGGATCTTTTCACTATTAAATTGAGAAATAAAAGAAATTTTCGTTCCAGTCTGAAAGAAGGGTGGTTTAAAATTACAGAGGAGCAGTTGTAGTTTGGTCATGTGATAGGAAAAACGCGAGTACCGGGAAGTTACGGGAAAGGTAGACCAAAGACAAGATGGGCAGATAAAATCAGGGAAGAAGAGCGGTAGGGCCATGCAGTGAAATCAGAAAATTAACACAGCAACAAGGGAGACAAATAACAAAAACTCAACTCCACCAGCTTTTCCCCTGACGATAGAAACGTTTCAGGATTAAGTAAGTTAACATTATATATATATATATATATATATATATATATATATATATATATATATATACAGTGACATAACTAAGGGTTGGCTACACTCCCCCCGCACAGCGGGGTCGTTATTTACGTCACTGCATATATATATATATATATATATATATATATATATATATATATATATATATATATATATATATATATATATATATATATATATATATATATTAAAAAATCCCTGTTAATTAGAAATGAAAGAAAAACAAGATTAAAATTGATCACGTCGTACTCTTTCAAACAAAAGGTTCAGGTTAAAGTGATAATAATCCTTTTCCAAAAGAATACAGCTAATATTAATCAAGAAGGATCAACTGAAAAACGCAAATAAACTAACTTGTCAATTAAAATGTATAGAAACGATTCTAAACTAATTACAATTAATATAAGCGTCCAAAGCGATGATTTTAAATCAACGATTAATATACCTTTATCAACGATGATGAATACGTCAGAAATAGACGTTCTCCACTTCTGTAGGAGTCTCTGGTTGTCCATACCCCGGACTTTCGTATCCTGCCGGTTTCTTACTACTTTCCTTGGCTTTTTGTTCGGAACTTTCTGGATTTGCGACTTTTTCAACTACTTTATCGACTACGTTGATGAAAAGATTTATTGTTTCCGTGTTGGCGTTGAGCATCTTGCAGATTTCGTTGACCGCTACTCTTTGACACGGTAATTTGAGACCGCGAATTGCTGAACTGAGACAGGCTGCTGCAATTACTGACGGGGGTGTTTGTATTAAAGTTGGTTCTGGAAAAAAAAATAACATTTTAGTGGGTTTTGCCAAATTAAGTCAAAACAAAAAACAGTTTTTGACATAATTGAAATTCAAACTTTTTTAGTGCTCCCCGTAATAGAAAAATAAAATTGGACGGTACGATCGAAGAAATCCTCTAATTTTGAGGATTATTGTATACCCGAAATTTTAATCGCTTTCCTAGAAGAAAAAAAAAGTGACGTTATGCTGCACATTTAAAAATTGCTTTAATCTACATACTAAAAGTTTCAGTGACAAGTTCTCAATTCATATACCTACGTATCTATAGCCATTAGACACCTCTCATTAGTTACCATGAAGTAAAAAAAAATGTACGCGGTAAACATCTGTTGTTGCTAGTACAGACGATGCAAAATAAAGGCAAAGGAATCCTTCTTTGCGTGTTTATGGGCCGTACTTATGCAGAAAGTACCTAGTTCTGTACAGCGTATCAGCGACCCGAAATAGATTGCTCGGATTTTTAATAGTACCTTCACAGTACAATTAAAATAAGCAATAAGGTACTTCTGCTCTGCGCCAACCGAGTTGTTCACGAATTAAAAACGAAAAAATTGTTTGTTTAATAAAAATTCACTGGGAATATGTATCTAACAAAATCTACTCATTACTAGATCTCATTACAAACAGATTACGTTAAAAACATATTTTTTCTAAGCGGTTGTATCAGTATGTTTATTCCACCTGCCACGAAAACTTAACTATTATAAAATTCACCCTCAACAGCGACGTCAGTTGGTCAAAAGTCGAGTAATTTAGTTTTTTATCTAATTTCATTTCCATCAAGGGTCGACCAGGGTGCAGCATAAGTATCTATTAAGGCACTACACCTGTTGATTTAATAAGTGTGCTATGCTATAAAGCTTTTGTTTTTTTAGAAAAAAAAGGGAGCTACTTTCAAGCGGGTTAAGGAACCTTATGTCAGGAACCCAAACACGCGTCTTTGACCTTCTCTTGGTATAGAGCAGATGCATCAAAACCACTATTTTTCTTTTCCTTATTTATATATGTTAAATGCATATGGTGTGGAGAACTACCGATTATTTTAATATAAAATATAATTATTAGTATACCTATATTATTATTTTCCATATTATTCTAAAATTTTCCGATGATATCGTCGGTTTTAATCACGAATCTTATCGTAACCTCGTCTAATTATCTAATAAATAATTACTTTTAATTACATCTAATAACGTGTGCTCCAAGGAGACTATTTTATATAAATAATAATAGTACCATGTAAGATTCAAGAGAAATATTTGATCAGAAAGTTACTAAACTGCATCCCTACCAGGATAAAAATATTTCCTTAACTTTTAGTCTACGCATTTTTATCCAGGAAGTGTTTTTCAATTATCTTGATAAAAAAGAAGCGCGTGTCTATTTATCCCCTATAGAATCAAGCTGTGTTCTTGTACGCTCTGCCGAGTTTCTTTAACCAACAAAGACACATGGAATGATGATCCGTAATTATTAAAGTTGATAAAAAAAAACGCACCATATGCTGCGTCAGTGGGTCGCGACTGCTTTCAGCCTCGAGTATAAGAGCTTGTAACTCAAGCAAAGCATTGCACTACATAATTCATTGATTTGCCCAAATGAACAAACAACATGGACTTGAGTGATCGGCAAATCAAAGTGTGCTACAGATATATCACATAATACAGCGTTTTCAATTTCACACGAAAAATTTCAGAAGAAGGTGCCGCGTTTGCTCTCAGTTGGGAACCAATGCAATTTTGTGGTTAATCCGGAGGCTATTTGACGTTTTTCCATCGCAATTCTGGCGAGTTTTTGCAAGAATACTTCACGATCACGACGAAAATTATGGAATTAAAGTTCGAATTGTTACAACATTCACCAGATTTGGCCTCTAGTGACTTTATTTTATTTACAAACTTAAAAAAATGGATCAGCGGAAAATGCTGGAGAAACGCTAGAAAAATATATCGAACTAAAATCAGATTATGTTGAAAAATTAAAAAAAAAATCTACCAAGGACTTATTGAACGACCCTGGTATATTTCGGGAAAAATAGTGGTTATGGTGTGCTATACAGCATTGGTATCCTAAAGTTTCCATATTTTTCGAATATTAATGTCATTTTCTCATACTTATCGCTGCCAAAGTGGATTTTTAACTCTTCTGCAGATCAAAACAGAAGCCAGGAATAAGTTGGATATTCAAGATAACATTCAATTGGCTTTGACCAACACCCAATCAAGAATTATGTAACAGATGCAAGCTCAATCATCACATTAATCATTAGTATTAAAAAATTCATTATTTGCTGTTTTATTGATCAAATATGGCGGATGAGAAAGGGAACTCGTGAACATTTTTTAAGAGATCGAAAAATGGTTGAGATTAAAAAAAGGTTGGAAGACAATGAACTATAGTATAATCAAAATAACGAGACTCTCTGCATAAATCCATTTATAAAGTCGCTACATTGTCTGTGACCTCGACTGGCACTGTCATGAATGAATTTCAAAGAAATAACTATTATTTCATTATAGACGTGCGTTCTGTATTAGGTTTTGTTGAATAATATGTAGTTTATAAACAGTAGACTTAGTTATATATATATATATATATATATATATATATATATATATATATATATATATATATATATATATATATATATATATATATATATATATATATATATGTACTCGAAGGTTTTTGGGCATCCTGTGCATGTGCCGAGTCCCTCTCAGGACCGCATCACACCCGTGAAAATATCCGACATTATATATATATATATATATATATATATATATATATATATATATATATATATATATAAATTTTCTTGATTCTTGAACCATACATTATATCATTTTTCTTAATTTTGTATTTTCTTGGGTTTAGGTTCTATAATTAATAAAACACAAAACGATTGACGTTTCGCCCTTTATTCAAGGCATTTTCAAAATTTTTTCCTTGACATTTTGCTGTTCTGTTTCTAAATATGATTTAGAAACAGAACAGCAAAATGTCAAGGAAAAAATGTTGAAAATGCCTTGAATAAAGGGCGAAACGTCAATCGTTTTGTGTTTTATTAATTATAGAACCTAAACCCAAGAAAATACAAAATTAAGAAAAATGATTATATATATATATATATATATATATATATATATATATATATATATATATATATATATATACTAGCGACCCGCCCGGGCTTCGCACGGGTGCAATGCTGATACTAAATACACTACAGAAAAACTGTGACTATTTATTTTATTTTTACAACAATTATTACATCGGCCTCCGACGCGCTATTTATAGGCACGCTGCCGCCGCCCCGGTCGGCCAGTACCGCCGCAAGCGCTACTTCCCGCAATTTTAAATCTGTAATATCTTCGAAAATATTCATTTAAATCTTGTGCTGTAAAGGACCATATAGATCTATATTAAATCAACAATGTATTTAAGCTATTTAATTGGATAAGGATTAATGCTGTATTGGTTAAAATCGCTTCAAAATTTGCCATTATTTGTCGTAAAAAGTAAATGACAAAAAAATGTTATTGTGGGATATCCATGAGAGATAGACATATACCATCGCGGAGTTTTCTGTAGACCTTTTCAATGTGTACAAATAATTAGTACATTATTTTGATAAATCTCGTAGGGTTCAGCCTGCGTTTGCAATGTAAGCGGAAAAAAATATGATAATTAACGACATTACATTAGAAACCTCAAAAATAACAGTATTTCTCCACTATTTAATGGATGTTATTATACATATAAACCTTCCTCTTGAATCACTCTATCTATTGAAAAAAACCGCATCAAAATCCGGTGCGTAGTTTTAAAGATTTAAGCATACAAAGGGACATAGGGACAGAGAAAGCGACTTTGTTTTATACTATGTAGTGATATATATATATATATATATATATATATATATATATATATATATATATACACTTTAAAAACATTAACATCGTTTTTGATTTTAAAATGATACATTCGAAATGTTACATAATCAACAACTAGAAAAATATATTAATTTCTTGTCTGTTGGTAGAACTTTTTATAACGTCATTTCATTATTCATATAAGAAGAAAAAGAAAGCATTTCTGTGCGAGGCAGAGTCACTTGTTTCCATCATGGCTAGCTAGATATATTTTCTAGTACGTATCCCACGTAGGAACAGTAAAAATAATTTTAAAAATACCATAAATAAAACATTTTTTAATTAATAGACTGTTGTTATAAAACTGTATTTCTCAGACTTTTAAATAAACGCAGCCGAGCGATACTTTTTAAAGAGCCGTGTTTTACTAATACTGTAAATCATAAAATTATAAGATGCACACGTTTGTAATAAATACGGATTTTTTACCTTATTGCATATCAAGTCGGGATTTAAATGTCCATCCATGCTTTGTAATTTCATTAATAGGGCGTTCCGCAAGGATTTATATCTTAAGCCCTTATTAAAACCTTTTTATATGTATGTGGAGGCAGCACGCGTTAAACGCAAACAATTTTTTGTTTGTAAATAGCATGCTCAAGTAATTCGTTAAATTAACAGTTTTCAAAAAATTATTTTCAAGGCCTTCGTAGGGAAAATAGTTATACATACGCTCTCATATATATATATATATATATATATATATATATATATATATATATATATATATATATATATATATATATATATATATATATATATATATATATATATATGTTATATCGTATATTTTCACGGATGGTAGAATGAATAGTTTGGTTATTCCGGGTTTCAATCCGTTCGTTCAAAAAATCGTTTTCACGACGTTTCGCCAAAATCTCATTTGGCATTTTCAAGTGCGGTTCGTCTCGTTACTCGCTGAGAACAGTTCTCAGCGAGTAACGAGACGAACCGCACTTGAAAATGCCAAATGAGATTTTGGCGAAACGTCGTGAAAACGATTTTTTGAACGAACGGATTGAAACCCGGAATAACCAAACTATTCATATATATATATATATATATATATATATATATATATATATATATATATATATATATATATATATATTCATATTCATTCAGTATACGACAAAACAAATGCACGAACTTCTACTCGCTAATATATGGCTAAACAACATAGTCAAATGCACTTAAATTTAAATTCTTTTTACTTATTTATGATCGCGATGGACTCTTCTGCTAAAAAAAAAACAAACAAAACTAATTTTTTTTTGTATCAGAAAAAAATTAATTTTGTTTACAACATCACTTTTTGTTTATGACAAAACATATGCACAAAATAACAGGAATTTAGAATCTTTATTATTTATAAAAAATTATCAACAAGTACCGTGAAATAACTAATAACTCTCTTTTGAACATTGTAAGAATGTTTATAGAAAACTTCCACGTGTTTGTAGTTGTCATCGGTTGTATAGTACAAGTTTTTAATGAAAAAAAAATGGCTAATAATAAGTACTCAGTGCAAGTAAAGGAAAAAAATAATTAAATATTATAATAGTGGTGAATCAGTGACATCAATTGCAAAGAAATTTGGAATTTATCATAGCGTAATTTCGCGAATTATAAGCAGCTTTCGTTCTTCAGGCTCGTTGACCACTATCCACAAAGGAGGTCCTCCACGGAAAACCAGTAAACGGGACGATCAGACAATAATTAGATTAATAAAAAAAGATCCGTTCATATCAGCACGGTCAATTGCAAATCGATTACCACTATATATTTCTGAAAGATCCATCCAAAGACGAGGTGTTCAAAGTGGATTGAAATCATACCGAAGTGCCAAAAAACCATTTATTTCCGCCAAAAATAGACTAGCTAGAATTCAATTTGCAAAGGAACACTTAAATTGGAGTACAACCCAATGGAAGACCGTACTCTTTTCTGACGAGTCGATGTTCAACTTGAAAAATTCGGATGAATTTCGACTAGTACGCAGACCTAAAGGGCAACGTCTTAACCCTCGCTATACGCAAGGTACAGTTAAGCACGGAGGAGGAAATGTTTTGGTCTGGGGATGCTTTTCCGGACATGGAATCGGACCAATTCACAAAATTAATGGTATAATGGATCGTTTTGTGTATAAGGATATCCTAAACAATGTTATATTGCCACACGCAGAGGAAGAAATGCCACTAAGTGGAGGTATCAACATGATAACGACTCAAAACACACTGCTAAATGTGTGAAAGAGTGGTTCGTAAACAACAAGATTGACGTTTTGAAATGGCCAGCGCAATCGCCTGATCTCAATCCTATAGAAAATCTATGGGATATTGTAGATCGCAAAATAAATCGCGATAATTGCAAAAATGCGGATGACCTTTTCTGACAACCGGAAATTGCATGGAATGGAATTTCCGATGAAATTTTATCTAACCTTATAGAGTCCATGCCACGCAGATGCGAGGAGGTTTTAAAAAATAAGGGCTACGCAACTAAATATTAGTTACATTTTTATTTAAATGGAATAACCTAAAAATGTGCTATTGTTTTGTCGCATAAAGAAAGTATTGTTAATTATGAAATATGGTTTTTGTTGGTTTTCATAACAAATGTTGGAAATTTTTGTTTTGTTTTAGTAAATTTAGTTTATTAATTTTGTAAATAAATAAAACAATTTGAAACGCAATGTGTTTTTGTCTTATTATTAAGGCATACTTTAATATCCACAAATGCATATGTTTTGTCGCACACTGTATATATATATATATATATATATATATATATATATATATATATATATACAGAATCAACTTCATTTGGACCTAAAACAAATACCCCAAAGAAATTAGACAAAGAACAAGAGTCCCTATATAACCTCAAAGATAATTCATTGGACGCCAGTTAGAAATCGGAATGTTGGAAGACCCTAAAAAAATGGGTCGATGGTGTTAAACAGATAGCGAGAAAGAGACGGTATCAACTCCCACGGAAGAGAAAGACATGGAGAAATTTGGAAGAAGGCTGTATCCATCCGTGGATAGATGAAGGCTGAAAGGGAAAAAAAAGAGAAGTATCACAAGCTTAATTTTTTTAATTCAACGAAATAAAATCACCTTATTCCCATAATGTGTATACATGTAAAATTGAGACCTTTAATTTTATGCTACTCTGAAAGTAACACATTTAACTTTCTGGGGCATTAGCATCGTTTCAAGTAGTCAAAAACTCATCACACAAAATCAATTAGTAAAACTGGAAGTTTGTGAACTACGAGAAAAACCTCATCATGAACTGCCCTCGATCATCGATTTGTTTTTTGTCTCAAGGTATATTTAAATCTAGTTTGTCACAGAACATTTCAACGTAAACATAACATAACCTCATTTCGGGACACGATGCCTAAATACATATAGCAGATGTGAGCCGAGGATTCGGCCTTTATTTTTTTTATTTTAATCGGGTGTAGATCTCGCGAGTTTGATGCAAGGTGCTTGTAACACCGGACGTAGTCGTGTCTTCATCGGTATCACCACGTGGTGCAGCTAGTGCTACCTGCCTTATGGCTGCCACCTGCCTATAGGGTAATTATCGACCAAGAGTTGGTTAAAAATTGCCCTGTGACATGAACTCTTGATCGATTTTATTGTCGTATGGGGATTACTATACCTAGTGAAGTCAAGATTTATTTTATCAATCCACCATTTGGTCAAATTATTCACTTAATACTATATATATATATATATATATATATATATATATATATATATATATATATATATATATATATATATATATATATTGTTGTTTTTTAAATTTTTTTTTGCACTTTAGAGTAACTTTTTTGGGTCCGTAGAGAAAAAAAAATAGAGATGAGTTCTCTCTGGATCATTTATTTGTTAAATTTATGACGTTTCGGTCACCTGTTGACCTTCATCAAATATACAATTTTCAAACAAAACATTTCCAACGAGACGAACATTTAAAAAAAGAGATATATGTCCCTTTCGGTGCGACTATTGTTGTAGTATTACGACGACTGCCACTACTAATTTTCCGGATACAAATCATATAAAAAATTAATATCTTACCAATCACTTCCGCCGTAAAGTAACTACTAATACAACTTCCAAATATATAATAAGTACATCAAACAGGGTACCGACGGTCCCACTGAGGAATTCTACCGTCGGTACTATGGACGAAACACGCCTGTAAAAATTTTGGTTTAATTAAGTTGGTGGTTTTCGGGAAACTACGGAAGCAAGTGTTTATATATATAATTTTAAGGGCTTTTCAAAAATCTCCTAAAACTACAATATATATATATATATATATATATATATATATATATATATATATATATATAAGAAGGAAATTAAAAACTGAAAAAATTTGTAGGTTTGGTTATTAAACCCCGCTATTAAAAAGACGCTTTAAGTCAACACTGAAGTGTCCTCGAGTACATTTTTACTGGTTTTCCTCTCGACCTAATTATAACCAGCACTTTTAGAGTTCCCTAACCTTTGTTTTTGACCTCAAGATGGCCAGGTGGGCCAGGACGTTACTGCCACCCCTATATCGACGTTTTTTTTAGCTTCAGTTTCTTCACCTCTTCTTGCAATGACTAAGAAGGTGAAGAAACTAAGAATAATATGTAGAGCGTTTTATCGAGTAGTTAAAATGCGTATGAAATGTTACGAGGTTGAATAAGAAAATTAATATAGATACATTCAAGCTACTAGATTTTTTTTAGCTTAGTTATATATATATATATATATATATATATATATATATATATATATATATATATATATATTTGGTTTTTTTCTTGGTCATTAATATGTTAATACATTTCTTTTTTGATTTTCTTGAGTCCAGAATAACAATTTATTCGAAATTTCTTTATACTATACTTCAAATTAACGCTTCGGTCTTTTATAACGACCTTCATCAGAACTAAAATCTGCAGAAACAGTCAGTCTTTACCTCATTTTTCAAATAGTTTAATAATAGTGCATAAAGGGCATTAATTAAAAATATATGTAGACACATATTTCAAACAAAATCACTCCATTACAACATTTATTGTGGATGTATATGACTTAAAAACGTTGCTTGTCAGTCAGCATTCGCCGAGAATATATATATATATATATATATATATATATATATATATATATATATATATATATATATATATATATATATCGTAGGTTTTCACGGATGGTGGAATGTGTACTGGTGTTTTTCCGGTTTTCAATCCGTTCGTCAGTAGAAATATCTTCACGACGTTTCGCCAACATCTCAGCCGACATTTTCAAGAAATGCTTCCTCTATTTATTCTTATGAAATTTTTAGCCTATGTTCAAGTGGGTGGTTATCCTGGTGGACAATTCAACAACACCAGACTTAGTGGAACCACATTGCGAGCCTTAGGCACAGCAGGTTACTGCTGCGCGGACCATCCGGCAAACTAAGCCGCAAAATCCTGCATCTAAGCAGGCTGGTGACAGGACTAATAATTGACCTTTGAAGCTTCAGGGAACATCTACACACAATAGATATCTTCAGTAAAGAACCAGTATGTAAACCATGTGACCAAGAGGACGAGACGGTCTCAAACATCATCTTCAAATGTGAAGCTTTGGAGAGACCTTCAGGGTTCAACAAATCCGGAAGGCTTATAATACTCAGAGGATAAACTAGTGAAAGAGGATGTTAAACATGATCACGGCACCCAATTTGTTTACATAAAGTTACACCACTGACCCACAATATAAATGAGTGATACAAGGAAAAAAAAGTTTGACACCACTGATGTAAATCAATAAATTATCAAACAAATATTTATTTTGCAAACACCCCTGGTAATAATTCTTTATTGATGTAGAGTATATCGTCCTCGAGGGGCAGGTGTGTCGCTCAGTACTTTTCTAATTTTTTACCCCCCTAGAAAAACCTGCTACTTTACATATAAATATATCGAGGACATCTAACTTTCTTTTAAGCTCAGACCTAGAGAAAGTCATAATGGTCTCCACCCTTGGTGTATTTTCTTTCTTTTGTTAGTTCGATTTCACCGTAGCGTAGTAAACGTCGTTAAAAAACATTTTTTAATTGCTTGGTCACGAAACCAACCCCTTTCTTGTAAGTTAAAATGTTAGGTAACCCTCCCGATGTATATCCAAACTTAGGTGGTATTTTTTTGGGCTGCTAAGAATGGGGGGTAAAAAAATCGGGTTAAATAAGATGCAAATGGGGTAACGGTTTAAATTTTTACGATGTTATAATTTGGCCAATTTATCAGGATTAGATTTTTAATGATAGAAAAAATTAGCGTGGAAGGGTTGTACTGAAATATAAGAATAATAAAGAAACTAGCTCGCAAGCATAGAAGAGAGAGATTAATTCTTTACATGCATAAAATATACCTAATTTAATACGAAAAAAATGTTTTTGTTATCGCGCGTTAAAATAAATACAAGTAAACTACGACTTTAAAGATTTGGTTATCCGCTTCTGTCACTTCTCCGCTATTGTGTCATCATGCTAATAGAGGTCATCGTTCGATGTATGTCTCGCAAGTTCCCTGTGATGAATTAATACTAATTAAAAGGAAAATAATAATTAACAACTTTTAAAAATACAAGTCGAACGCATTTCCATTTATCGAATGGATCGAATCCATTTAACTAATATGGTTGTGATTACTGAATCATATCAAGATCATCCCAAGAGGTTCCGAAAATGTTGTAAAGGGTAAAAACAATATGGCGGCATATGAACAGCTGATTTTCCCCATACTTTAATGAGAATAGGTTAAGAGTTTATTTAAAACTGACAGACATAATGAAAATGACAGGAAATGGATATTGAAATGACTCATTTAAAAAATAGTTTTCCAGAGATGCGTTTCTATTGTTTGTATGATACTGTAAAATGATTTTGAATATTGTGATTGTTAAAATTGATAAATTAAGTGAATATAGAAAGACGCGTTTCGAACCACGATTGGCCGGTGGGTGCTTCGAAATTATGCGAAATTATTCCGTACACTATACAGGGTGATTTCCCGGGAATTTTATCGATTAATTGTGGGAAAAGTATAATTAGGAATAACTTGAAAATTTGACAGTGTACTTACCGGAAGTAAATGTCAACTTGCTTGTTTTAAATGGAACACGCTATATATTATTGCATTTTTTATTTATAGGTAAAATTCTAGAATATTTCATGTATAATGAATGTTCTACACTTAAGTCCCACCGTTTTGGACATATTTAAATATTTATGTCAAAAATGACGTTTGTGGAACAAAACTTACCTATAAATTTTTCCTATAAGAAAGTCTTTATTTGGGTTCGTTTTCTTGTAGACGAAGATGGACTTTAGTAGTCTTTTGGTGATATTTTGAAAATTATTAGTACAGAGTGGTCAAAAAAGAAGAATAAAAATGATATTTAAAAAATCGTTAAAAGTCAATTTTTTCAAATAGAGAGTACCTATTTTTATAATTTTATTATATTAAGCGTTAAAAATAAGGGTATCTTTGTACAAGGTTGTCTATTCTAAAAATTTGTAGTTTTCAAAATATTTGCAATTCAACGTTTTTCTATTGTAAAAATGCTCTACGGCTTTTAAATTTTGTTATTAGTTGGCCATGACGGCGAGGCGTGGCGAAAATAAAACAATCGAACCCTACAGAATTATCACTATTTCTTGCCATTTGACATTTATTGGGTGATTAAATTACACGCACGAAGATTATTTAAACTTATTTATTATTTATGGAGAATTGTGAGTTATTTCAAGAACATGCGATACATTCGCGATTCGATATTCGCAGAAACAGAAACCAACATCACCAACTGTTAAAAGAATTATGGAAAATTTCAAGAACTTTGAATTTATAAAAGCGAAAAGAAATAGGAATAAACCAGTTGTTAAAAAAATACTGAAACTACAATTTTAGTATATTTCGCCGCATATCCGACAATATCAACAAGGAAAGCAGCCTTAGAGTATGGATTATCTTAAACATCAGTTTTAAGGATTTTATGGAAACACAATTTTCATCCCTATGTACATTCCATAGAACAACATTTAAAAGGCACTGATTTCCATATATATATATATATATATATATATATATATATATATATATATATATATATATATATATATATATATATATATATATATATATATATATATATATATATATATATATATATATGTTATATCGTAGGTTTTCACGGATGGTAGAATGAATAGTTTGGTTATTCCGGGTTTCAATCCGTTCGTTCAAAAAATCGTTTTCACTACGTTTCGCCAAAATCTCATTTGGCATTTTCAAGTGTAGTTCGTCTCGTTACTCGCTGAGAACAGTTCTCAGCAAGTAACGAGACGAACCGCACTTGAAAATGCCAAATGAGACTTTGGCGAAACGTCGTGAAAACGATTTTTTGAACGAACGGATTGAAACCCGGAATAACCAAACTATTCATATATATATATATATATATATATATATATATATATATATATATATATATATATATATATATATATATATATATATACCACTAGAGCTAATGAGGTAAGTCCATTTTCTAACTCCCTTCGGCAAAACGTCGTAAGATCTACATAACCCTAACGATTTACTCCACATTACAACCGATGCAATAAAAGTGTATTATGCAGTTTTTAATACGATTTCGCTTATCCGTCTCGTGATAAAGAAAGAACTTTGTCCCGAGACGGATTAGTTTTCCGAGACACAATAGAGAAACCCCTGTTACGCAAGAAAGAAGAAAACACCTGGTATGTCTCTGATTTTCGAGGGGGGAGGGCGGAGAGGGCACGTCGACGCACGGTGGCTGATGTCGTCTAAGATGAGAAAGGACAATGGTGACGGCGAGACAGGGGAAGAAAAGGAGTTTTACCGTGTACCAAGTCCTTTAGAAGGATATCGATGTCGTTCGGCGACTTCCATCATAACAGCGAATGTTGCGAGAAATCAAGTATTAAATTCAATAATAGATTATAAAAAAAAATCATTGTCAAAAATATCTGCGTCTATGTGTGGTCACTTCACACAATATTACACGACTTTTTACCGTTACTATCCTGAGGCATTTTCACAAATGACGAAATCTGACCCTAGGATGAATTTATCTTGTAACAGATATATTAGATCATACGTGGTGAACGTCGAAATAAGCTTTCTAAATCATCAGTGCCGCAATAGCATCAAATTCATAAATTTTCGTTATTTACAATGATAATATTATTTCAATTAACACCTTTAGATCACACTAAAAATAACCACCGGAAAATTTTCATAATTTATCTACGGACCTTAACTCTGTCACTTATTATTGACAAGTAACGAGGTCATAGTAATTCATATACACAATATTTTAAATATATTTTACCTAGAAAGTGTTCACACGATAATTGTTTTATTGATAATCACGCTAAATGCAAACGTAGAGAAATTACTACTCTTTGAACAAAATATTCTTTACCAATTTTTTATACTACCGTATTTTATACGTGAACCCAGGTGCTAATACTCCCTCTATAAAAAGTTCCAGGTTTGGACAAGGTGGTACAACGACCAATGACTTAAGGGCACGAGCGTCATAATGGCAATAACCTACCCCAGGGATCTTTGTTTGCTTCTAAGATTATTTTTTAAAGAAAAGGGACGAAGGACGATTTGAGAAACTGTAAGGATAAGAATAATAATTGTAAGACGTGTGTGCATATGTGCGAAAAGACAGCTGGTGATTTCTTGACCTTGCTTCGGCTATTGATATCATGTGATGGCACATCTGAATGATTCAATTTTGATTTGGTCTTGGCTTTTGTATTTTTTCGTCTTATAAAAGAAAGAAGGGCTAATAAAGGTCTATTGTAAATATTTAAGATTTATATTTACACTTTATTTTTCCAGCATGTATAATTTCTTGTCTGGCAACTATACAGAGTGAGTCAACGATTGGATGAAGTAGGTTTGTGCTTTTTCGGAGAAATTTACAAAGAAACTATATTTACTGTTTGATACAGTTTATTTTTACGCAGATTTTAAAAATATTTGGGACTCTACAGGGTGAGCCAAAAAACTAGGACAGCATAAAGTTGTATTTTTTTAAATAGATCACCCTATATACGAACCGTATTTTCGATTTAGCTTATAATTTTAAATCTTTTTTATTAAGGGTTTACTATAACAAAACTTTATAGTTTCTGAGATAATTAAGTTTAAAGAAAAAAAGTCACATTTTCAAGCATCAATTCAATCCTAAATAACGTTTTCAATTTTGTGACAAATATATTCAAATTTGGAATTTAGCAAGGCCAAGGACAAGTTAACATAATTTTTACCTATTATTTGCAATAAAAGCTACAGGGTGTTGAACACATCGGCTCACATTTGAACAAGTTTAAATGAATAAATATCTTTTTTTTTTAAATGGTACATCCTGTATATTTTCATGTTATTTAATAGAGTAATAAAAACCCTAAAAGTTTTGTTCAATATATCCTATACCTATTTATAATAGTTTTTGAGATATTTCAGTTTTTCTTATTTTCCATACTTTTTTACAGAAATAGTCTTCATTATCATAGTAGCCATGTAAAATAATAAAAAGAAACTACAGAAACAAACAGAATGTGGTTAAATATGATGAAATACATTATTCGTTATATTACAACGGCAATAGTTTAATTAAACATAATGTGAAAAAATTAACACAACAATAACGACAAGGCAAATACATATTTACTTTTATACTAAATTGAAACAAAAAAATTACCTATTAAATACTGAGATTAATTATTTCTTTTTAATAAGTGTTCGAATAAATGACCCTCTTGTGCAATGCACAAATTTAGACTTTTTTGCAGATTTTCTCGGACCCTGGACAAAATTAGTGGCGTTATTGTTCTACAGGTATCCCTAATCCTGTTTCGCATATCTTCCACTGTTGTTGGTGGATTAACATACACCTTATTTTTAATATAACCCCATAGGAAGAAATCTAATGGGGTGATGTCGCAAGACCTTGGTGGCCACTCAATGAAACCCCCACGTCCAATCCATTTTTGCGGATATCGTTGGTCCAAAAACGCACGAACTTCATGATGGTAATGCGGAGGCGCACCATCGTGCTGGAACCACATACTGTCGAGCTCATCCCTATCGAGACCTTGAAGCAGTTGGGGTAGTTCTTCTTGTAGAAAGTTCAGGTAACTATGGCCATTTAGTGGTTCATTAAAAAAGTGGAGTCCAATAATTCGATTATGATGAATACCACACCAAACATTTAATGACCAGTGGTTTTGATGTTGCACCTCTCTAATCCAAAATGGGTTTTCTGTGGCATAATAATGCATGTTGCGTCTATTTACGGCACCGTTACTTCTAAAAGTAGCTTCATCACTAAACATTACCTTGCATAATAAAATTGGATTTAATTGAATCTCCGCATTTATTGTACGACAAAAGTTTACACGACTTTCAAAATCCCGTCCATGCAATTCTTGGTGTAATTCCATGTGATATGGATGATACCTATATTTCTTGGTAGTACGATTAGCGGTGGATTGTGATGTTTCACATAATGCTGCTAACTGACGGCTACCAATATAAGGATTTTCCTGAACATTTAACAATACTTGTAGTTCTTTTTCTTCATTAGTTACTGGTTTGTTGACCACTTTACGTTTTGGATAATCAACAGTACCAGAAGAATCAAATCTTTGCATTAAGTTTTGAAAAGTATGGGTATTAGGCTGGCGTCGATCAGGATACTTCATTTTGTAAATTCTTTGAGCAAGAAGGCAATTTTTTTGAGCCTCTCCTATTGTATAAATCATATCTATTAACTCATTCTTTGGAGAATTCATTTTACAATATAAGATGAATGCAAAAAAAAAACAAACTACACTACATAAAAACCAAAAGAAGCGATTGCGGTTATAAATTTGACACACAGAAAAATGTTCTTTTACACTGTTTTTGCCATGGCTACTATGATAATGAAGACTATTTCTGTAAAAAAGTATGGAAAATAAGAAAAACTGAAATATCTCAAAAACTATTATAAATAGGTATAGGATATATTGAACAAAACTTTTAGGGTTTTTATTACTCTATTAAATAACATGAAAATATACAGGGTGTACCATTTAAAAAAAAAGATATTTATTCATTTAAACTTGTTCAAATTTGAGCCGATGTGTTCAACACCCTGTAGCTTTTATTGCAAATATTAGGTAAAAATTATGTTAACTTGTCCTTGGCCTTGCTAAATTCCAAATTTGAATATATTTGTCACAAAATTGAAAACGTTATTTAGGATTGAATTGATGCTTGAAAATGTGACTTTTTTTCTTTAAACTTAATTATCTCAGAAACTATAAAGTTTTGTTATAGTAAACCCTTAATAAGAAAGATTTAAAATTATAAGCTAAATCGAAAATACGATTCGCATATAGGGTGTTCTATTTAAAAAAATACAACTTTATGCTGTCCTAGTTTTTTGGCTCACCCTGTAGAGTCCTAAATATTTTTAAAATCTGCGTAAAAATAAACTGTATCAAACAATAAATATAGTTTCTTTGTAAATTTCACCGAAAAGGCACAAACCTACTTCATCCAATCGTTGACTCACCCTGTACAATTTATTTATTTATTTAAATCCACAGTTACAAAAAACCAATTAACAAATGGGCACAACAGAAAAAAAAACTTAAATATTTAAAATGACAAAACAAACAAAAAAAGAAGAAAAAATAAGCATGCACAAATTACCAGAAATAAAACTACAAAATATTACATACTTAATTATTTTTTATCTGTGCCAATCCGCAGCTAAATATATCGAATTTATTATGATTTTCGTTGTAAATTCTGCACATCCTATATAAAGGAGAGTAGTTACACACATTTGTACGAGGTGTAAGACAATAGAATGTGACAGATTGACGAGCTGAAGTCCTAGGTACAAGAAAACTTATTTTTTCTAGTAAAGGGTGTTTTTTTATAGAGGTATAGAACTTTAAGTTGGCAACACTTTTTTAACTGGCGGCCATTTTGTCAGCTGTCAAGTGATTTATGTTTAGTTTGGTTTGGCATTTCAACATGAATAGACTGACGCCTGAACAATGCTTCCAAATTGTGCAAATTTATTTTGAAAATCATGGTTCTGTTCGAAATACGTATCGCGCACTACGTCCACTTTACAGTCAACATAATCGTCCATCAGAGCAATTAATTCGATTAACTATGGAACGTTTTCGCACCACGTTTACTCTAAATGATAATACACATCCACAGAGATGTCGTACAGTGCGTACAGAAGAAGTCATTGCTGGTGTAGAGCGTAGCGTAGAGGAAGACCCGAATCAGTCTATCCGCCATCGTGCACAGGAATTGGATATGTGTCCATTCACTTTATGGAAGATTTTGCGGAAAGATCTTGGTTTGCGTGCTTACAAAATCCAACTCGTGCAAGAATTGAAGCCACACGATCACCTAGCAAGGCGTAGATTCGGTGAATGGGCCCAAAACAAGATTGCCGTTGATCCCGATTTTCATAAGCGAATTTTGTTTAGCGATGAAGCTCACTTTTGTCTGAATGGATACGTCAATAAACAAAACTGCCGTATTTGGAATGATGATAATCCTCAAGTGTATGTTGAGACACCGTTACATCCAGAAAAACTGACTGTTTGGTGTGCTTTATGGGCTGGTGGAATCATTGGTCCGTACTTCTTTAAAAACGATGCTGGTCAGAACGTTACAGTCAATGGTGACCGCTATAGAGCCATGATTACTGACTTTTTCGTTCATCAATTGAACAACCATGATGTGCAGGAGCTGTGATTTCAACAAGACGGCGCAACATATCACACAGCTCGTGCCACAATTGATTTATTGAAGGAAACGTTTGGTAACCGCATTGTTTCACGTTTCGGACCCGTGAATTGGCCTCCAAGATCGTGCGACTTAACGCCGCTAGACTATTTTCTCTGGAAATATGGGAAGTAGCTAGTCTACGCCGATAAGCCCGAAACGATTGATCACTTGGAGGACAACATTCGCCGCGTTATTGCCGATATACGGCCACAAATGTTAGAAAAAGTCATCGAAAATTGGACCTTCAGATTAGACTACGTCCGAGCCAGCCGTGGCGGTCATGTGCCAGAAGTCATATTTAAATTATAATGCCAGAAGGTTATCTTTCGAATAAAGTAAATTTCATGTCAATTTAAAAAATTCATCTTTGTTTTATTCCATTTA
The DNA here is from genome assembly GCA_034092305.1 of Diaprepes abbreviatus. Taxonomy (NCBI): domain Eukaryota; kingdom Metazoa; phylum Arthropoda; class Insecta; order Coleoptera; family Curculionidae; genus Diaprepes; species Diaprepes abbreviatus. Next base: position 8,551,987 of record JASJET010000142.1, read on the forward strand.
AAAGTTCTATACCTCTATAAAAAACACCCTTTATATCACTACATTCCACTCTGTTATGCAATACTTTATAAAGAAATTTGAGGTCTGTGACGATATCTATGTCTAGAGAACAAAAAGAATGCCGCTGAAGTAAGATTTCATGCCGAAACCCTGTTTCAGGATAATGTCCATCAATCCGAAAGCTTAGGTATTTCAAGAAACGCCGCTGAACTCTCTCAAGGTCTTTAATATGGTTTTGATAATAAGGAGACCATATTATGGAAGCATATTTCAATTTAGATCTTACAAAGGCGTAATAAAGTAAAATGAGCGCACCTTGATTAGAAAATGTTTTTGAGTTTATGATAATAAAGCCTAATGATTTAAAACACACCTGGATAAGATCATTTATATGAGCAACAAATGAAAGTTTGCTATCAAATGTCACACCCAGATCCCTAAAGCATTCCACTCGCGGAACTGATGTTCCATCAATTTTATATTCATACATCAGCACGTTTTTCTTTAATATGAAAGTCATGACTATGCATTTACCGACGTTTAGAGTCTGTTTTCGCTACACCAATCGGTGACGGTATTTATTGCTATTTGTAGTCTTTGACAATCAGCATCATTTTTTACACAAGTAAAAATTTTAGCGTCATCTGCATAGAGTAGCATTGTACAGTCACCCCCAATTTCATTAATAAATATATTAAGTAATAAAGGACCGAATATTGACCCTTGAGGAACTCCCGAAGTCACACACAGTGTTCCAAGGACTGACTACAGTTTTCTACTATTTGCTGCCTATTGCAGAAATTAATTTTTGCGAAAGTCCAAAACAATTCAGTTAATCAAGCAAAATACCGTGATCAAGCCTATCAAACGCCTTTGAAAAGTCTGTGTATATTGTGTCTACTTGAACACCCCTGTCCAAGACACCAGCCACAAACTGAGTAAAACAGAAAAGATTGGACGCTGTGGACCTACCTTTTATAAAACCATGTTGGGAACCATTAAATAGGTGTTTCAGCTTGAAAAATAGATGTTTATATGGAAACATTTCAAAATTATTTATTGTACAGACTGGTCTGTAGTTTTCTATATTTTGTTTGTCTCCTTTTTTAAACACTGAAGAAACTCTGGAAATTTTCTATTTATCAGGAAACTGTGAATTATTTAGGCAGAGATTAAAGATAATTGAAAGAGGTTTTGCTCATACGCATGCACAGTCACGTAGGAAAAAGGATGGAATTTTATCCGGACCTACTATTCCCTTTGGTTTCATTTCTTTTAAGCAAGAGGTACTTCATTTTCACTAACCTTACAAATTTGAATAGTTAGAGTGACACAACTTTGAATATCTTTATTAAAAGCATTGTTTTAAGATTTAAAAAAGTCAGCAAATGCATTTGCAATATCTGCATGGTTTCTATAAGTATTTTCCCCACAAATCATATTTTCAGATAATTCTTTATTATTTCTTTTACTATTTATAAATTGCCAAAAGTTTAAAGAGTTAAAAGCAATGCGGTTTTCCACACTTTCACAATATTTTTTATACGTATCATTTAATAATCTTAGACTTTATCTCGAAGCAATATTTTTCATACTAATTTCCTTTTTAAAATAATAACATAACTAAATAAGGCATTTAAAATGTTATTTGTTACAAATTATTTCCTGCACTGACGAAGTTTATTAGAGGAAAACGTTTACAGTCACTTTTGCTAATTTACTTTTAATATACCCATTGTTTTGATAACTTCGCTTCAGAGATTCTTGGTAGGAACAACACCAAAAAGCGTGAAAAAAAATGTGCTATAGTTTGGCATATTCTAGATGTGAATGATTCATAACATTTAGAATACAGCGTTTCTCAAGCGGGGATTCGCCCGCTTTACCAAGGGGATTCGCAAAAAAAATATTGTAATGGTGAAATTTTCAATTAAAGATTGCAACAAGCAACAATCTGTAATGCAACGCTACTGGCGGTGCGAGTACATTCTCGAACGAGCCGGAAACTTCTACCTCGGCTAACCAAGGCTTTTCCCGAATGCGCAAGAAAAACGAGAATAACATCTGCCGATATAAAAACGCCACAGTCACATACAAGTTCTGTATTCTTGTATTCATTTTGTATTAATTCTTTTTTGTAGGTTAAGCTATCACTTTAATTTTAAAAATGTTTGTCTGAAAATGTTTTACGATTATCTACGATTCTACAGATATTTGCAAAAGCGAAATAGATTTTTTGAAGTTCAAACTAGAGAGAGTAGAGCCTTCATTTTTTTAAACTGGAGTAACTCGACGAAGTATGACGAACTAACTTATTTTCATTATCACAGGAAATCGGGAAATACTGGAAAATTGACATTTCATCGGAAAACACATTTTTTGGCAATATTAACACTAATATTGTTTCAAAAAACTTTACTAGCAGTTTATTTTCATTGCAACTATTAAATATAAAACACTGTCACTATATATATATATATATATATATATATATATATATATATATATATATATATATATATATAACACAGAACAGTTCTCAGCGAGTAACGAGACGAACCGCACTTGAAAATGTCAAATGAGATTTTGGCGAAACGTCGTGAAAACGATTTTTTGAACGAACGGAATGAAACCCGGAATAACTAAACTATTCATATATATATATATATATATATATATATATATATATATATATATATATATATATATATATCTTCTAGGAATAAATAATTTTGTCGCGCGCTCCAATTTGAAGTTTGAATTTCAGAAGCGCGGATAAGTTTTCTATAAAATGTAACCGGAAAATTCTATGGACAAAAAATCGAATTTTTCCGACTTTGGATGTTGTTTATAAAAAAACAGGGCTAATAAATTTTTTCACCTTCTTACATAGGAAGACTGGAGTATATGGAAAGTAAATTTTAATAATTAGGAGAGGTTTGCAAGAAGAAAAAGGTTGGGAACCGCTGATTTAATAGATCTCTTTAAACTTTTTAAAACATAAAGACCCAGATGTAATAAAGGAAAGTTTTACCTACAACACTTTACTTGTCTCAAAAAACTAATAATTTTTAATTTTTAACAGATGTTTCAGTTTAACGTTAACATCTTGAACTGAAATACGTTAATCTATATTTTAAAAGAACGAAAAATGACAAATAAAATAAAAACCAAAAAAATCAAAAATATAACTCAACAGCTGCTCGTTATCAAATACAGTTTACCAAATGAATTAAGCATATCGACCAAAAAAAGTACGTTGTAAGATGTTGAGAGTTAAATCGGCTGACCAGATTTTATTATGGAACTTTTACTTAGGGTGTAGAAGCTTCCTTCTTTACGGAAAGTTTCTCTATTCAATTTTAAGAAAAGGAACAAGATCTTTTGTTAAATTCTGAACCATTGTTAGTTAGTGATCCAATAATATTATGGCAAAGTGAGGTGGTAATAGTGCGGTCAAATTAGATATTATGGTTGTAAAGATTGCACGTAACTTTAGTGTAAGGAGTGATGCTAGGAATGGTAATTCACCCTTGAAAATGTGAGCTCGACGCAGGAAATATTATTTATTGCAACTGACAATGCCACACGTCAGAGATACAGAATTAGTTTGTTTATCAGGGCTTTCTTCCCAAAAACCAACAAAAAATACATCAAAATATGAAAATTTTGTAATAATAATAAGAGTATAATACAATACAAGCACAGTTAAAAATAGAATCAGAATTTAGAAACTTACAAATCAAAGAATGCATAAAAGTGCTTCAAAAGACAAGTATTGTCAGTTCACAATAATAATTAATTTTTCAAGAATTGCAATATTTTTAATTTACAAACATTAACTGGCAAATGGAAAATATCAATCTCGGTAGGAACTGAATTCATTTCTCTACTCATTCGAGAAATAGGACTGTTAATGTCATAATTCTTTCGGTGATATATCACATCAAACAAATTGTGCGCTCTAAAAGCTCTTTGAGGAACTGAGAATCCAATATTATTCAGGAATTAATCATCTTATAAAGTAGAACGAGGTCAAGATATATGCGCTTCACACACAATGGTAGCAACCTCAAAACATCGGCAGTGTCATCATATACAGACCGCTCCTGCTGCATTTCCTGTTTAAAGGCAATGAAACCTAAAAACTTTCTTTGTACTCTTTCTACTTTTTCTTTATATGTAAAATAATGAGGTGACCAAACTTGGGACGCATATTCTAAGATTGATCGAACTATAGAGCAGTATATGACTTTAAAGCAGTCCACACTATTAAAGTCTATAAGCATTCTCTTCATAAACCCGAGCAACTTCAAACCGCTGTTCACAATATCATTAATATGTGTGTCGAAGCGAAGGACCCTATCAAATGTAACACCCAGATCTTTCACACATTCAACACGATTAATCATGTTATTATCAAGAAAGTAATCAAAAGTTATCCAATCCCTTTTACGATAAAAACTTATAATGGACGATTTCTTAATATTGAGGTGCATAAAATTTAATTTACACCACGCTAGATCCCGCTGAATATCCTCGCAATCATTGCTACCAACTGACAACCCGAAATATCTTTAAATCATCTGCATAAAGAAGACATCTACTGAAAGTTATGGTGTTCTCAATATCGTTAATAAAGCTGTTAAAAAGGAGCGGGGCGAGGTGAGGACCTTGAGGAACACCAGAGGTGACATGTATATCAGATGATTCACAATTGTTAATTTTTACTCGCTGGAATCTATTAAGACAGGTAACTATTTATTCATTGTAAAAATGATCCATGGATGCCCAAGCCTTCCAGCTTGCACATAAGAAGTTGATGGTTAACATTGTCGAAAGTCTTGGAGAAGTCAATGTAAATAACAGCAAACCAAGTACTGCTTATAAACAAGTAGATTAGTAGTAGTTGATCGACCTGCCATAAAGCCATACTGTGAAGTAACTAACACATGCCTAAAAAGAGGAAATATATAAGTAATACCCTCAAATAGTGAAAATTTCGAAATTCTACGATAATTTTTCGATGTTAGCTCTGTCTCCATTCTTATGGTTTGGCGTAATGTAAGTAGTTTCCATACTTTTGGGAAAACACCGGTTGATAAAGAGATATTAAAAATCTGAGCCAACACTGCAGATAAATTGTCTTGACAATTCTTAACAAATATGACTGGTACCCCAGCGGGGCCAGTACCCAATTTATTGTTCAAGCGATCTATTGCATTAAACACGTCCACCGGCTCAATTTGAAGGAAACGTTTTGTGTAACTAAAAGTACGGGTCTCAAAATGTTCATGCGTGTAGACTGTGGAGAAGAAAGCTCTAAAGAGCTCTGCTATAGCGATTGAGTCTTCTGCTCTAACATTATTATGTAATATACTACTAGGAAGAAAAAATTTCGTATTCTTGGCATTAACATACTTCCAGAAAAACTTACTATCAGACTTTATCGAGCATTCAAAGCCAGATATATGGTTTTGATAATTGTATTTATATGTGTATTTACATAACGTACATAACCCTAAAAATAAAATGTAGTCAGAATTGGAAATTTTATATTGTTTATGGGCCATTATTCCTGCTTCGAACTCATTCTTTCAGGCTGTGGCAAGGGTAAATTATCATTCCTAGCATCATTCCAGAAACTAAAGTTACGTGCAAAATACTTTAGAGCGCAATTTGACTAGACTACGAAAGTTCTATAAGATTTTTGTTTATTTAATAAAAAATAATAATGAAAAACAAAACTAGCTAGTTTAATAAGAAAACTTCTATTTTATTGCCAACAATAACAAGAGAGAGTGACAAAATTAGACCAACACTTTCAAGAGAGACAGGGTTTAATCCCATTGGGGATGCCATGTCATTAATAAAGTTTAAAGGGATTACTCCATTCCATGAGAGACTACTCCACAGGAAACGCTGCATTTACCGGGTCTAACTGTGAGTGTAATATACAGGGTGATTCAAAAATCGATCACGAAACTTAAGGGGGTGATTCTACTTGACAAAATAAGGGTAGAGCTTCATATAATTTTTTTTCAAAATGTCATTCGTTTTCGAGTTACAAGCCGTCCAAGTTCAAGTTTTTATTTTTTGTTTTTTGAATTACTCGCTTACAGGAAAACCGATTTGACTAATATTTGAAAGATAGGCTAAGTCTTCTGCGCTTCATCATTTTAGTAACAATTCACATTGATTGTTTGCCGCTAGAGGGCACTTTACCTACATTGAAAATTGTTTTTTTGTCATAATTTTTTAGTGTTGACAGCTACAGTAGTTTTTGGCATAATTTCTGAAAGACTGATGCCAGGCCTTTAAAAAAGGTGCTCTTTATTTACATCGCTAAACCCAACGGTTTAGACATAAATCACCCTTAAAAATTAAGTGGTAAATTTACTTTTCTCATTTCATTACCACCAGCTACCAGGTAAATAGCTATCAAAGTATACTAGAGCTGTCAGTTTAACATCAAATAAATTCGCTTTTTAAACTATTTAATTTATAATCTTAAAATAACTAATAATGGCTAATCAGTAAATATTCATATTATGGATTATTGCGATATACATTTAATTGATAAAAATTAATGAAACAGTACTAAACAAACTAAAAAAGATTCTCAAAATGTCCCCCATTTTCTTCCATACATTTCCTAACACTCTTCAAAAAATGTCGCCTAACTCGATGAAAAATTTCTGGTGTTTCTTTAATAATTTGGCACTTTTCGATTATCCTGAAGCGAAGATCCTCGACGTTGATTACTGGAATATCGTACACCAATTGTTTCAAATGACCCCAAAAGAAAAAATCCATAGGATTAAGGTCTGGTGACCTCGCTGCCCATGCCAATGGTCCACTTCGTCCTATCCATCGCTCAGGATACGTTGCATTCAAATACTGTCGGACACGTATACTAAAGTGGGGCGGAGCTCCGTCTTGGAGGATCCACATGTTGGCCCTTACTTCCAATGGCACATCTTCCAGATACAATGGGAGACGATTTTGGATAAAATCTAAGTATACGTCACCAGTTAATGGGCCATCAAAGAAATGAGGACCAATAAGGTAATCTCCTATTATCCCTGCCCACACATTTAGTGAAAATCTACGCTGTTTCGTTTCTACCACATTGTTTGGGTTCTCGTAAGCATATGTGTGGATGTTGTGTAGATTTGTTATGCCATCACGAGTGAAACCAGCTTCGTCAGTGAATAATATGACGCCAATTAATCGATTATCGTGTTCATACTTAGCTAGGATCTGATTGCACATTTCCAACCGTCTCGGCCGATCATCGTCATAAAGAGCCTGCACCTTTTTTGAATGAAACGGGTAGAGTTGTTCTTCTCTTAGTATCCTCCATGAACTAGCCTGACAGAGCCGCACTTCATTCCCAATTTTTCTAGTACTAATACCTGGATTATCTTCAATAATTTCAAGCACTCTTTCTTCTTGTTGCACGTTTCTAGCAGTTCTAGGTCTTCCCCTATTTCCATTATAACTTTTAAAGGAACCACATTCCGCAAGCCTCCTGTGCACACTGGAAAATGTTTGAGCATGAGGGATATTTCTTTCCGGATAACTCTCCATATAATATCTTCTTGCCAACTCTGCATTACCATTTGCTTTTCCATAACAAAAATGGATATCACAATATTCGATATTTGAATATTGGTGATTAGCCATTATTAGTTATTTTAAGATTATAAATTAAATAGTTTAAAAAGCGAATTTATTTGATGTTAAACTGACAGCTCTAGTATACTTTGATAGCTATTTACCTGGTAGCTGGTGGTAATGAAATGAGAAAAGTAAATTTACCACTTAATTTTTAAGGGTGATTTACGTCTAAACCGTTGGGTTTAGCGATGTAAATAAAGAGCACCTTTTTTAAAGGCCTGGCATCAGTCTTTCAGAAATTATGTCAAAAACTACTGTAGCTGTCAACACTAAAAAATTATGACAAAAAAACAATTTTCAATGTAGGTAAAGTGCCCTCTAGCGGCAAATAATCAATGTGAATTGTTACTAAAATGATGAAGCGCAGAAGACTTAGCCTATCTTTCAAATATTAGTCAAATCGGTTTTCCTGTAAGCGAGTAATTCAAAAAACAAAAAATAAAAACTTGAACTTGGACGGCTTGTAACTCGAAAACGAATGACATTTTGAAAAAAAAAATATATGAAGCTCTACCCTTATTTTGTCAAGTAGAATCACCCCCTTAAGTTTCGTGATCGATTTTTGAATCACCCTGTATTTATATTACACTCCCAATTAGACCCGGTAAATGCAGCGTTTCCTATGGAGTAGTCCTCTCATGGAATAGAGTAATCCCTTTAAACTTCATTAATGACAGCATGGATAGATTTGTTTATAAGGATATAAGGGTTTGACTAAAAATTATCTAGAATTTTTCATTTCATAACTAGTGTAATAAAGTCTAAATTTTCCTATCAAATATTCTCCGAGTGTCAACTTTTCGCATGTTAGGAAATATATATATATATATATATATATATATATATATATATATATATATATATATATATATATATATATATATATTCTTAAAGTCTCAATCTATTTGAGAGGGATTGTGGGCCCGATAATAATTATATAATAGCGCCTGCTGAGCTAATAAATATGCCCTGATATGATGGGCACGCTTCCATCCATTATATACGGATGAAGATAAATTCAGATGTTTTCTTTAATGTTTAGTCATTGATTGTTAATTGTTAGACACTTACATGTTCCCGTGACGTTTTTATGGGAAAAATAAGATTTATTCCACATAAACACTATAATTGGAAGTAGGGGGACTGAAGCAGTGATATTTTCGAGCAAATAATAAATTTTTGAGGCCAGAATTTTCTATTTTAGATGGGTAAAGTATGGGGGAATTTCTTAAGAAGCTCAAGAAGAAATTTGGATGTAAAAATAAAATTTTTTGTATGATTTTGTTATACATTAAGCTTAACGAAAGAAAAAAACACATTTTTTTAAACTGATAATATTATTTTGGTAATATAAGAGGGTGCAAGGTGGCGCTCCAATCACAAATTTGAATTCACTGTACACAAGTTTCATCTTATTTTAGTGTGTATACAAAGTTTCACGCTAGTCTGTTGGATAGAAAATTTTGAACAGTCTCTTTAACTTGGTGTGGCAGTGTATCTTTAAGATTCCGCAGAAACGTGAGTTTCATGCGCTCTTTAAGTACTATTTTTGTGAGGAATAACCATGAAAAAAACTGAAAAAAAAGAAGAAGTATTATGGGCCATGATTTACTGAATTATCTTGTGGTCGTAGGAACACAGATGATGCTGAGGTTCCTGGACTCCCAAAAGACGTCACTTCTCAAGAAATAATTGATAAAATACACGATATCGTGTGACTCTGGCTCAGTAGTGTCTAAGCATGTACCAGCGTAATCCCAGCGAATTTTGCGACGTTACATTACTGTTAATGAAATGTGGATACATTACTTCACGCCGGAAACAAAACAACAGTCAAAAATGTGAATTGGGCCTAAAGAATGCGCTCCAAAAACGGCAAAAACAGTTTCAACAGTCAGTAAGATCATGACCGCGATTTTTTGGGATTCACATGACATAATATTAATCGATTAACTACAGAAGGGAGAGACGATGTTGTACTGAAGAAAAAGCAGCCACATCTGGCAAAAAAAGTGCTCCTTCACCACGACAGTGCACCAGCCCATTCGAGTATATTACAAAGGCAAAATTGCAAGAATAATGTGACGAATTTCTTTGTCATCCACCTTTTTCGCCAGATTTAGCACCTAGTGATTATTTTTTATTCCCCAACATAAATTTTTTTTTCAAAATAATATTTCTATAAGGACGCATCAAAAATCTCCTAGTCCTTTGTTACGATATATTTACAAACAATTCTTAAATAGGAATTTAAATTTAGCTAAATATGTGCATTTCATATACAACTTTTTTAGTAAATAGCTCCTAGGTTTTCTAAAAGTTTAGGTAGGTATTTATAAGGTGCACTCTAGGTCATGGTGAAGAAATATTTCATAATATTAATTTAAAATCATGACATAAAAATTGTTGATATTATTTCTCAGGTAAAAGAGTATTGTGAAGAGCTTGATAAAGATTATTTTTCAGAAAGAATAAAAAATCTTGAGTATCATTTCAATAAGTGTATAGAGTTGAAAGGAGATTATGCATATAGTTGTACGTTTGCTGAATGTGATTTCAGCACTACAACGGCATATTGTGGATATATCCACTGCTATTGCATCTCAGCAGCGCGTCAGAGAATTTAAGTATCTTGGAACAACAATAACTGAAGATAATAACGGATCACAAGAAATAAACAATAGGATCCAAGCTGGGAACAGATGTAGCTAGGCCCTTCGAGACCTGATAAAATCGAAACAACTAACAAGACGAACAAAGATAAATCTATATAAAACAGTTATAAGACCAGTAGTGATGTACGGCAGCGAAACTTGGACAATAACAAAGGCAAACTAAGAGCGACTGCGAGTTTGGGAGAGAAAAATCCTAAGGAAAATCTTTGGCCCGTTACTGGATGGGGCAACGGGACAATATAGAATAAGAACAAACAAAGAGTTTGAAGAGTTATACGCAGACGCCAACATAGTAAAAGAAATAAAGTCTAGAAGACTCCAGTGGACAGGCCACCTCATAAGACACTCTAACGAAAGAAGAGTGAGACTGGTGTGGGAAGAAACCCCAACTGGAAAAAGACCACTTGGACGACCCCGGCTCCGGTGGCGGGATAATATAGCAGGAGACCTTAAAACTATGAATTTAGAGAACTGGATGGAGCTAGCAAAGGACAGAAACGAATGGAGGCATATTGTCAAGTCGGCTAAAACCCACACGGGGTTGTAACGCCACGGAGTAAGTAAATAAGTATTGCATCTCACACGGAGGAATCCATGAGAGCCGCATAAACATATAATATATATATATATATATATATATATATATATATATATATATATATATATATATATATATATATATGTATAACCGTTTTTTAATTTCCCGATGGTGGCAAACATTTGTCATTTAGTATATTCGGCTTCATTTTTATTAGTACTTTTAATTTAGTTACGGTTTCTGAAAAAATATTCATTAGACCATACTTCGGCGATCACCTTTCCGGGCCATATGCCCTCAGCAAGATATTAGATAAGAAAATTAAGTCATTTTCGTTCGTTTGACCGTATTGAGAGCGTAAGTGTGCCAGGGTGCCAGCTGCTTCTTTCTTCCTTATCTATTTTTAAGGAAACGGAGGTATTTTGACCCTTATTGTTTACTTTTCTATGAAATATTTATTGCACATATCGTCGATATAAAATTGTGGTTTTCTAAGTTTAAAATTCTAACTGAAAATCCGGTAATTCTTTTGAGAAAGCCGTGAAATTTTCACTCATTTGTGCGTTTTAATATCGATACGCCACCCTTCTAATTACCAAAACCACCCCCTCGAATTACCACAGCGTTACATATCGCACCATTAGCTGGTGCACAGTTATCTGTATAGTGTATAAAAATGTATTTCAGGTGTGTCCGTTCGACCCCTCGTTTGACCTTGCACTCCACTGCCCAAATATTAAAATTACTTTTTTAGTTGCCGGATCCAGATGGTTTAAGTTTGGTGTAATATGTGTTTTAACTTACGGGCGTTTGAGTCATGAAAAAAACATTTGTTTTCAAAAAATCCGACCCCAAAGTTCACATTGTAATTAAGCCTAAGAATTATCTTTGATTTTGGACGATGAAAAAAAAAAGTTGTATTAATTATACAATTATTATTATCAGTGTAACATTTTAGTGAAGAAATTTGAACCCTATAATTTCATTCTCCTGCTACAATTCAAAATAATCCTGAACACCTTTATCAACCAAAAAAAAACTAGTCCTTTACACAACACCGCCCTTTTGGACTAATAAAATTCAAAATAAATCTTTACCCTTTCACGAACACTCGCAGGGGCGTTCATTTTTCATCCCCTTCGTATAAATATGCAGGAGGTTTTTCAAGTTCTTTCAGATTCTTTTCAAGATTTGAATAGTTCTACCTACTACCCTCCTGCACACCTTTCGCCACCCTATACTTTGGAATGTAGTAATCGCAGGCGGTCAAATATTTGCGAGGTTGCCAAAGTTACAATGAAGAATTTAGTAAGTCTTTGGTAAATTAATAAAGGGATTTTATAGAGGTATAGAACTTTAAATTGGCAACACTTTTTTAACTGGCGGCCATTTTGTCAGCTGTCAAATGATTTATGTTTAGTTTGGTTTGGCATTTCAACATGAATAGACTGACGCCTGAACAACGCTTCCAAATTGTGCAAATTTATTTTGAAAATCATGGTTCTGTTCGAAATATGTATCGCGCACTACGTCCATTTTACGGTCAACATAATCGTCCATCAGAGCAATTAATTCGAGTAACTATGGAACGTTTTCGCATCCACAGAGACGCCGTACAGTGCGTACAGAAGAAGTCATTGCTGCTGTAGAGCGTAGCGTAGAGGAAGACCCGAATCACTCTATCCGCCATCGTGCACAGGAATTGGATATGTGTCGATTCACTTTATGGAAGATTTTGCGGAAAGATCTTGGTTTGCGTGCTTACAAAATCCAACTCGTGTAAGAATAGAAGCCACACGATCACCTAGCAAGGCGTAGATTCGGTGAATGGGCCCAAAATAAGATTGCCGTTGATCCCGATTTTCATAAGCGAATTTTGTTTAGCGATGAAGCTCACTTTTGTTTGAATGGATACGTCAATAAACAAAACTGCCGTATTTGGAGTGATGATAATCCTCAAGTGTATGTTGAGACACCGTTACATCCAGAAAAACTGACTGTTTGGTGTGCTTTATGGGCTGGTGGAATCATTGGTCCGTACTTCTTTAAAAACGATGCTGGTCAGAACGTTACAGTCAATGGTGACCGCTATAGAGCCATGATTACTGACTTTTTCGTTCATCAATTGAACAACCATGATGTGCAGGAGCCGTGGTTTCAACAAGACGGCGCAACATGTCACACAGCTCGTGCCACAATTGATTTATTGAAGGAAACGTTTGGTAACCGCATAGTTTCTTGTTTCGGACCCGTGAATTGACCTCCAAGATCGTGCGACTTAACGCCCCTAGACTATTTTCTGTGGGGATATGTGAAGTCGCTAGTCTACGACGATAAGCCCGAAACGATTGATCACTTCGAGGATAACATTCGCCGCGTTATTGCCGATATACGGCCACAATTGTTGGAAAAAGTCATCGAAAATTGGACCTCCAGATTAGACTACGTCCGAGCCAGCCGTGGCGGTCATATGCCAGAAGTCATATTTAAATTATAATGCCAGAAGGTTATCTTTCGAATAAAGTGAATTTCATGTCAATTTAAAAAATTCATCTTTGTTTTATTCCATTTAAAAGTTCTATACCTCTATAAAAAAACACCCTTTCCATATGTTTATTTCTCAAAAATTATACTACCTATATCTACTGACAAAACTTCCTTTTAGATAAAGTTTATACGCATTTCTAACTTTACTGAACTAGCAACCCTGTATGTCCTACATTAATTTTTCACGAAACAGAACTTTTTATGAAGAGGTTCTTTTTTCTCTAAAATCAATACTAAAAAAAGTTTAGGTAAGAACTTTCCAAGCCAAGATTTTAAAGAACCATAAGCAACAATGTCTGGATCTTCACTATTAATTTTACCTAAGTATTTTTCCTTTATTAATTAAATATGTTTTCTGATTAATATTAAAATGTATTCCTTAATGTGGTAAACTAATAATTAAGCCTAAGTTATTCAGACCCATATCCCAAGATGATTAAAAACGAATCTGAAATATCAATAATTAATTTTTACATGTTATTTTCACTAATATAATAAATAATTTTAATATTAAAATTATTCATTCTTCTTCCAAAACCCCCAAAAATAAAATATGATAGTTTTATAGGAATTTTTAGTTAATACTTTTGAATCTACCGCGTAATTTAAAGATTGTTAATATTATGTTTTTGAATTCTGTTCTAAAATTAGGGTTTGTTAAATAACATTGTTTTGACTTAACTGAATTATTATGATAAGGTTTATCACGAGAACATATGTTTTAATTGTAAACGTGGAATTCCTATCAAAATGTACGTACTTTATAGATTTTTATCATGGCGCCTACAAGGACAATACGAAAATTATGACGTTTTACTTTATTTTTAACATTATCTTGATTCCCAAAGTGGTCCATATGGACCTTCAGCGGTTAACTGAGATCTGCAAAAGGTCCATGTCAACGGCAAAATCAGAAAAAATTGGCTCGCGGTACCCCTGCATCAACGCTGTTGTATTGCTTTCTTTGTAGAGTCGATTTATTGTTGTATGGTCTTGTGCAAAATGGTACTAAATCAACGACTCATCTACAGTAATAAAACATTGCAAAAAGTCTCTTTGGGTTGAACTACGTCTTTCGTTAAGTCGAGTTCTGTTCTCCTGGAATGCTCAACCAAATAAAGAAACTGTTGCTTCTACAAAAGTACGCATAAGCCAAAGGCGAACGAACGACAGCTCTGTAGTGTGAAACCTTCTCTTTCGAAAGTGCAACGCATCATGAAGGAGCTCACAGAAGACTTCTACCATTATTTCGAACAATGGAAATCTCGCACGGTAAGGGCAGGGGAGAGGTGTATATTGAAGATGAGCAACTGAATATGTATAAATGTGGCATAGTCAAAATGTTGAAGCAAGCGTCATCTGTAGGGGAGGCTGAATAGTATGAAATAAGACGTTGCATAATTACGGGGCGTCGAGGGTAAACAGGCAGCTTTTTTATCAATATATTATAAGTAGATGCTAGATTCTGGGTTTTAGAGCGGCTCTCAACGTAAAAACCAGCTATATAGATCATCTTCTGCTACGAAATCCTAATATAATGGGTATCCAATGTGCACTTAACCATTTTTTTTGGTATATTTCCAAAAAATCAAAAATAGTTTTGTACCAGTACCCGAACACCAAAACCTTAACTAGGACTCGTGATAAACTAATTACAAATATTATTTTTTCGTGTTTACATAATAAAAGAGTCAAAAGGTTAAAACAATTTAATTAGTACAACGATTAATAATAATAATAATAATTTATTACTTGAACATAAGATAGCATGAATGAAGCGTACGTAGTGGCGTTATAAACACCGTAACTTCTTCAATTTTTTATGTTCGTGTTTGATTAACGTTAATGAACAATCTTTCCGGAACACCCTGTTATTATTGCAAGAAAAAAGCTCGTTTTTACAATTAAAAATTACTAGTGCAATGCATTTTACTGTACATACTGCAGTGGCGGACGGTATATGATGGAACATGAATTAATATTTAATTATAACCCCTAATAAACCAAGTCTAGCCTGCTGCAAAAATGTATACTCCATGGAAATTAGATCAAAAAAGAGCTGTTAAGTTGTAAAGAATTAAAAAACCTATCGATTCATATAATATGTTATAGGTGGCGCCACTAGTTATCGAGATATATTTTTTTTCGACAAAATTTACGGTTTTTGTTTTTTTTTTTAAAGATATTTATTAACAAATTACCGATTTAAAATTTAACATAAATATAGGTATTATCATTCTAAAAAAGTATGTCAAACCCAGAATTTGTGAGTTTTTTATTTTCCGAGAAATTCGATGTCAAAGTTGAAAATTCAACCTCAATTTTCCTCTTTCCCCTAATTAAGATACAATGCTCAATTTTAATGGAAATTGTTGGTATTGTTTTATATTTTGAAGGTCTATTAAAAAAATGTTTTTTTTTTCAGTCATGGGCAGAGGAATTTTGAAAAACCCAATTTTTGCACCAAAAAAATTGCGATAACTTTTCACCGGATAGGGATAAATTTTTTTTTTAATGTGTACATTGGATTTAGATGTATCACTGCCGACCTCAAAAAAAAATAATTTAGATGAAAAAAAACGTTTTTTTTTTTTCAAAAATTCATAATGGCGTGACAAATGAATATTAAGGGCTCAAATTTGCAGAAGATACTTCTTAATACTTGTACTTTACCTGTGAATTTCTTGGATCCAAGAAATACACTTCCGTACGATCTGCGAACCTTCGAAAATTGGGCCGAATCTAATCGAAAGTAGCTGCTGCAGGTCCCTGCCGGCGGGTTGCCATAGTTCAAGCGCATTATTCATTGGTGCTTCAAGGAAACTTATGCATCATAAGTAATATTTATAATATTGTTATTGTTTTATTAATTTATATGACAGTAACAATTTGTTTAGTCATATCAATTATTAATTTGTTTATTAACAAAATTTTTACAAAAAAATATAGAGGAAATCATACCAATATTCAATTATATATTACATATTCTACTGTTTTTTCCTTTTCCTTTATATTATTATCTAACAGTTTATTAACAAAATTTTTACAAGAAATTATAGAGAAAATCATACAAATATTCAGTTATATATTACATATTATACTGTTTTTTTCCGTTAATTTTAATGTATTATTAAATATTTATATAACGTATTATATATTATTATTATATTTTTATATGATTTGCTTATAGAAATTTTCGTAAAAAATTTTGTTAATAAACTATTAGGTAATAATAATATAAAGGAAAAGAACAGTATAATATGTAATATATAATTGAATTGAATTACATATTCTACTGTTTTTGCCTTTATATTGTTATTATCTAACAGTTTATTAACATTGTACAAAAAATTATAGAGAAAAATCATACAAATATTCAATTATATATTACATATTATACTGTTCTTTTTCTTTATATTATTATTACCTAATAGTTTATTAACAAAATTTTTACGAAAATTTCTATAAGCAAATCATATAAAAATATATTAATAATATATAATACGTTATATAAATATTTAATAACACATTAAAATTAACGGAAAAAACAGTATAATATGTAATATATAACTGAATATTTGTACGATTTTCTCTATAATTTTTTGTAAAAATTTTGTTAATAAACTGTTAGATAATAATAATATAAAGGAAAAGGAAAAAACAGTAGAATATGTAATATATAATTGAATATTCGTATGATTTTCTCTATAATTTTTTGTAAAAATTTTGTTAATAAACAAATTAATAATTAATATGACTAAACAAATTGTTACTATCATATAAATTAATAAAACAATAACAATATTATAAATATTACTTATGATGCATAAGTTTCCTTGAAGCGCCAATGAATAATCCGCTTGAATTATGACAACCCGCCGACAGGGGCCTGCAGCAGCATTTTTCGATTAGATTCGGCCCAATTTTCGAAGGTTCGCAGATCGTATGGAAGTGTATTTCTTGGATCCAAGAAATCTACAGGTAAAGTACAAGTATGAAGAAGCATCTTCTGCAAATTTGAGTCCTTAATATTCATTTGCCACGCCATTATGAATTTTTGAAAAAAAAAAAACGTTTTTTTTCATCCAAAATTAAATCTTTTTTTTGAGATCGGAAATGATACATCTAAATCCAATGCACGCATTAAAAAAAATTATCTCTATCAGGTGAAAAGTTATCGTAATTTTTTTGGTACAAAATCTGGTTTTTGCAAAATTTCTCGGCCCACGATTGAAAAAAAAATTTTTTTTAATAGATCTTCAAAATATAAAACAATACCAACAATTTCCATTAAAATTGAACATTGTATCTTAATTAGGAAAAGGGAAAATTGAGGTTGAATTTTAATTTTGACATCGAATTTCTCGGAAAATAAAAAACTCACAGATTCCGGGTTTGACACACTTTTTTAGAATAATACCTATATTTATGTTAAATTTTAAATTGATGATTTGTTAATAAATGTCTTTTTTTTTTAAAAAAAAAACCAGAAACCGTAAATTTTGTTGAAAAAAAATATATCTCGATAACTAGTGGCGCCACCTATAACTTATATTATATGAATCGATAGGTTTTTTAAATTTTTTACAATTTTTGTTTGAAACGTTTTTCGATACAACTCTTACTTTTCGAGTTAAACTCAAAAAACCGTGACCATTTTTGGTCCGCCATTTTTTTTGCACAGGGCTTTAAGAGTTTCCGTCGAGATATGTTTTATAGAATGCGGAAATGAACACATTTCAGCAAAAAAAAAAACAATGTTGCATTTTCGTTACTGACGTGTTTCGTTACCATAAAGGATATTTGTAATGATGACAAAAATAATTCTTGGTTGTAAAAGCTTCTTATGAGATAAAAATTATATTATTTTCTTGTAAATTATATTACTGTCCTTCTTTATCTTTAATGAAGGAAAAAAGATGTTTAAATCGCAAATTTATAGCCACTGGCACGCCTCTGACACAGTATAACTAACTAATTATTAAAAAAAAACTTACTAGAACCATTTCATGAGGCAATAAATTTTACAGGCTGGCATTTAAAATATGCCCTTTAAATTTTAAAATTCCCCATATCACCGTTTTTATTATCGAAATCGAGAACACTGATAACGATTATGTGAACACAATTTTTTTGTTTCTGGGATTTAAACGCGTTGATAAAATTGTTTTATGGTTCTTTTAAATCTAGTTAGATTATATTTTCGTTCCTTTTATTCTTATCAGTTTTAAGTACCAATCGGTAACAGTTTTATAACAAATTTAGTTTTTTTTCCAAAAAAGGATGCACCAAACATCAGTGCGATAAAGATAAGATTAAAACTATGTAAATATAATATCTGCGAAATATTTAATGCAAATTTAAAGAAAATTGAAGTCTGAGTGAGTGATAAACGAAAGAAATGAGAATTTTTTGACGATACATACTGCTTCAAATTTGAAATAAAACTGAGTTCAAATTTAAAATAATACTTCGCTTTCTCTCCATTACAACTTGAGAGTAAGAAGTTTTGAACCTTTAAAACACTAAATAAAATACATAAACACCATACATGAAGAAATGCATGATCTACTGATTTTTACGATAATCTGGCAACGTAGCGCTACGAATCCTGTTATCCGCACGGCTCGCAGGACCAGTTTTAGGGGCAGGACCACCGGGCAGATGCATTGACTGTATTATTATTTTATTTATTTTTTTCGTTTTTGGATGACGGGCGTCCAGGTGCAAAACGCATAGGTGCACATGCCGCTAGTGTGGACTTTAAATTTAAGACGCCATTTTTAAAGGGCTGGGACGACACGTGCCTGCTGCCAAACACCCCATGCAGGAACGCACGTCGAGGTGTGCAGTTGTGTAATTGTTGGCATTATGATAATTTTTGATTGTCGCACGGGAGGTGGTGTTCCAAATCTAGTTTTATGCGTCAGCTGCAGGAAAGCAACAAAGGTGACATTACAAATCTGGCAATAAATATAGTTAGCGTTAAAA
Source organism: Diaprepes abbreviatus (assembly GCA_034092305.1). NCBI lineage: Eukaryota > Metazoa > Arthropoda > Insecta > Coleoptera > Curculionidae > Diaprepes > Diaprepes abbreviatus. The sequence goes on from JASJET010000142.1 coordinate 8,571,421, forward strand.
TACGCGAATAACTTTAAAAGGACTTTACTTTTTTAAATTTCATCTTTACCAGTCTAAGTTATATTCTAATTTAGTGTTAGCTTATTACATATTCTTCAAGCACAGATCATTCTTAAAAATAAACAATAATTATACGTCTACGTCTCGTTGTAATAAGTTAACAAGAGCTAATTAAAATACAAAAATTAGAATAATTAATTGATCGCAGAATAAAAGCTATGTTTCCAAAATTACATTTTTACGTAATGTTATTTAAAACTTGTAAAATGAAAGATCTACTTGGGAAAAATCACTAGAATTATTGAGGATTGTAAGAGGGGTCATAGACCTACGTGTATGTCCCTGAACAATGAAGCTAAGAAATAGGAAATAGCATTACTATGGTCAACATGAACAGTGTTGTATTGGGAGGCGAAACTCTCAGTGGTCTAGGTTTCTAGGTTCCCCTAAAAAACAACGTAAACTTAATACATTCGTCATTAATGCTAGGCGGAGTTACAGAGGGGGTTTAGAAAGAGTTAAAAATGCACACAAGGATATTTTTACGATTTTATAAAAAATATAAAAACTGCTTTATTGCGAAACATACATAGAATAGGAACTCTAAAAACGAAGTATGAGTAATTTATATTATCTAAAAATACGTAAATCACGTATCAAGCTGCGTTATTGCGAACACAGCTAATAAAAATTCTTTCGTAAATGAAAATAGACCTAAAATTTGCAACGAGAAAGTTTTAAGGAAAGTTACTTTGTTAGCTCTCGAATTTTTAAATTTACGGTACTATTATAATTTTTTAAAAGTTGTTTATACCGGCAAAAAAAAATATCCCTGCATTATCGAAAAATTAATTTTTTACTGCTGAATTTCTCGATGAAGTCTCGGTAAATAATATTATATCTTCTTAATCTCACCATCATATCACAAATACAAACAGGGGGCCCCTTAAAAGCAGTGTAGGCGGGACCGGTAACCCAGTCCATCACTGATCTTGAGGAACTAATAAATACGTGTGCTTTATTGCGGTATTCATTCACAAGTTGTCATGAGTTTATTTTTCAAGGGCGTGCCATTCTCTTGAAGTCTTTTGCTAATTTTTAAGGTGACCTCTTCAATAAAACGAGATAATATCAAAAAAAATGTCTGAAATGATTTCAACGAGATATTTCATTATTTTAATATTTGGCGGGAAAAACTTAATCTCTTTATTAGCTTCTATTGAGCCCTATGTGGATTTTATGAAATAAAAAGAAAATCATGGTCTCTTGAGTTTAGTTTAACAACCAAAAGATTATTTATATCCAAAACAATCACTGTGTTCTTAAATCGTGATGAATAAATCCTAAAAATCGAGAACAATCGAAAAAGCTTTGCCTCCCGGACATTTTTACGTCAGAAATTTGAGTATATAAACATATTTTCCCCACGTCTTTTGTAAAAAATGTCTTTTACACCTCGAGAAAGCGAAAAATTTCATTAATCGTAAGAAAAAATTGTAAATACGACAACAGAGCTTTTTTAACATAAAAATGATAAAAATATTTTTTTTACTTTCATAATTATGACACAAACACAACCAATCAATCACTGGATCGACCCCATGGCACAAATAACATAGTGGTCATCTAAAAATACACCTTTCTTCCCCATATCCCATCACGGTCTACCCCTATAATACGGGTAAGTGCATTTTAACACCCTCAAAGCCCTATAACCAATAATAACAATAATATTCGATGACTTTTTGACACGCTGACCGGCTAAATTGGGCACTGCATATTAGAGGGGTTTCGTAAGGCTTCCGTATTTAGAACGATAACGTTAACCGATAAAAGTAAACGTGTAATATTGTAAACAATTGATAATTGGGCATTGTTTCTAACAAACAAAACGCATTAGTATTTCGAAATTTTATTGCTTAATTTATCTCTTGGATACGCTATTGGTAAGTACGCTTTATGTTTAAAAAGGGTGTGCGTGGATTTAAAGCCTTTTTCCTAAACCTCATACAGATGAGCTGTACTCTTTAGTCTTATAATTCTAGCATTTTGGAAACTGTTTTGTAAAGTATTAAATGAAGTTGTGCTGTATTCAAATTTCTTTTTGGAAATAAAGTTCGTAGATATTAAGTTTAAACAATGGTCCAGGCTCTTGAAAATGTGGTTCTAGCTGTGCCAAGACATATTTCCTCCCAATTTTATGTTCAATAAATAACCTTTACTGTAAGGGACTGGTCTATAATGAAGTGAAAAGGGAAATTACTCTTAAGTCACGTGACAACGAACATCAATCAAAGTGCATGCTATATTGTTAGGTTAACATTATTTTATAGTGATTTCCGTGCAATTTCTTCGAAATTTGCTTACTATTCCCTTTGAAAACGATTCTAAGAAGTTTTCCCCATGATGGAAAGTGGATTTATTAAGGCAGATAGTTTGAATTTGTCGAGAATTGATTGTTTTACGGTGGCTAATTTCTTCGTAACAAACAGTAACTTTGAATTTAGAAATGCGAAGACCTCCGTGTAAATAATATACCAAGAATTGTTATTTCCGCAGTTGATAATGAACACATAATAGGATTCATAGGTATTTATAAGCTCAAAATTAAAAGAAAACAACCACAAAATATTGTTACCCAACTTTGATTACTTTATGTCTAACCTCAAAATTCCAATTGTCATCTTTGAAAACTAATAATTTTTAATATAAGAAAAATAAACAAATATTATCAAAACTTACATCAAAATGATCTTCACAAAAATACATTTTAGATTGTATAGACACAAGTGCCGGATCCTAGTGAGCTAGCTAAAGCCTGATTTTCCTATTATTTTCCGAACGAGAAACGTGAATAAATAACTTTTCAGGTGTTTTAATTGTAGTATTTGTACACCGAGGCACCTCACAACATTTATAAAACTTAAAACTCATCTTTCATTACAAAAATTGCGAAATAACTTTATATTTCCTTGTCAGTTTACCAGTGTTTTGGCAACGTGTGACGTCACAGCGGCCAAGTGACAAGTATTGGCTTTTTGAAGCAAAATTTGAAACGGAATTTAAAATAGATGATTTTTAATGTACTAGTTGTATTAAAAAACTAAATTAGGTACTTCTGCATGATTTTAAACACTTATATAATATATATATATATATATATATATATATATATATATATATATGAATGGTTTCATTATTTCCGGTTTCAAATCGTTCGTTTAAAAATCGTTTTCACGACGTTTTGCCCAAAATCTCATTTGGCATTTTCAAGTGCGGTTCGTCTTGTTCGCAGCGAGTAACGAGACCAACCGCACTTGAAAATACCAAATGAGATTTTGGCGAAACGTCGTGAAAACGATTTTTTGAACGAATGGATTGAAACCCGAAATAATCAAACCATTCATTCCACCATCCGTGAAAACCTACGATATTATATATATATATATATATATATATATATATATATATATATATATATATATATATAAACGCGACGATGTTAAAAAAAGTTTATTTTATTTCCCGAAACCTTTTCTATTATCCCGAATAAAGAGACATTTAAAAAATGTTAAAATAATTTTATGAGAGGTAAACCTAGCAAATTAGGAGGCTGTTAAATTTTTTTTATACATCTGCTTCGCCGGGTTCAGTGAACTATCCTAATTTGAGCTAAAATTGAAATATTTCCTCACTTAGACTTTTGTTTATTTATAGCCGAGAATAGTTAAATTATTGTTACTAAATAACTAAACCACGTCATTTTCGGGGTTCCGTAATTAGGTAAGATCCGAAAATGGATGCTCGGTAGGCTGACTGTTTGTAAAAATGTTTATCTCTGAAATAGTTTTCTCTAGAAATCTGAAAAGCGAGATGGCCTCAAAAAGAATTTGAATCGGAGAAGATTTTTGTACCTTCATCATTACATTTAATCAAAAAATTTATTTTACGGATTGCTATAACTAATGTATCGAATTTAAGAGAACTAAAGATATAAAAAAAACTAATCAATTTCACAGAAAAGTAATAAAGACGCTAGTTACACTAGTAGTAGATTTAAAATAAAAGGATCTCCATATTAAACAACCTGTTTCCTGCCCATGGATTTAGAATCATTCGGCCCTTGTCAAGAACAAACACGATAAAAAATATTTGTGATATATTCGATATTAATTTGCATTTAATATCTACACAGCTGGTGCACAATAGCTGAAGCCCTACATCCTCGCAAAGGGTTTGCATTTTCATGTACTCGCTGGACAGAAACCATGCATTAATTGACAGCTGTCTCAAAAATAACTTCGGAACAATAATGACGTAATAGAGGATTGTTGCAGTAACCAAATGGAATAAAAGTTTTTTAATTTTGAGTTGTCGCTTTTGACTAATTACGCAAGTTTATTACAGGCAATGAGTTAACAGCAAAAGTGTAATTAAAACATATTTTAACGCTAATAAAGTATGATGGAAAGTACTCAAGATGTTTGTCATCCACTTTTCGGAATCCCGGGGGCATTAAAAAATGTCACAGCAGTTCCTGTATCGCGTTACATTATGGCAAAGTACCGTTTTGAAATTTACAAGGAATATATTGTAAAGCTGGCAATTAATGCAGGAACATGTAGTATTTAAATTTTCGAATGGTGTACTATTCTGCTGGAATACGCAACATTTATGTTTAGAAGTCATCGTTTTTACGAGGATTGAATGAAAAGTGCTCCCTCTGCCACCTTAAAACGTCATATTTCTTCAGCGATATCTGAGTGTTTAGAAAGGCGTTATATGTTATTTATTCTGCAATTTGATAAAGTTTTCGGGTTTTGTTATGGGAGAGTTTATTCGTTCATTTACAACTGCTAAATGTGGGTTATAGACTTCAAAGCGTTCTAAAAGTCCAAAATCGGCCGTAAATGAAACTTATATTAAACACAATATTATTAATAGAAATAAAGCGCATTATAATTAACATAACATACAAGCGTATTACAATGATAATTTTTAAATTTTTCAGTTTTAATTGTCTTTGTTCCAATATAAAAAATCCTTATGGTCGTAGAAATATTTTATCAAGTTTCCCTTTTTAATCCCTTAGATTGTGAAAAGAAAAGTATATATATATATATATATATAGATGGGTTTATGCGGCTTATTCCTCCGTGTGAGATGCAATATATATCTACATTATGCCGTTGTAGTGGTGAAATCACATTCAGCAAACGTACAACTATATGCAACTCCTTACAGGAATGAAGTAAAATGCAAACAGTAAATGCAAACTGCGTTCCAACAATATCCTTTCCGTGTTAGAGGTTGCACAATTTGAACAAATTGCAAAGGAACACAATTTATCCTATTCCACCACCATCGAGATGATGGCCCACCTGTACCACCATACCGAGAAGAAAGTCAAAACTTACCCTCCCCGCCACAGTGATACGGCAGAGGTACATGTTTCGTCTCTACTAGACTCATCAGGGTACCGACATGCACCTGGCCGTACAAAGGACAAATCGGAAGGCAGCATGCTGAATGTGATTTCAGCACTACAACGGCATAATGTGGATATATCCACTGCTATTGCATCTCACACGGAGGAATCCGTGAAAGCCGCATAAACCTATATACGCCATTCGGCGGGAGGTCGGCGAAGCTGCGTTCAGTATTTGCATGCCGCCTGCCAATCTGTCCTTTGTATAGCCAGGTGCATTTCGGTACCTTGATGAGTCTAGTAGAGACAAAACATGTACCTCTGCCGTATCACTACGTCGGGGAGGGTAAGTTTTGACTTTCTTCTCGGTATGGTGGTACAGGTAGGCTATCATCTCGATGGTGGTGGAAGAGGATAAATTGTGTTCAAACTGTGCAACCTCTAACACGGAAAGGATATGGTTGGAACGCAGTTTGCATTTACTGTTCGCATATATATATATATATATATATATATATATATATATATATATATATATATATATATATATATATATATATATATACATATATAGGGTGCGGCATTTATTTTGTGACAACGAAATATCTTTGTGGGATCACATTTTTTCGAAAAATGTTTTATACAAAAATTATAGGATGGCTGTGGGGCTATCAGTGACCTTGAAAATGACCTTAGTCTTCACTTTCAAAGGCATTTGAGGGTCAACTTTGGAATTTTAAATGGGACTCCCCAATTTCGACCCCCGAAATGAAAAACAGCAAATTTTACCACCAGATGTAACCTTGACCTCAAGGTGAAGGTCGAATAGAAAGGCAATTTCAAGGTCAAAATAAAAAGATCGAAGAATTTCGTGAAATGTTTCGTACAAAAGATGTTGGGTGGCACGGGAGCTAAGTGGTAGCGACCTTCAAAAAAAAATCTTGACCTTGACCTTCAATATCATTTAAAGCTCAATTTCAAGATTTGAAAAGGAAATTTCCAATTTGATCTTCGGAAATGGAAAGACCGATTAATTTCACGTATCGTCAGATATGACCTTGATCTCAAGGTTAAGAATCTAATATCAGGTGAAACGAAGATTTTCAACGTTCTTATTTTATAAAATGTTTCATACTAAAATTGTAAGATTACAAAGTTGCTATAACATTACCTCGAACTCGATCTTCATTGTACGTGTGTACATCGTATAATGCTACTTTCAGGATGAAAAATATACCATAACTTTGAAGAAGCTCACTATGTAGAGCGAAACGTCAGAAAAATTGACGTTTTTTTAATCTTCAAATAAGAAAACCTAAACCCAAGAAAATATTACAGAAAAATATTAACAAAATGTTTAAGATACAAAAATAAATTATATATATATATATATATATATATATATATATATATATATATATATATATATATATATATATACATATATATATATATATATATATATATATATATATATATAATTTTCAACGCATATAAAAATACCATTCTAATTTTCCGGTGATGATTTTAATTTTACTCGATTAAAACGATCTCTAACCATATAAAAGAACTACAGGCAAAAAATTAAGTTAAAAATAGCAACGCATGGCCTGGTACCTAACCAAAAAAAAACCAACTCGCCGTGCTTGTTAATGAACGCACGTCAAAAATAAAATGGTTCTAATTGTCTTCTTAATCGCCAAGTTTTGAACTACCCAGTATACCACACTGGCGCCTCGACCTTGATTTCTATACGTACGTAAATTCCATTTAAAGAATGGGGCCCTCACTGGTACCTGCAGAAATCTGATCTTATTTCGCAAAGCCGTGAGAACGATTAAGTCATCTAATTCGGACCCATATATTTCGTACCGAAATATCAATTAAAGCAGTGACACTCCCTTTTAAGGGGTAATTTGTTCTCGTTAAAAGGGAAATTGTTACTTTTTCTACTTTAATTATTCTTTAAATGTATAATTATTTGTTTTTCTGGTACAAATTTCAGTCCATAAATCGTTAAAATATCAGATAGTCGTCGTTAAGGGTCGTAATTTCAGATAAACTATTTAGGAATAATTGACATATTTCAATTAAAACTGAGAGAGAGAAAAAAGGTAAAATATCGGGCTTCGCTCGTCTCCGTTCGAATTAATTAAACTTTAATTTGAATTTCGAATTATTCATTGACACTTCTGAAATAAGTCAATGTGAATAGGTAAAATGGTACTTACCAGTAGAACAAATTGAGACTAGAGTGTGGGCATGCCGCCTAAGAAGGTGGTGTTCTCTGCTCCACGAACACCTTTCGATTACTTGGTCGATGTAGTCGTACCCCGTAACCGCTGAGAGATTGTACTGAAGTTTCGATAAAACTAGTTGTTCCCAATTCTGAAAAAAGAGATAACATAGCTTTAAGTTTGCCCAAAAATATTATTCAAAATTTGATTGTCTCAATGCAGCATCGTTGTCAAGTAATAAATAATAATGGGTAATAAGGAACGAAAACTTCACGGCTTTGGTCAAGTAAAAAATGATGATTTTTCAGTTTAGACCGTGTCAAATTGGAATACGGCGTTTCGCCAACGATTTCACGAAGCATCTTTCTTTACTCCACGAGATTAGAAAACTGAATGTGTTTTAATCTCGTGGCGGAAAGATCCCTAAGGATGCTTCGTGCAATCGTAGACGAAACGTCGGATAACAATTCCAATTTGACACGGTCTAAAGGCAAGAACCAAGATTTTCAATAATAATGGGTATTCTATTAATGATTAACGTAATACTTTTACTTACTGTAATTCTTAAATTTTTTGAACGGTTTTTTTGTCGTAATATGTGAAATAAAAAGAGATGTCCAAGAAGCTCAAATATGCCCTTTTGAAGTCTCAAAATGAGCTATTTGTCTGATCATTTTTCATACATTTTTAGGCGTTACGAATTCTAAAAAAAGGAATTTTCTTTGCAAACCCATTAGCTGATTATATACTTTTAATGCGAATGGGCTTTTTTTTTCTGCTTCTCATAATATTATGAGTTTTAATTCCTGCTTGACTTATAGGGTATTATTTTTTTGTATTAAAAAGACCTTCAATTTTTATTTTACTACACTCGAATTTTAAAGAAAGTTTACTTCCGAAATTTTTAAAAAAGACTTATTGTAGCTCGTGTATTTGAAACTACAAATTTATATATATATATATATATATATATATATTGTTGGTTATTTTCTTGGGAATATGGTTCATTTTTATATTGAAACTACATATATAAAGTAGTCATACGTATTGTATATATATTTTTATTTTTCAGGATGTTTCGATTCTTTCGAATCTTTTTCGACTGAGGGTTTCGGCGGATGCTACAAAAATGTACATTTTTAATGTTATTATATATGGAATAAGAGGTTAAAAACTTACCATTAAGAACAGAAATTTTTGTTTTAAACAAAAATTAATTACATATATATACATATATACAATAAGTATGACTACTTTATATATGTAGTTTCAATATAAAAATGAACCATGTTCCCAAGAAAATAACCAACTAAAAATATATTTAATGGTTCAAGAAAAATTAATTCTTATATTTTATATATATATATATATATATATATATATATATATATATATATATATATATATATATATATATACATATATGTATATATATTTTCGATTTGAGTATATATTTTTCCATTGTTGTTTTGCCTAGATTTGAATTCTGAGAAAAGCATTTTCTTCGTCTTGAAAATACCTTTCCAACCTGTTAATTTATTATAGATTCTTAATCAGAAACGACTTTTTTTACAGTACCATTCGTGCAGCGCTGTTTTTGCTAATTTTCGTAATTTTCAGACATGCTTGACTTATAAGGTCTAATTTCTTTTGTCTTAAAAATAATAACCTTTAATGAATATTTTGAAAAACTTGAATTTGTTAAAATGAAGGCGACATGTCCGTCTGGAAAAAAAACTTGGTAAAAATTTTAAAATGGAAAAAAATCGAAAATTTCAAGTCGAAAAAAGTATAAGGACCCGAATACGGGAGCTTCATTTTTTTTAATACTTTTTATGCATTTAAGGAAGAGTTATATAGATTTTTTTTTAATTAATCTCTTGAAAATAAGCCATTTTACGAATTTTCGAAAACAAGCGTCCTTTTGAAGACATATATCTTCAGTTCTTTTCAATCAATCCGAGGTCTTCTAACAATGAAAAAATAAAATCTTACAAGGTAAAAAAAACAGTCAAAACATTTTCCACATGTTTCCACCTCTTCAAAAAAACGCTTTGAGTTCCACGGTTTTTTTTTGCAATAATTTTGGTTATTTTTTTATAACATACATATTTTTTTCCTATAGGTACAAATTTTACATCAAATGTTATTGAGGTATATCGTAAAACGATATACATGCTTTTTAAACAAATCACATCCAACACACTTGAAGATAAGGTATCATTTATGGAACATAAGATTTGCGAAATGATGAAATGTCTCCAAAACGAGTACCATACCTTAAGTCACGATTTAAAACATTTTTTGCATTTAAGGAAGAGTTATATAGATTTTTTTTTAATTAATCTCTTGAAAATAAGCCATTTTACGAATTTTCGAAAACAAGCGTCCTTTTGAAGACATATATCTTCAGTTCTTTTTAATCAATCCGAGGTCTTCTAACAATGAAAAAATAAAATCTTATAAGGTAAAGAAGAATGAAAATTCAAGATTTTATAATGGTTTAAAGCATGCTTAAAAATCGCGAAAATTAGCAAAAATAACATTGTAACAATAGTACTGTAAAATACTGATTCTAATTAAAAGTATATAATAAATTAACTGTTTAGCAAGGTCTTGCCAAGACAAAGAAAATGCTTTTTTTTAGAATTCATATCGAAGCAAAACTCTAGATTTGGTGAACAACTGAAAATATGCCAAAAATGGGCAAAAAATAACCCCTTTTGCGACTCCAAATGGGTATATCACAACTTCTTGGTCACCTCAAGGGTCAAATTAGGCACTAGTTTTTTTTTTTTAATATTACAACAATAATGGAAATTCAGAACAATGAGCTATATATATATATATATATATATATATATATATATATATATATATATATATATATATATATATATATATATATATATATATATATATATATAAAGAGTGTTTTTTATAGAGGTATAAAACTTTAAGTTGGCAACACTTTTTTAACTGGCGGCCATTTTGTCAGCTTTCAAGTGATTTATGTTTAGTTTGGTTTGGCATTTCAACATGAATAGACTGACGCCTGAACAACGTTTCCAAATTGTGCAAATTTATTTTCAAAATCATGGTTCTGTTCGAAAGACGTATCGCGCACTACATCCATTTTGCGGTCAACATAATCGTCCATCAGAGCAATTAATTCGATTAACTATGGAACGTTTTCGCACTACGTTTACTCTAAATGATAATACGCATCCACAGAGACGTCGTACAGTGCGTACAGAAGAAGTCATTGCTGCTGTAGAGCGTAGCGAAGAGGAAGACCCGAATCAGTCTATCCGCCATCGTGCACAGGAATTGGATATGTGTCCATTCATTTTATGGAAGATTTTGCGGAAAGAGCTTGGTTTGCGTGCTTACAAAATCCAACTCGTGCAAGAACTGAAGCCACACGATCACCTAGCAAGGCGTAGATTCGGTGAATGGGCCCAAAACAAGATTGCCGTTGATCCCGATTTTCATAAGCGAATTTTGTTTAGCGATGAAGCTCACTTTTGTTTGAATGGATACGTCAATAAACAAAACTGCCGTATTTGGAGTGATGATAATTCTCAAGTGTATATTGAGACACCGTTACATCCAGAAAAACTGACTGTTTGGTGTGCTTTATGGGCTGGTGGAATCATTGGTCCGCACTTCTTTAAAAACGATGCTGGTCAGAACGTTACAGTCAATGGAGACCGCTATAGAGCCATGATTACTGACTTTTTCGTTCATCAATTGAACAACCATGATGTGCAGGAGCTGTGGTTTCAACAAGATGGCGCAACATGTCACACAGCTCGTGCCACAATTGATTTATTGAAGGAAACGTTTGGTAACCGCATAGTTTCACGTTTCATACCCGTGAATTGGCCTCCAAGATCGTGCGACTTAACGCCGCTAGACTATTTTCTGTGGGGATATGTGAAGTCGCTAGTCTACGCCGATAAGCCCGAAACGATTGATCACTTGGAGGACAACATTCGCCGCGTTATGGCCGATATACGGCCACAAATGTTGGAAAAAGTCATCGAAAATTGGACCTCCAGATTAGACTACGTCCGAGCCAGCCGTGGCGGTCATATGCCAGAAGTCATATTTAAATTATAATGCCAGAAGGTTATCTTTCGAATAAAGTCAATTTCATGTCAATTTAAAAAATTCATCTTTGTTTTATTCCATTTAAAAGTTCTATACCTCTATAAAAAACACCCTTTATATATATATATATATATATATATATGTATATATATATATATATATATATATATATATATATATATATATGTCACCTTGTTACTCTACTTGTGCCCAATAGTATACAATTTTTTGTTGCATGTCTGTCTTAATAAATTAAAAGTTAACTAAAAACATATGCTTGCAGCATACAAAAGAAGGAAAAGTAATGAAGCAACAAAGGTGAAATACAGATGGATGGACAGAAGTAAATTATACTAATTATAACTGATAATAAGCAATATCTATTATTGACACCCGATAAAAAACATATATATTGACTGAATTTCCCGGCATAATGTAAATGAACTGTAAATACCTCCAACCTTGTAGTAAATTGTACCATCTACCTTTCGGCGTTTTCAACAATATTCAATTGTTTACATTTGTTGCTAAACTGAATAACAAACTTTAAAAAAGCGTCGATAAATAATTGCGTAGTTCCAAGTCACAATTAATGTTTTCTTATATAATCGTTACGGATCACCTTTAAAATCATAACGCCAATCGCTCAATCATCTGTAAAACGCCAAACATCTTAACAGAAAATCCTCAGCGTAAAAATGGTGTAATAAGATAATTAAACATGGTTTTAACGGAAAATTTCCTGCAGTCCTTGATTTCCGAACACATACCGAAGTTTATCTGTTGGTTACTAGAGGTCTCTGTTGTTCATCAATTACAACAGAGAGAAGCTTGTTTTCCTTTGTTTTTACAAGTAATTTTAACCAAACAAATGAAGTATTTGAGGGGGAACTTCAAAACGTTCATTTAAAATAAAAATTACTTGCATTAAAACCATTCACGCAAGATATTGACCCACTTCTTTGTCTAGACATTTTGCAGACGATTTGCTATAATTTGCTTTGAAGTTACCGCGTGTGTAAACGAATAAAAAGTCCTGATACTGCAATTTTCAACAGTCTAACTGGGGGGAATATTCTCTAATTCTCACGAGCACCGAATGTTGTGTACCGACGAATGCCATTTCAAAGCACCAGTGCACCAATTTCTTTTAGGTATTATTTAATATCAAAGTTTACATATTTTTCATAAAAAAATAAATTTTTAAATTGAAAAATTTTTTGGTGCTGATTATGATATTGGATATTCTTGATTGGAGAATAGATCTCCTGGGCGCACACGCTTGAATAGGTTATCTTCATCTGATCGATGTGGAAGTAAAGGATAAATAAAACAAAGAGCTGGTAGTACCCAGTATCAATTTGGGATGCAGGATTCGTATGGTCACCAACCTTGAGTTAAAACGTGAGGGTCTGTTAAGGTTAAAATGAAATTTCCTCTCCGAACTTTTAAATTTACGTTGCTCTAAATTTAGGTTGATTTAAACAATATATCCATCAATAAAATATATTTTTTTATTAGACAAAGAGATTTTTCAAGTTCTATTCGGGACAGCTTTCGTATCGATAAAAAATGCATTCACAAAGTCTTTAAATTTGCTGTGACCTCGACTGATGCTGCCACAAAGGAATTTCAATTATTATTAGTTTGAAAACTTCTTTTGTCACCATATACATCATAATATTATTACGAGTAAAATTTTAACTTAAATTTTTAGAATGAGTAACTTGTATATCTTACATTTAAACAAGGTTAGCTTAAAATAATGTGGGTAATATAAATCTAGAAGGCGAGACAGCTACACAATCATATATTTCTTTTTTTATAAAAATAAATTCAATTGCTTTTTACACTTCTGTATAGTCTATTTAAAAATAGCTTGATAGTAAAATTTTAAAATAGCTTATTTTCGTATTTGTATACATCACATGGAATTTTTTCTTTTTTGAAAAATGGTCTGCGACGTTGTTTTTTGCATTACAGATAGCCAAGAAATTATTGAAACTATCTGTCAAATTGTACCTGCTACTCATCTAAACAGTGAGAAAAAAATTTAGAACGATCTAAAATGTAATTTTCTATGAGAATACAGGAAAATTCTATTAAGCACTGTCGCAGTTACGTCGAATACTAGAAAATATATCTACTTAGTTATGACAGCAACAATCTACTTCGCGTTGCCTAGCAACAGTTTCTAAGCACTTATTATGTTGAAAAATAGAATTATCACAAGATTTTTCTTTTATTGTTATGACGGAAACTTTTCAACTACCCCTGGTAGTCTAGTAAGAGCAGACAGGTCTAGAACAGGATCACATAGATAGGTCTAGACTGGAAGCAGAATCAAATAGGACGCTTGAAGCAATGGCTTAAGAAATTAACGAATTGCAAAAGTTCTTATATAGTTTACTACATTATTTTCTAATTTCTAACTTTTACTTAGACACCAAAAACATATCTGACGCCAAGAGGTATATATTTGTAGATCCTACTTCTGGAAAATGCAATTTGTAAGTTTCGGTCAAAAGTAAATTTTTCAATTAAACTATTTTAATTTAATAATAATGTTAATATGTATTACTTTTAAACACCAACTACGTTTTCAAAAATAGTTATTTTATGAAGTTACCTTATACAGGGTCAAAAACCAATAAACTTTGCATCACGTGACAAATTTTAATAGCCCTTTTTGAATTTTGTAGAAAAACACCCATTTAATATGGCGATACTTTAAACAAAATATATCTTGAATGAAGCATTGTCAAAAGTAAGAAGTTTTATGTAGCTTGCGTTGACTCTTATTTTGCAACAGTGGTGCAATTTACAAAAAAATGGGCAAAAAATCTAAACTATCTTATACACCTGAAATTTTGCATATCGACTAAAAATTGCATTTAGAAAAACTTTCTCTAATAACTTTTTTCGATATTTTGCGATATAACACCACTTTTGAATTTTTTTTTGGAAAAAAATTTAAATTTTTTTGGTTAATTTTCATCTCGATCGAGTAAAGTTATTAATAAAAATTTGAAAATGCATAACTTTTTCCTATTAGAAATGAAGAGCTGGAACTTTCCCTATTAACTATATTTTAATACTCAATAATAGTTGGTTACTGGAAAGTCAAAATTTCGTCATTCAATTTTTCCGACAGCCACCCAAGCTAACGCCACTCAGCTAATAATTGCTTTGGGAACTCCGACTGTTTGGGCTTGTTTTTTAGGTAATACCATGAAGAATAAGTGGTTAAAATTTCAAAAAGAAATATGTATAATTGCCCGAGATATAGCAACTTGAATATAAAAAACTTTCCCCCAATTTAGGGGAAAAATAACTTCATATTGTGTTCAGCGACCTCGAAAACCGAGTCGCTCTCGCCTAGAAGGAGAAAGACTATTCGAGCACGTTCAGCATAACCCCAGCTTTTTTTAAACACATCTACAGTTGAGGCACAAATCTTTCTTATAAAGACCTTCCTGCTCTATATATTCTGAACGTTTCTATAAATTTTAACGTACCAGAAAACACGTTCACCTTTGACTCGTCAATTCCACGAATACATTATCCTACTTTTGATGTATGGGCATTCTGCCAATTACCCAACGGACTAGATGATATTAGCTAACTTGACTTGTGTTTGACAAAGACATCTAGAGACTTAAAAGAGTACCGCATTCGCCTTGAAGAATATAATATGTGAGATATGACGAGTAGAAACAAAATATTTCCATATATCTCGCAGTTAAAGGATTTGTTAGTCGCCAAAACCAAGGTTAGCGCACAGGATATCTGAGATAATTTGACGAGATTCACGGAAATTAATTGTGTTTCGGTGGCAGTTTGTGAGACATTTACCTTGATTTTCATTGAAGTAGTATATTTGCCTAGGTTGTTTGTTTTGGGTGATAAAATAGTAATGAATCAGTTGAAATATTTCAAGTTTATTATGCAATTGCAAATGTTACTTTACTGATTTTCGTAAAAAAAAAAAAACATCAAACTCAGCTTGTTTTCATTAAAGTACAGATAAAACGAATGAAAATTTTGATAAAGTCAGAAACTAAGAAAATATTAAAAATTCATTTAAAATTTTAATATGATAATTCACAATTTTAAAAAAATTGGTAGGAAAAAATATTAATTAAAAAATTGATAGGAAAAAATGTTAATTAAAAAATTGATAAGAACAGCTTAAATAAATATCCCCTAGATTTTTACAAAAAAGCAGATATATATATATATATATATATATATATATATATATATATATATATATATATATATATATATATATATATATATATACTTCCGCATCTTCAGAATTATGTCCCAGAGGGATCTATTTTACTTAGTGATTCCCGGTTCTCGTAAAAAAAAAACATTACTTAGTTTTCATTCAAATGCAGATAAAATGAACAAAAATGTTTATAAAATTATGATAAAGTCACACACTAAGAGAATAAATAGTAAGGAGACATTCAAACAAAATTTTATTAAGTGATAATTCATAATTTTTAAAAAATTGATAGGAACAAATGTGAATTAAAAAATCGATAGGAATAGCTTAAATACCCTTACATTCTTACAATAAAGCAGTTATAAATACTTCAGTATTTTCAGAAATAAGATATCTTAGAGGGATTTATTTTACTTAGGGTTTCCAGGTTTTCGTAAAAAAAAAACATCAAAATCAGCTTGTTTTCATTAAAATACAGATAAAACCAACAAATATTCTTATAAAATTATGACAGTTACAAACTAAGAAAATAGTAGATATTCATGCAAAATTTTAATAAGTGATAATTCATAATTTTTTTAAAAATTGATAGGAACAAATGTTAATTAAAAAATCGATAGGAATAGCTTAAATACCCTTACATTCTTACAATAAAGCAGTTATAAATACTTCAGTATCTTCAGAAATAAGATATCTTAGAGGGATTTATTTTACTTAGGGTTTCCAGGTTTTCGTAAAAAAAAAAACATCAAAATCAGCTTGTTTTCATTAAAATACAAATAAAACCAACAAAAATTCTTATAAAATGATGACAGTCACAAACTAAGAAAATAGTAGATATTCATGCAAAATTTTAATAAGTGATAATTCATAATTTTTTTAAAAATTGATAGGAACAAATGTTAATTAAAAAATCAATTGGAATAGCTTAAATACTTTTACATTCTTACAATAAATCAGTTATATATACTTCCACATCTTCAGTAATAAGATAATATATCCCAGAGGGATTTATTTTACTTAGTGATTACCCCTTCTCGTAAAAAAAATACCAAAATCAGCATGTTTTCATTAAAATACATAAAAATAGAGATTCATGCAAGATTTTAATAAATAATAATTCATAATTTAAAAAAAATTGATAGGAACAAATGTTAATTAAAAAATCGATAGGCATAGCTTAAATACCCTTACATTCTTACAACACGTCAGTTATATTGATACTTCCGCATGTTCAGAAATAAGATATAAAAAAAAAACATTAAAATCAACATGTTTTTATTAAAATACAGATCAAACGAACAAAGCTGAAAGAATAGTAGATATTGATGCAAAATATTAATAAGTGATAATTTTCAATTTTAAAAAAATTTATAGGAAAATTTGTTATTTAAAAAATCGATAGGAACAGCTGAAATAAATACCCTTACATACAACAAAGCAGTTATATATATTTCCGAGTCTTCAGAAATAAGATATTGTATCCTAGAGGGATTTATTTTATTTCTCATATAAAAACATCAAAATCAACATGTTCTTATTAAAATACAGACGAACAAGCTAAAATGTGTAATAATTAATAATTTTTAAAAATTGATAGGAAAAAATGTTATTTAGAAAATCGATAGGAACAGGTTAAATAGCCTTACATTCTTACAACAAAGCAGTTATATATACTTCCGCATCTTCAGAAATAAGGTATTGTATCCTAGAGGGATTTACAACACCAATGACACCATTTCGAACAAAAAAAAGTGTGAAAAGCCCAAACAAAAAAAAATCCATTCCCATTACCAAGAAGATTTCAAAAAGAGAACCTGTTTTATTTACTCCTTAATTGCCAAAGTGATTGTTTTCTCAAAAGTACCTTTTTCCCTGTTTCCGAGAATGATGCCGGGCGGCGGCGCCATAAAAACAAAAGTACCACCCCAAACCCCACGCTGTTAAATGTAAAAGCCATGATTTTAATCTATTGTGTAGGAAGACGAGCTCTTTCACTTTACCGCAAATCTTTCTGTTATTCTTTTCCTCTCGAAACTAGGTACCTATAGGGCACCCATCGAAGAGAGGTACGTATCCTTAGCAGTAATGTTTGTGTGAACGAGCTAGCTTTTATATCGCCTATAAAGGACATTAATCCATGAAATGTACCCTGATTGTGATTTTAATCAATTAACAATGGAAATGCAGGTAGTACCTTTACTTGCGAAAATGTCTGAATGCATTTGGCAAAGTTCCCACAGTTTTATATTAGATATCAATAAGTTTTATAAACTGGAACATGCAGAAATCGCGTGAAAACATAAGTGATAAACTGATAAATCGCTCTTTTTAAAGTATGTTAAAATAGATCAATTTTCAGGTTGCACAATTTGAGACTAGACTTTTTTATTCGCCGGAAATTTAAACCGAGATTTTTGGGACCCGCCGATGAGATAACACGCTTAAAATTAATACTACCGCAATCAGCTGATTAATGCAAGTCAATTTAAAAGGCAGGAAGAAATAAATAAATATTTGCTTATATAAATTTTGATTAAATAACTTTCTTATCTTTTATCGTAAGCCTTAGTAACGATCAACATACCGGGGATATTTCTAACTCCGTATAATAAAATTTAGTTACTTTATTATTTAATTTTCCCATCAGTTCGGACCTGTTCGGGAATCAAAACTCCAAAAACCAAGAGACAAATAAATATATCCAGTAAAATTTAAAATTTTAAATAAATTTAAAAACACCATAATTCCAATGAATTTCCCAAAAATTTTTTGTTGAGGTATACAGAGAAATTATTTATATTAAACATGAAAAAAAAATGTCTTCTTCTTTCGAAATGGTACTTCATGAAATCTAAAAGTCATTTTCCGAAAAAATATACCCCAAAAATGAAATTAAATGAAAAGCAAAAAAATGCTATTTGTTTTTTCGAAGTGAAATTAAGTATAGGCATTTCCTAACGAAAAAGAAACTGACTTTCCTCGATATTACCATTTTTTTAAATTTCGTTTCACAACTTTTTGTAAGTGAATTTAGGTATAGACATCGCCCCTTTCAAAAGAAAGCTGGCATCACACCCGTTAAAATGGTCTCCAACCAAAGTCTGTACCATAAATATTGTTAGCTGAGAAATGACTATTCAAAATTTCCAAATTTTTACGATTTTTATAACTTTTTACTCGCACATAATGTAATTTTATATTTCTGCGTGAAAATTTTTCATTACGCAAAGAACAAATTATTTTAGGGTTGTTAATGATAAACATAATTATATTTAGAACTTTAAGTTGGCAACACTTTTTTAACTGGCGGCCATTTTGTCAGCTGTCAAGTGATTTATGTTTAGTTTGGTTTGGCATTTCAACATGAATAGACTGACGCCTGAACAACGCTTCCAAATTGTGCAAATTTATTTTGAAAATCATGGTTCTGTTCGAAATACGTATCGCGCACTACGTCCATTTTACGGTCAACATAATCGTCCATCAGAGCAATTAATTCGATTAACTATGGAACGTTTTCGCACCACGTTTACTCTAAATGATAATACGCATCCACAGAGACGTCGTACAGTGCGTAGAGAAGAAGTCATTGCTGCTGTAGAGCGTAGCGTAGGGGAAGACCCGAATCAGTCTATCCGCCATCGTGCACAGGAATTTGATATGTGTCCATTCACTTTATGGAAGATTTTGCGGAAAGATCTTGGTTTGCGTGCTTACAAAATCCAACTCATGCAAGAATTGAAGCCACACGATCACCTAGCAAGGCGTAGATTCGGTGAATGGGCCCAAAACAAGATTGCCATTGATCCCGATTTTCATAAGCGAATTTTTGTTTGAATGGATACGTCAATAAACAAAACTGCCGTATTTGGAGTGATGATAATCCTCAAGTGTATGTTGAGACACCGTTACATCCAGAAAAACTGACTGTTTGGTGTGCTTTATGGGCTGGTGGAATCATTGGTTCGTACTTCTTTAAAAACCATGCTGGTCAGAACCTTACAGTCAATGGTGACCGCTATAGAGCCATGATTACTGACTTTTTCGTTCATCAATTGAACAACCATGATGTGCAGGAGCTGTGGTTTCAATAAGACGGCGCAACATGTCACACAGCTCGTGCCACAATTGATTTATTGAAGGAAGCATTTGGTAACCGCATAGTTTCACGTTTCGGACCCGTGAATTCGCCTCCAAGATCGTGCGACTTAACGCCGCTAGACTATTTTCTGTGGGGATATGTGAAGTCGCTAGTCTACGCCGATAAGCCCGAAACGATTGATCACTTGGAGGACAACATTCGCCGCGTTATTGCCGATATACGGCCACAAATGTTGGAAAAAGTCATCGAAAATTGGACCTCCAGATTAGACGACGTCCGAGCCAGCCGTGGCGGTCATATGCCAGAAGTCATATTTAAATTATAATGCCAGAAGGTTATCTTTCGAATAAAGTAAATTTCATGTCAATTTAAAAAATTCATCTTTGTTTTATTCCATTTAAAAGTTCTATACCTCTATAAAAAACACCCTTTACTTGGAAAAAAGTTATGGGAAAGAGAAAGATTTTAAATTTTGTTTTTGGAGTGTATTTTGTCGAAAAATTACTTTTTCGGAATTCATTTCATTACCTACAACTTTTCTGTATACATGTACATACAAAAAATGCTTAGTTTTTGAGTAAAACTTAAAAAACTGAAGTGGACAAATCTGTTGTCATATTGGGAGTTCAATTGAACGTATGAACCATTGAAAACACTGTAACGTTTTGGTTCCTTAATGCTCAAAAGAATTTTCCTGATGATGTCTGACGCATTCTTATAATGAAGAACAGTTTTTAATACGTCTTTCTTCTTCACTAATTGTAAATGAAATATTATATAAAGTTCGTAGTCCATTATCTTGTCTTTTTCAGTCCTTGAAAATAGGACACATCTTTGACCTTTTTATTAAATAAAAATTCTGCTTGAAGACAAAATTATACTGAGGTGAAGCTGAGCTTCGCCACTAAAGATGGATGCATTGTCAACTTACAATTGTTCTAAGATCCATTTGGTAAAGTTTCTACGCTGTCCATTGTTAATATAATGCAGTTCTTGAGTCAGCAGGATCTTGCAAGCATCGAGATGCAAATCTTTTGACTAAATTCATTGAAAAGTGCTGTGGTGGATGTTAATTCCAGAAGTGACGCAGGATAGAGATGCGACTCTAATACTGATGTTTTTAACTGACTCTTTAAGGCGATGACTGGTAAGATGTCTCTCATCTTTCAATAAAAATGTCTACAAAAAGAATTTTCATCTTCAATAAATGAGTATTTCACTTCAAAAACTTCCGTATTAAAACCTTTCCATTGAGGAAGCAAAACCGACAATGGAAAAAAAGGCGGTGTTTTTATGGTAATTTATATTCCATTGGTGGTTACATACCATTAGTTAAAGTAACGTCGTTGTTAAACGCTATCTTTAACCTTATTAAGAATTAAATTGATACCTATTTATTTTATAAAATATGTGCAACATTATTTTTTGTTTCCCACGCTTGAAAAAAAAACACCCCCTGACTAGGTTTACTTCTTTGAAATTCGATAGGATCAAATTGACCAGAAAGAAAATGTTAATGATTAGTTGTGGCGCCTTAGATAAATAGTATGAGAATCAGCTTAATTCAGTTTTTTTTAGGAATATTTTATGGTTTTGAAAATTTTAGAAAGAAAAAACACCCATTTTATATTTAATTTTGGAATTACGGGAATACTAAGTCCTTTTTAATAGCCTGGTAAGGTAGATATTAATAAAATTGTTGATAATTTAGCTAAAGATAGTATTTTAAACGGAGTACGTACACACCCTGCTGCATATATATAACACAATGATGGAAACAACTTTTGTAAAAACACTTAACCGATATGATATTCACTGATAAGTGATATTATATCAAACAAGTACTAGCTCAAAGAGATAGCAGTTTCAAGATGCTACACTACAACAATTATTCGTAAAAAATTGGATCATGTTTGCTATCCTGTACATTTAGATATACAAATTCATATACTACCTTTAAATAACTGGGGTGTACATATTTGAATCACATATTTATTCAATGCAGAAAGAACTCTAACGAAATAAATGCAATTTTTGAAATCCCCGAAGGAGTTCACTGTTGCGAAAGTACCAAGGTGCATCAACAATGTTTCTCAGCAGTTTGTTTTGAAATATTCGGATAGTTCCTTTTTTTCACAGCCGCAGAGGTTTCAGAATTGTGCTTGTAGAGAAGTAGTTTATCGTATGCAGATACCTGGAGTGTTTCTCACAAGCATTCTATATATTTCTAATATTTTAATCCCAGCTCTTTCCTTTTCTTTTTATATGAACTTTCCCAGGAAGCTTTGCCTCAAGGTTCAATCCTAGCTTCTTGCTGAGCCAGCATGTAGAAGCTGAGCATCGTTTACTTGTCTACATATATAGATTCAATCCTGTTTAGGTTATTATGCCAAGATTTTGGTCACGTGTTAATCCTATCAATGGACCTTTGTAGTTTCAAAGCAGCTTCTTCAAGATTTTTTCCAACGGCATTAATTGCTTTATCACGGACAAAAATTGCAATGGTATTCCGTTAGATATCACAGATGTCACTAGTATATAGCAGGTAGAATATCGAACCTAGTACTCTCTCTACTCCCGCCCCAATTTCTTTTAATTCATAGTAAGCTTTTTCCTGTTTAATTTTAAACGTGTTTCTGATAAATAGGATCCGAAAAGTTAAGAATGTTGTCGTGGTACGCGCTTGTCCAATATGTGAAACAAGCCAGATCTTGTCGACATCGAAATTAGAGGTAGTTTCTCGAGATCAAGTGTAGGTGAGAAAAATCCAAGGTATATTGGTTTTAAGTTTCATATTTATGCATTACACGTCCATAAATGTTTAAAACTGACAGTTTTAGTATTTTTAAGCAGAAAACTAAACTATTTTTAACTGAAAAATATCGTTACAATATAAATTACTTTCTAGGTTAGATTTGGAAATGTTGGTTCAGTGTCGTTTTATTTATTTATTATACTGTTTTAATTTTTTTGTAAAATATGACGCTAAAATATTTAGTTTGTAAAATATCTGTATATATAAAAAAGCAAAAATTAAATTAAGTAATAAATGAGATATGCATACAACCGTAGAATGATAATTCCTAGTTTAGGAATCATCATGACATTCCACATCTTAGGGACATACCTCAATCTGAATGAACCGCTAATAAGATTGGTAAGTTCTATTTTTGGGAGCTGCTTCAAGATCTGATCTCATTTGGCATCGTCTCCGCTTGATGGTTGTAGATCTACAACCAACAAACATAGAAGATGCCAAATGCAGAAACGTTTGCAAATTTTTACAACAAACCAAACGAACGAACAGATGTATTTGCGAATTAATACTGAATCATTATATTATATTATATATATATATATATATATATATATATATATATATATATATATATATATATTGTTTTTATCACTAATAATTTGATTATTTTCATCAATATCTCGATTTGTCAGGTAAAAATCATCGGGTACTTTTGAGCTCCACTCACAGACTTCATTTGCCCATATCAATAAAATCTCTATTGAAGTTGAAGGTCAAAGATTGCCATGCATTTTTCGGAATTACAATTTTATAACAAAAAAAATTCCCAGAAAAACATAACAAAGGGTCTAGCCGATTAAGAAGTTCGAAACTGACCCCCCCCCTCGGTAATAAAAGAATAAAAAACACCCGATTGTTCTGCATCAAAAAGTACCCATACAAAAAAATTTTTAGCCACTTATATCGTCACATAACCTCAATAAGAAATTAAACGTCTTTTTTCGTTTTTTGACTATATCTTGAGTTCTAATCATCGTAGAAACTTATTTTTTCTTTCATTTTGTAGGTTTTTCTATTGCCTACAACAAGATATTTTTACAAAAATTTTTGGCGCGAAATTCAAATTTTTATGGGTGTTCGAAAATTTTTAAATTCAATAAAATAAAAACTAGGATAAAAGCAGGGCCGAAAAAAAAATATGTTGTTTTTTAGACGCCAAATTATGTCCATTAATTTTTTCAGATTTTTAAAAGTGATGAAACATGGCCAAAATAGCAAAAAACGGCATTTATTAGCATTTTTTCGCATTTTTATCGAGTTTTGAAGCATGGGAATTTTCTTATAAATCCTCAGTTGCTTTAAAACTATGTATGTATGTATGTATGTATATATATATATGTTTATGTGGCTTTCACGGATTTCTCCGTGGCGGGGAGGGTAAGTTTTGACTTTCTTCTCGGTATAGTGGTACAGGTAGGCCATCATCTCGATGGTGGTGGAATAGGATAAATTGCGTTTTATAACAATTTATTCTAACTGTGCAACCTCTAACACAAAAAGGATAAGATGGAGGGAAGTTTGTATTTACTGTTCGTATTTTACTTCATTCTATACACGGAGCTGCATATAGTTGTACGTCTGCTGAATGTGATTTCAGCACTACAACGGCATAATGTGGATATATCCACTGCTATTGCATCTCACACGGAGAAATCCGTGAAAGCCACATAAACATATATACGCCATCCGGCGGGAGGTCGGCGAGGCCGCGTTCAGTATTTGCATGCTTCCTTCCAATCTGTCCTTTGCACAGCCAGGTGCATGTCGGTACCCTGATGAGTAGTAGAGACGAAACATGTATCTCTGCCGTATCACTGTGGCGGGGAGGGTAAGTTTTGACTTTCTTCTCGGTATAGTGGTACAGGTAGGCCATCATCTCGATGGTGGTGGAATAGGATAAATTGCGTTTTATAACAATTTATTCTAATTGTGCAACCTCTAACACAAAAAGGATAAGATGGAGGGAAGTTTGCATTTACTGTTCGTATTTTACTTCATATATATATATATATATATATATATATATATATATATATATATATATATATATATATATATATATATATATATATATATATATATACATGAAGTAAAATGCGAACAGTAAATGTAAACTTCGTTCCATCATATCCATTTCGTGTTAGAGGTTGCACAGTTTGAATAAATTGCTACAGAATACAATTCATCCTGTTCCACCACCAGAGAGATGATGGCCCACCTGTACCAAGCCTCAGTATTTTATAAGAAAATTCCATGCTTCAAAACTCGATTAAAATGCGAAAAAATGCTAAAAAATACAGTTTTTTGCGATTTTGATTATGTTTCAACCCTTTTAAAAATCTGAAAAAATTCATGGACATATTTTGGCGTCTAAAAAACAACATGTTTTTTTTTCAACCCTGCTATTGTCCTAGTTTTTATTTTATTGAATTTCAAAATGTTCGAACACCCATAAAAATTTGAATTTCGCGCCAAAAATGTTTGTAAAAAATATTTTTATAGGCAATAAAAAAACCTACAAAATGAAAAAAAAAAGAAGTATCTACGATGATTAGAACCGAAGATATCGTCAAAAAACGAAAAAATACGTTTAATTTCTTTTTGAGGTTATGTGACGATAAAAGTGGCTAAAAATTTTTTTGTGTGGGTACTTTTTAATATAGAACAACCGGGTGTTTTTATTTTTCCATTACCGAAGAGGCAGTTTTAATCCTCTTAACCATTATTAGAGCGTAACCTAAAATAAATATTCACAGAAGCATAAAACATCAAAACGCTAATAAACAATAAGCGGGACTTTATTAAAATACATATTATGGGAATCTTTGGTGCATTCTTTGTCAGTAAACTAACGACGATCCATGGACGGCATTTCATTTTTTCCCTTACAAAGTATGTGATAATATGTTACATCTGTACGTCTCGTTTATTTATATACGTCGGCCGACTTTATTCGATTTAATGTTTGAGCAGTAAACGCGACCAGTTATCTTTGAGCCACAAGAACAAGTTTTAAAAGAGGCCCGAACATAACTGTTTACTCTGGAATTCTTATCCTAAGGGTGGTCGACTTCAGTAATTCTTAGAAGGACTATCCCTTCCAGGTCAGGTATACTATTTTAAAGAAGCTCTCAATGACTTTTAACATTTTAAAACAGTTTTCATCTCATTCACGACGCCGAAATCTGTTAAAATGTCTTTCAAATGTGAGAAAAAAAGCGAGTTTTTTTTAACCTTTACATTTTTGATACCTAGCTAATTGATTATGGTTATCTTGGCGTTTAAATATTTCTCTTTAAGATTCCATTCCAATGTTTTGTAATGAACTTGAATATTTTTTATTCAGACTGTACTCTTCGTCGTATTTGTTCGCTGATTTCCGTAACACATTTGCGAAGACTTTGTTTACGAAATGACAGATATCATATGGTTCTCAAATGAAACCAAAAGGTTTTTAAATTTAATATAACTTGGACTGCACATGCGTGGAAAATAAAGTGTTTAATGAAAAAAAAATGATCATTATTTGTTTTTCGGAGAAAATAAAGCCGCCATTTGCTGGAGTATTTCATGATTTCCGTTGTTTTTATAGTTTTTCTATGCGTCACTTGAAAAAATTGTGAAAAACATTACATATGTGTTATTTTAAGTAATTAGTAATGTACAACTTCGGTGTATAATTCAGCATAATCAACTTAAAATACGGAATATGTGAAGTGTGTGGAAAACTTTTTTAATACTGATTTTAGAGAAAAAAGTTCTGGATCGAGAAAAAATAACTTCGATTTAGGAAAAATTAGTGTGGGAGGTACAGGGTGGCTTAAAAAATAAAAGTCATAGTTCGGTAAAGTTAAAAATACATAAAAATTTTACCTGAAAGGGCATTTTGACAGTAGATGTACGATGCTTTTTTTTATTTATACCTATAAATTTAGAATACGGTCTACAGGGGTTATCAAAAATGTAAAAATCTAAATTTAGTTTAATAAAAACGACACTAATATTTTATAAAGATAAAGTAATAAAGTCTATGCCATCGTATGGAAACGCCTTTGTTAAACTTTCAGATTTTTTACTCTTTAGGCATATGAAGAAATTAGTCTGCACCTTTCCGTGATATTGATCATCTATACAGGGTGTCTCACAGTGACCGTCCATTAGAATATCTCAGGAAGGAATCCGATTTAAATCCTGCAAATTTGCATAATGGGATTCTCGGTGATGCTTCTTTCAGATGATATAACAACGATCTTGTGTGCTTTCCGGTTATACCGGAAGTTGTCCGAAACTTATATATTTTAAATGGATCACCCTAGTAAAGAGGTATAGAACTTTAAGTTGGCAACACTTTTTTAACTGGAGGCTATTTTGTCAGCTGTCAAGTGACTTATGTTTAGTTGGTTTGGCATTTCAACATGAATAGACTGACGCCTGAACAACGCTTCCAAATTGTACAAATTTATTTTGAAAATCATGGTTCTGTTCGAAATACGTATCGCGCACTGCGTCCATTTTACGGTCAACATAATCGTCCATCAGAGCAATTAATTCGATTAACTATGGAACGTTTTCGCACCACGTTTACTCTAAATGATAATACGCATCCACAGAGACGTCGTACAGTGCGTACGGAAGAAGTCATTGCTGCTGTAGAGCGTAGCGTAGAGGAAGACCCGAATCAATCTATCCGCCATCGTGCACAGGAATTGGATATGTGTCCATCCACTTTATGGAAGATTTTGCGGAAAGATCTTGGTTTGCGTGCTTACAAAATCCAACTCGTGCAAGAATTGAAGCCACACGATCACCTAGCAAGGCGTAGATTCGGTGAATGGGCAACAAGATTGCCGTTGATCCCGATTTTCATAAGCGAATTTTGTTTAGCGATGAAGCTCACTTTTGTTTGAATGGATACGTCAATAAACAAAACTGCCGTATTTGGAGTGATGATAATCCTCAAGTGTATGTTGAGACACCGTTACATCCAGAAAAATTGACTGTTTGGTGTACCTTATGGGCTGGTGGAATCATTGGTCCGTACTTCTTTAAAAACGATGCTGGTCAGAACGTTACAGTCAATGGTGACCGCCATACAGCCATGATTACTGACTTTTTCGTTCGTCAATTGAACAACCATGATGTGCAGGAGCTGTGGTTTCAACAAGACGGCGCAACATGTCACACAGCTCGTACCACAATTGATTTATTGAAGGGAACGTTTGGTAACCGCATAGTTTCACGTTTCTGACCCGTGAATTGGCCTCCAAGATCGTGCGACTTAACGCCGCTAGACTATTTTCTGTGGAGATATGTGAAGTCGCTAGTCTACGCCGATAAGCCCGAAACGATTGATCACTTGGAGGACAACATTCGCCGCGTTATTGCCGATATACGGCCACAAATGTTGGAAAAAGTCATCGAAAATTGGACCTCCAGATTAGACTACGTCCGAGCCAGCCGTGGCAGTCATATGCCAGAAGTAATATTTAAATTATAATGCCAGAAGGTTATCTTCCGAATAAAGTAAATTTCATATCAATTTAAAAAATTCATCTTTGTTTTATTCCATTTAAAAGTTCTATACCTCTATAAAAAAACACCCTTCATATTATATTTTTTTTGTATTCCTTTCTTCATTTTCGATAATTTTTACTCAAAATCTTTTTGAACTACTCTAGCCATGTTTGAGGAAAAAAAAATTATTACCTTTTACAGGGTATCGTCTAAAATTGAACATCGTTTCAAAAATAAAATAGTGAAACTAGGAATTCCAGTTAAAGATATCATTGGGCTTGATAATGAATGTTCGGAAAATGACATTTTAGATAAGTGGAAAAGTAATAACTTTTGAGCTCTATCAAAAAATTTTAAAAAACCACATTTTTTCAAATACGATGCTACGTTGAAAAAGTTATTTTATTCTCCTTACGACCGTTAAGAAAGGAGGCAGACGTACATTCTCTGGGAATTCCACTCTGGTTCTCTCTCCATACTAGTTTTGATCACCTAATGGTCTCATCAGTGGAGCTGTAACGAACCGAGAGCAAAATACACAGAAAACAACAACTTAAAATCCCCATATCGTAAAATATGGGCAGGATATTACCCGCAGAACCCTCTGAATATACTCCGGAGCGGTACGAAATTATTAAAAATAAACAATTTCACGGTCTATGAATTTGGAAAAGTTATTTTATTCTCATTACTGCAAGTGCAGATATAGATAACAGAGGGCCTAGAAGGTCCTCTGTTTTCTTTAGTTGCAGTGTGGCTTTATCGTAAATATATTTCAGAAGATTTCTGTATCTGGAGTCAATTGTCCATTGCTTGAAATATCGCTCATAGCACGACAGAGTCGAAAGCCTTGCAATAATCAACAAACGCTAGATGGATTTGAATATTATGTTCTGTATCTGCTTATTCTCATTACTGCAAGTGCAGATATAGATAACAGAGGGCCTAGAAGGTCCTCTGTTTTCCTTACTTGCAGTGTGGCTTTATCGTAAATATATTTCAGAAGATTTCTGTATCTGGAGTCAATTGTCCATTGCTTGAAATATCGCCCATAGCACGACAGAGTCGAAAGCCTTGCAATAATCAACAAACGCTAGATGGATTTGAATATTATGTTCTGTATCTGCTGTATTGTATTAAAGCCCTTTCGAAACCCGGCTGGATCTGGAAATTGATAGGAGTCAAATTTGTTAGTAAGTCTTACAAACGAATACATATATACAACTATTTAAATACGGCAGATACATTTCTTTACTTCTTACTGAAATTTTGATTTTAAGGGGTCTTTTAGGTTACAATTTTTCTAGAAAAAAATTTTTTTTAATAATTTTTTTTTTAATAGAAAGAAAAGAGATATAATTTTGTAATTTTGCACATATATTTATTCGTACTTTAAGTATACAAAAATATTTTTTTTTTTTGGATTTTTTTACGAAAAATAATTTTTTTAAAAAAACATCAAAAAATAACGATGCCAGGTGACTGAATCGTCGCAAAAAAAAATACCAAATTAATCCTTGTTCAAGTGTCCATGGTCAGTACCGGAATGATTTTTTTTCATCAAAAAATAACAAAATTGCAGCCATTTGAAAAAAAAAATCCATTTTTGAGGGTGAAAAATCGAGTAAAAATCGGAAAATTTGTTACCGATCAAAGTGATTTCGGTACCGACCATGGGCACTTCAACAAGGATTAATTTGGTATTTTCTTTTTTTTTTCAGACGATTCAGTCACCTGGAATCACGTCCGCCGTCATTTTTTGATGTGTTTTTAAAAAAATTGTTATGGGTAAAAAAACCTATAAAAAAATCCAAAAAAATTTTTTTTTGTATACTTTAAGTACAGAGTCAACGATTGGATGAAGTAGGTTTGTGCCTTTTCGGTGAAATTAACAAAGAAACTATATTTATTGTTTGATACAGTTTATTTTTACGCAGATTTTAAAAATATTTAAGACTCTACAGGGTGAGCCAAAAAACTAGGACAGCATAAAGTTGTATTTTTTTAAATAGAACACCCTATATACGAATCGTATTTCCGATTTAGCTTATAATTTTAAATCTTTTTTATTAAGGGTTTACTATAACAAAACTTTATAGTTTCTGAGATAATTAAGTTTAAAGAAAAAAAGTCACATTTTCAAGCATCAATTCAATCCTAAATAACGTTTTCAATTTTGTGACAAATATATTCAAATTTGGAATTTAACAAGGCCAAGGACAAGTTAACATAATTTTTACCTAATATTTGCAATAAAAGCTACAGAGTGTTGAACACATCGGCTCAAATTTGAACAAGTTTAAATGAATAAATATCTTTTTTTTAAATAGTACACCCTGTATATTTTCATGTTATTTAATTTAAAGCCACTAATTTTGTCCAGGGTTCGAGAAAATCTGCAAAAAAGACTAAATTTGTGCATTGCATAAGAGGGTCGTTTATTCGAACACTTATTAAAAAGAAATAATTAATCTCAGTATTTAATAGGTAATTTTTTTGTTTCAATTTAGTATAAAAGTAAATATGTATTTGCCTTGTCGTTATTGTTGTGTTAATTTTTTCACATTATGTTTAAGTAAACTATTGCCGTTGTAATATAACGAATAATGTATTTCATCATATTTAACTACATTCTGTTTGTTTATGTAGTTTCTTTTTATTATTTTACATGGCTACTATGATAATGAAGACTATTTCTGTAAAAAAGTATGGAAAATAAGAAAAACTGAAATATCTCAAAAACTATTATAAATAGGTATAGGATATATTGAACAAAACTTTTAGGGTTTTTATTACTCTATTAAATAACATGAAAATATACAGGGTGTACCATTTAAAAAAAAGATATTTATTCATTTAAACTTGTTCAAATTTGAGCCGATGTGTTCAACACCCTGTAGCTTTTATTGCAAATATTAGGTAAAAATTATGTTAACTTGTCCTTGGCCTTGCTAAATTCCAAATTTCAATATATTTGTCACAAAATTGAAAACGTTATTTAGGATTGAATTGATGCTTGAAAATGTGACTTTTTTTCTTTAAACTTAATTATCTCAGAAACTATAAAGTTTTGTTATAGTAAACCCTTAATAAAAAAGATTTAAAATTATAAGCTAAATCGAAAATACGATTCGTATATAGGGTGTTCTATTTAAAAAAATACAACTTTATGCTGTCCTAGTTTTTTGGCTCACCCTGTAGGGTCCTAAATATTTTTAAAATCTGCGTAAAAATAAACTGTACCAAACAATAAATATAGTTTCTTTGTTAATTTCACCGAAAAGGCACAAACCTACTTCATCCAATCGTTGACTCACCCTGTACAAATAAATATATGTGCAAAATTATAAAATGATATCTCTTTTCTTTCTATTAAAAAAACATTAATAAAACTTTTTTATTTTAAAAAAATTGTAACCTAAAAGACCCCTTAAAAAACAAAGAAAGATATTGGGAAAGATAGGACCAGGAAGGAGAAGGACTTCGTGGCTCAAGAACTACGGCAGGATGTTCAACAATATCTAGAATGGATAGGCACCTGAAGGAGAATTAAAATCAAACAGGAACCATAAAATTTTAACAATCCTAGACTAGCAGAGGAATTGTTTATAGAACCATTAAGAAAGTGTTCGTTTTTCTAAAATTAAAAAGAAACTGGGTTGCTGAACAAACTGTGATTAATGTGTCCCAAATTGCATCAGAAGATACAACAACATCTCGAATTATCATGAATGAAACATTTTTTTTTTAATCTCCGAACCCCCTAATTTCTTATACCGTATCTTAATTGACCAGTTTTAACTAAAAACGAACTACTTTCGTGCAAAATCCAAATACACAAACAGAATTATTAAACAAAGTTATCAATTAGAATAACTTATCAGTAACTAAAAATAAACCAAGTCTAACGTTCCGCCGACGACGTAATCACTCCATTCATTCATACTTATTTTCGCTTTTAAAAACTCATGCGAGCCTCATACGCTACTTTTTGCTCTTTACTTCGCTTGCGTAAAATAAATTTGAAGGTAAAACGAAACACTAGAGAGAATGGGCGCCATCTAGATGGTGAACGGTCAAAAAATCAGTCTCACTCAAAAAAGTCCCTTTTTGTGAAATGACGCAAGCAAAACCAAAGGCAAAAAGGGACGTCAGTGGTTGGCTTTAGAGGGAAAAACTTATCTGGGAGTGTGGTAAAATTTGCATGTTCTAGTTTAATATAATTAATGCCAAAAGTCAAAATACGTAATATCTTATTTTTATAATAGTTAATTTGCTCTAATCACAACCAAAGATTGTTTGTTAAAGTTCCGGTTTCGAATACGTCAATATATAAATACATTTCTAAGAAAACTTTCGATAATATTATTTTGTAATCTTCACACTCGATAGAAATGGGTGTTATTTCATGATCATTTTACAATATACCTAATATTTTAGTGTGGGAATCAATATGCTGAAATTGCGAGTACCTACTATAAATAATTATCACTCTAGTATAAGTACCATCCCCGGAAGCATCGCAGTACCCCAACTAATAACACATAACCACCAAACGACATTAAATAATCAACAATTAAAGTCGTATTTCTTCCATTTTCGACTCGGTTTCCTTGCTACAAGGGCCCAATTGATTTTTTCGACCCCCGTTCAAGTCGGGTGATTTTCAAAAGATCGTTACTTTCGTAACAAAAAGTCGAAGAAAGGTGGTAAGTTCGTTTCTTTACGCGCCAAGATGTCGTCGTGTGACGTAACAGATGGTACGGGAGTTAACGAATAACTTTTTGGTCTAGTTGAACCAACCACAAATATTTCGTGAATTAATTATCCTACTTTTTAACGTGTCTCCAGACGGTGTTTATTTTTAAAATACCGAAATGGATGTGTTCGGAGCGCCACTACATTGTATGACAACTCGAAGGTGTAATAAAACGTAGACGGTACAATCTTGGAAGAACTAACAAGATGCTGTTTAACAAAAACTCTATATAATTTATTTTGGTATTCATTCTGTTATAATTTTTAAAATACACTCACCGGTAAAATTATATAGTATTTTTTTGCAATACTATTGCTTGTAAACATATATAATATGCTGATATTATTGATTCTGATAGGATATATTTTACTAGTTTTCAAAGTTTAATTTATATTAATAAATTGAGAAAAATATTCTCTTCACTAGAATTCAATTACAGAAATTAAACGCCAGCAGCAGTTTCGGAAGGGCGGCATAATATTTTGGAGAAGCGCCATAATATTTTGGAGAGGCGACATGGAAGAATTAACAAATAATCTCCCCAAACAGGACATGCATATTATCTTGGGGGATTTCAATGCGAAAGTTGGCAAGGAAACAGCATATAGACCAACAATAGGTAACCATAGTCTCCATGAGGTCAGTAATGATAATGGAACAAGGCTAATAGACTTTGCAACATCTCACAACCTGCTAATAAAATCTACAATGTTCAAACATAAGAAAATACACAAAGAAACGTGGGTCTCTAATGACGGTGTCACAAGAAATCAGATCGATCACGTCTTAGTAGATGCCAGAAGAGGTAGTAACTGCTTAGACGTGAGAAGCCTAAGAGGGGCGGATGGAGATACGAATCATTTCCTTGTAAGAACGAAGGTGAGAACAAGAATAGCGTCCCAAAAAACCCACAAGAATACGCTAGCAACCACATGGAATACAGAAAGTCTGCAGAATAAGGAGACAGAGGAGAAATTTCAAAACGCTATACAAATAAAACTGAAACAGACAGAAGAAAGTAACAACATAGACTCGACTTGGAAGAATATAAAATCAACTTTGACAAGCGTATCTAATGAAATACTGGGTAACAAAAGAGATCAACAAAAAAATGGTTCGATGACGATTGCCGGAAATCCATAGAAGAAAGAAACCTAGCTAGAAGAGACATGCTACAAAATCCAGCAGACAAAAATATTGAACGATTCAAATATACTAGAACACAGACAAGAAAACTAATGAAAAGGAAAAAGAAGGATTACCAGGAACAAATAATCAGAGAAATAGAAGAAAATCGGAAGAACAACAAAGCAAGACAATTCTTTAGAAAAGTCTCTAGTATAAAAGCAGGGTACCAAGCAAGAACAGGAAACTTTCTTGAAAAAGACAGCGAAGAGCTTATTACTAATGACAAGGAAATCTTAAAAACCTGGAAGGAATACTTCTGCCAACTGCTAAACGGTGGAGCTAGCACAAATACATCAAATATAGAGGTACATACAGCTGAAATAGAAGACCATTGCCCGACATATGAAGAAGTAACCCAATCAATTAAAAAACTTAAAAATAATAAAGCCCCAGGCAGCGATGGTATACCCGCAGAGTGTCTGAAGCACGGAGGAGAAGCACTATACAGATCTATATACAAGCTAATTCAAGGTATTTGGCAGGAAGAAACAATGCCAGACGAATGGAAAGAAGGTGTTATCGTACCAATTCACAAAAAAGGTAACAAAAAGCAATGTAACAACTACCGAGGAATAACGCTCCTTAATACTACCTACAAAATCCTTGCAAACATTCTGTTAGAAAGAACCAAATCGTACACAGAAGAAATCATTGGAGAGTATCAATGCGGATTCAGACCCGGCCGATCTACTGTTGACCAAATATTCACTATAAAACAAATAATGGAAAAATGCTGGGAGTTCGATAGAGAGCTTCATCAGATGTTCATAGACTTTAAACAGGCTTTCGATAGAGTATGCCGGATGAGACTGTGGACAGCGATGCAAGAACTTGGCTTTCCTAAAAAACTAGTCAACTTGATACGGATGAGTATGGAAGGACTACGATGTAAGGTAAGAGTTGGGTAACAGTACTCGGAGACATTTGAGATTAACAATGGACTGAAGCAGGGAGATGCATTCTCACCACAACTCTTCATCGTAGCTTTAGAATACATAATCAGAAATTCAAGAATTGATACACCGACTTCCATATTCCATCGAGAAGGACCAAACTTAC
This sequence comes from Diaprepes abbreviatus, assembly GCA_034092305.1. Taxonomy (NCBI): domain Eukaryota; kingdom Metazoa; phylum Arthropoda; class Insecta; order Coleoptera; family Curculionidae; genus Diaprepes; species Diaprepes abbreviatus. The sequence goes on from JASJET010000142.1 coordinate 8,606,882, forward strand.
TGCTGACATTTGCAGACGATGTAGATCTAATAGAAAACACAAGAATAAAAATGAAGGAAACTTTTATCAGGTTCGAGAAGGAAGCAGAGAAGAAGGGGCTACAAATAAATGAAAACAAAACTAAATATATGTACACGAGCCGCAATATTCGAAACAGAGACAGAATTGGACAGAACATCACCATCGACGACTACAACTTTGAGCGCGTCAGAGAATTTAAGTATCTTGGAACAACAATAACTGAAGATAATAACGGATCACAAGAAATAAACAATAGAATCCAAGCTGGGAACAGATGTAGCTACGCCCTTCGAGGCCTGATAAAATCGAAACAACTAACAAGACGAACAAAGATAAATCTATAAAAAAAGACCAGTAGTGATGTACGGCGGCGAAACTTGGACAATAACAAAGGCAAACGAAGAGCGACTGCGAGTTTGGGAGAGAAAAATTCTAAGGAAAATCTTTGGCCCGTTACTGGATGGGGCAACGGGACAATATAGAATAAGAACAAACAAAGAGTTAGAAGAGTTATACGCAGACGCCAACATAGTAAAAGAAATAAAGTCTAGAAGACTCCAGTGGACGGGCCACCTCATAAGACACTCTAGCGAAAGAATAGTGAGACTGGTGTGGGAAGAAACCCCAACTGGAAGGAGACCACTTGCACGACCCCGGCTCCGGTGGCGGGATAATATATCAGGAGACCTTAAAGCTATGGATGTAGAGAACTGGATGGAGCTAGCAAAGGACAGAAACGAATGGAGGCATATTGTCAAGTCGGCTAAAACCCACACGGGGTTGTAACGCCACGGAGTAAGTAAGTAAGTAAGACATGTCTTGACGACTCAGTCTAATGTTTGTTCTGGAGGGGCGGTATAGTGTTATGGAGGGGCGATATAATGTTCTGGGGAAGCGGTATAATATTCTGGAGGGGCAGTATAATGTTCTGGAGGAATGACAATGTTTTGGAGAGGTGGTTATAAATAGGAGAGACGCACTGAACCTGTAGGAATGACGGAAATGCTGGTGACCTTTATCATCACTGCAACGTGAATTTGCTTGACGCTAAATCTTACTTTACCATAAAAACGTAAATCTTATTTATTGTATTTAATAAAAAAATTTAAGTTTTCCCCTTCCTCTTCCGCGTTTATCAATATCTGTTCAACAACTTTATCATTTTTGCCGTTAAAAACAACAATCAATTAAATTACAGAAATAAGTTCAATAAGCCACCTTAACACAGGTGATTGGCAAAAATCCAGGTAACCAAGGTAAAAATTCCCACACTTTCAAGATTTTCACCTAAAATTTTACTGGCATCCCTTATTTTTACATAATAACAGCACATTCTCTACGCAATAAGGGTATAACCTTTATAGACACACCTTTTCTTTACCCCGAAATAGTGTGAGAAAAAAAATACGTTGCACCTTTTTGTATTCAAAACTTGCACAATATTATCGGTTTGGATTCCTATACGGGACATTCAACTCCTTAAGGGCATATATAACACCTATATTATCATCCCTTAACCGTTTTTAAGGGGGTGAAAAGGTCCCATATAAAACCGGAACAACAAGAAAAATTATAATGCTTGGAAGGAAGTAGAATCCCTGAGTAAATTAGGCATATTTAATTTAGGTACCTACTTCGGAACTAAAGTAGGTATATCACAAAAAAAAGAAGAAAAGAAAACGTTGGAGAAAATCCGATCTGCATAAGGGATAGAGCAAGAAAAAAACGTGTTTGTGATGAAGGAAGAACTCTTACACGTGTTTCTTTTTAGATTTTAGATTTAAGCTGAATTAAAAAACATCAATTCATGAAAAGATTGTGCAACAACAAAACTAAAACAATTAAAACGCATATGATCCGTTCTAAGGCCAATCTTTTTTTGATAACAGCAGATAACTACAAAATTATTTTAACCAAAACAACAAAAACAAATATTGATTAATATTTAATAAAAGTCACACTTTTATCGATGACACACATTACGTAATTAATTCCTTTTAAATTTTTAAAGTTCTGATTTATCACTAGTAAAATAAGGCATTTTAACTCAGTTAATTGCATTCAGAATACAATAAATACTTTGTTTTAATTCACTTTTATTTTCGTATGGATGCCTTTAAATAATGCTTCAGAACTAGCGTAAAACGGTCTTTTATTTTATTTGAGAAGAGAATATTTGCAAATCTGAAAGATGCAGAGTTTATACTTGATAACGATTAGAGATATAACCTAATCGAAACGTCGTAAAAATAAATAAAAATAAAGACAATGCAAGTCCGACAACCACATTGTAGTCAATCTTCAACATTGTGTACAAACTTCAAACAAACGTTAGAAACTTTAAGGCCCATAAAAACCAAAATAAACCCAAATCGACGTTTCAGTTGAACATTTAAATCCAAATGCATCAATCAAATCATTAAAAAGAAAGAAATAGATATCTTGAAAGTACAAGTAAGAAATATGCCACCATCTAACATCCGTTACATATTAAATAGAATCTTGTAAAATGTTTTTTTAATTCACTTTTGGTTTCGTCAAATTACCTTTAAACAAGGCTCTTTTAAGTTGTCAGAACTCGCAAACAAAGGAGGTTCTTTTATTTTATTTAAGAGGAGAATATTGCCGATACGAAACCCAAACGAAATAATTATAGGCAAGCTCACGATCCGGTCCGGTTTCACACAGACCTGTTACACTAAAATCGCCACTACGCGGTTCTCTTTCATCCGAAATTCATGTTTTATATGCATGAACCTTATTCGTGTAGAACACTGAAAACCACATCGATATCTATCCAATATCTTTCGAACTTTCCTGTCACGCAAAAACACCAGAAACTCTATTTTTTACCATGCAGAAATAGATTAAATTCAACAAAAACTTATCAGTTCGTTATTAATTTCAGAATTCATATAAAAAAATGCACACAAATCGTACTTTAAGATGAATAATCGAATCAAAATTCATTATCAGATCACTGAAAGGAAGGAAATTAATATCTTGAAAATAAAAAGACGAAATTTATCACCATATAGCATCCGTTTCAGATTTAAATTATCTTTTCATCAGCATTGTGGCACGCGTCCCCGAAAATGTCAAAAGTCGCCCTTTTCACCCTATTGTTTCAAATTTTTTGATTGTCCAGTTCCTCTGATACTGAAATCGTCTCATACCACAAATTACCCCGAGTTTCCTATATTAAAAAAGAAACTAACCACCTTATATCCTGTAAAAAGGGATCTTAGATCGTGATATAGGTTACATCCTTGACATCTAAGGTTGTAGCTCTTTTTGTAATTGAGGAAATTAAGAAAATTATGACACAAGGAAAGATAAAGGGTTCATCCTGTCACGTGTGGGCAGGATAAAAATAAATTCTAGCTATTTTTAATATCAAAAGAAATAAAAAAAGTATATACAGGTTGATTCTTTGGGAACTTTATCGATGGATTGTGAGAAAACTATAATTAGGAATAATCTGAAAATTTGACATTATTTGAAATTATTAGTACAGAGTGGTCGAAAAAGAAGAATAAAAATTATATTTAAAAAATAGACAAAAGTCAATTTTTTTCAAATAGAAAGCACCTATTTTTATAATTATATCATATTAAGCATTAAAAATAAAAGTAACTTTGTATAAGGTTGTCTATCCCAAAAATTTGTAGTTTTCAAAATATTGGCGATTGAACATTGTTCTATTGTAAAAATGCTATACGGCTTTTAAGTTTTATTATTAGTTGGCCATGACGGAGAGGCGTGGCGAATATAAAACAATCGAACCCTACAGAATTGTCACTATTTCTTGCCATTTGCATTCATTAATAATAATCATACCGAGGCACATCGTGTTGATCGTGTTTCTTCGGATATCAGATCGCGAATGTATCGCATGTTCTTGAAATAACTCTATCACATTCTCCATAAATCATAAATAAGTTTAAATAATCTTCGTTCGTGTAATTTAATCGCCCCGGCATGATTCTTATTAATGAATGTCAAATGGCAAGAAATAGTGACAATTCTCAAGGGTTCGATTGTTCTATTTTCGCCACGCCTCGCCGTCATGGCCAACTAATAACAGCCGTATAGCATTTTTACAATAGAAAAATGTTGAATTGCCAATGTTTTGAAAACTAAAATTTTTGGAATAGACAACCTTATACAAAGTTAACCTTATTTTTAATGCTTAATATGATAAAATTATAAAAATAGGTGCTTTCTATTTGAAAAAATTGACTTTTGACGATTTTTTAAATATAATTTTTATTCTTTTTTTTGACCACTCTGTAATCATAATTTTCAAAATAGCATAAAAAGACTACTAAAATCGATCTTCCTGTACAAGAAAACTAACCCAAATTAAATAATAAAGACTTCCTTGTAAGAAAAATTTAAAGTTAAGTTTTGGTCCGTAAACGTCATTTTTGACATAAAAATTTAAATATGTCCAAAACAGTAAGACTTAAGTATAGAACATCATACATGAAATAGGTCTAGAATTTTACGTAGAAATCAAAAATGCAATAATATATAGGGTGTGCCATTTAAAATAACCAAGTTGACTTCTACTTCCGGTATAACCGGAAGTGCCTCCATCTTGAAAATATTTTAGCCGGCTGTCCCACATGCACGTTAGTACACTATCAAATTTTCAAATTCTTCCTAATTATAGTTTTCCCAAAATCGACCAATAAAGTTCCCGGAGAAACACCTTGTATATGGATAGCCAAACAAACAGCTTTTAAAATTAAACACTCAAAGACAATTACAAATCTCCATAATTATGGTCCGTAAAATTACCTGTAATTGGCTAAATCTGACGATACCTGCTTTTTGTTTACGTAACGTCACTTGTGACAGGTAAATGAATTTCACAAGTTTCAAGTCTTGTAAAGGTTTTCATTTAATTGCTTATTATGGGATTTTATTTTTATTTAACTTAGAAATATTTATGTTACCTTTACACAAGCGATATTTTTTCTAATAATTTATAGACTATCGACCTAAAAGTTACGATGTACAGTTTTATATGTAGTGAGTGTTTTGCCAACTCGTTGAGTCGGTGCAACAATAAATAAAAACCAACGCGAATATTTTATATAAACGCAAAATGCGGAAAGCAAAGTAAATAAAATGCAAACTAATTTTGTCCTTACAAAATATCAAAGCCAACTGCGTATTATTGTCAAAGACAGCATCACTGAAGACAGCCAATTAGCACCTACTAAAATAGCACCAATTTAATATTTTGCGTCAACTTATCGAAGACAATGTAATGCAGACACCAAGAGGTGTCGTCAACTGAAATATTATTGATTCTATAAACGATGTAAAATCACAAAAACCATAAATTTTCGTAAATAACATGATTTTTCCAGCGTTAAATATATATATATATATATATATATATATATATATATATATATATATATATATATATATATATGCTTCCATATAATTTTTTTTTGTTAATTGCTTTTAATTGTGTGAAAAAATGTAGATCAATATTCCGGTAGCAAACATTCGTTAAAATTATGGGAAAAAATGAAAAATATCCTCCGAAACCACGCGATTCCGTCATTATCGCACTGGACATCTCGTGGTGTACCACAGGGGTTAAAACAATTGAATATAATGTCGCCACCACAATCATAATTGCCTTGACCGCTGTATGGACATTCATTCCTAACCCTATCTGTGACAAATTTTATGTCTGGCCAGTTTATTTATGTAGCGGAATGGGAATCCGATAGTCTGTTGTTATTATGGGAATAATAGAATAATAGGGCTTAATAGAAAAAGTCGCGAAAGGACAGTGGCGTCGATAAAAATTAATTTCTTTAAAAAGTAGATAATTTACAACGGCTAATCGAACAGAATAAGCCTTGATTTGTACGACTCCCCTGATTTAAAAAGGTGTTCCCTTTACGAAACAAACGCAGCTAAAATGTCAACAGAAAGTGATTAAATTAACTTGTGTGTGGTAGATACAACCTACATTTTTCAGCGCTTCCTTTAATATATTCTGATCAATGAACGCCGTCTTCCAAACAATTCTCTTCAAGTCTCTTTAAAAAGGCGCATTTTCATTAATGAAAACACTCAAAAATGTGTAAGGTGTTTATAAACCCCGAAAAGGATACAGATTTATGTATTTACAACCACCCGTTTTGTAAATAAACGCTTCTTTTCGGAATAAACAAACCCTAAAACGGGGTGCGTGGGAACGACATATTTTTTTGACATTAATTTATTAAAAATAAAACATAAAAAGTCATGAATGCAGGCTATTAAAAGTTGGAATTTTAAAAATCCTATAGAATCATAAATAAAAGGATAGGTTTTATTTTTTATGATAGGTAATTTCTAGAGGGTTTTTGTCAATCAGTAAAATTAAAAATTTGTTTTATTGGTTCCAAGTGTAATAACGGATCTCTTAGAGAATTGTAAAAAAATGAAGCTATTGTAAAAATTTATAATTACACTATAAACCGGGGCTGATCTACTTTTGGTTCATTCATTTTCATTCATATCAGCCCGTTTTCATCCACTCCTGAATGTAGGCCTCTTCCATATTTTTCCATTTCTGTCGGTCCGTAGCGATCCCCATCCAGTTTTTTCCGGCAATTTTCTGGATGTCGTCACGCCATCTCTTTTGGGGCCTGCCAACACTTCTCTTGTTCTCTCTTGGCCGCCATGCTGTTATCTTGTATGTCCATCTGTCTATGTCATGTCTTGCGATATGTCCAGCCCATCTTCATTTTAGCTGCGCTACTCGTTTGCTCACATCTGTTATTTTCGTTCTTCTTCTGATTTCTTCATTTGGAACTCTATCTCGTAAACTAATTCCCAGCATAGCCCTTTCCACTGCTCGTTGTGTAACCCGAAACTTATTAATGGCTTTACATGTTAGGGAGGTTGTTTCAATACCATAAGTAAGAACTGGCAGGATGCACGACTCGTAGACTTTTCTTTTCAGACTTATGGGGGTGTTACTGGATTTAAGAATGAATCCGAGTTTGCCAAAAGCTGCCCAGCTGGGACTTATTCTTCTAGGAATTTCAGCCGATTGGTTTTCCTTCCCTATTTGTATTTTATGACCTAGATATATGTATTCTCATACGTTTTCTATTATTTTATCTTCAACTTTAATTTGTATTTGTTCTAGACTCATTATTTTTGTTTTTGACAAGTTCATTTTGAGTCCTATCCTAGCTGATGCTTGATGAAGTTCTTGTATCATACATTGGAGTTGTTCTGGTGAATCACTCATTATAACAATATCATCAGCAAATCTTAAGTGGTTTAGTCGTGTTCCGTCCATGTTAATTCCCTTGTCATGCCAGTCCAAGCCCCTAAATACATCTTCAAGTGCCAACGTGAACAATTTTGGAGAGATTGTGTCTCCCTGACGTACGCCTCTTTTTATAGGTATCCTCGAGGTTTTTATATCCTCGTCTATTGTAACTTGCATGTAAGCGTTTTCATATATATGCTGAATCAGAGCAGACTACAAAATAGTGTTGGTTAGAAATCTCAAAAAATATTACCCTTGTGGCCCAATAGCAATGATTAAAAAAAAAAAGTAGTTTTTAAACGATTTTTTCGACCACTTACATTTCTCCGAGGACTTTCATTTTTGGTCAAAAAACTTCATGTTATGATAAAACAACGTGCTAAATTTCGTTAAAACCGGTTTGATAGTTTTTGCATAATAATTTTGCAATCCAATTTTTTTTCAAAAAAATGGAAATTTTTCAAATTTGATTGATTGTTAAATCAGAAAATCATATACTTGAAATTTTTTTCATATATACTATAGATCTCACGCTTTCAAATGCTTTTTTCAAAAATTAAAATCGTATAATTAGGGCCCGTTCAGGAATTGTTTAAAATTATTCTGAAAATTTTTGTCAAGAAACAAGCTTGAAGTCAAAGATACTGTGAGAACTAATAAAATCACTTTAGAGCAGTGGGAAACATACTTTAAAAATCTATGTAAGCAAGAGGAGAACATGGAATAGATACAAAATGAATATGAGGAGGACGATAGCATAGAACTAACAAATGATAAGATAGAAAACACCTTAAAGTCCCTTAAGAATAGAAAAAGCCCTGGACCAGACGAGATCAATGATGAGATGCCTAAATACGGAGGGAAAAAGCTATGGAACGAAATATTAACCCTATTCAAGAATATCATAGAAGAACAAAAAATCCAGAATGAATGGAAGAATAGTGTAACAGTACCCATTTTTAAAAAAGGACAGAAATCGCACCCAAAAAAGTATCGAGAAATAACACTGCTTGATAGCACTCTCAAAGCATTCACAAAAACTATACTGGAAGAAATCACCAAAATCATAAATATACGAGAAGAACAACAAGGTTTCAGAAAAAATAGATCCACTATTGACGCAATATTCATTGTCAACCAAATAACTGAAATGACCACGGCTTTTGACGCTTAAAGGACGTCTTAGAAATAATGAGAACAAAAGGTCTAAACCATAGGCTAATTAACCTAATATACGATATTAACATCCAGTGCAGAATAAAAATCAGAATAGGACATATAACAACGGAAGATATATATGTAAACAGAGGAATTAGACAGGGCGATTCGCTCAGCCCCTTCATATTTAATCTAACAATGGATAAAATAATAGAAAATCTCCCCAGAACAGCTGGATACAAAATGGGAAACACATTCTTCCATACCGTCTGCTATGCGAACGATGCTGTTCTTATTGCAGACTCTGAAGATAATCTCCAAAGACTACTGCGCTCTTTTAACACTAAAGCGAAAGAATTAAATATGCTCATCAACACCGAGAAGACCAAATGCTTAGTAATATCCAAAGAACCAATACGGTGCAAGTTGGAAATCGACTCCAAAATTGTGGAACAGGTAAATCACTTCAAATATCTGGGAGCAAAAATAACGAGCCATGGAAACCTTTTTAACGAAGTAAGAGAGCAAACAATGAAAGAGGCTAGAATTTCGCGATGCCTAAAAGAAATTGTCTGGAAGAACCAATACCTTAACACCGAAAGCAAAACTAAGATATATAAAACGGCTCTAAGACCCATCATAACATACGCGGCAGAAACAAGACCAGATACAGGCAGAACTCTACAAATAATGAGAACAGTCCAAATGAAAACATTAAGAAGTATACAAGGCAAAACTCTACACAACAGAATACGGAATGAAGATATCAGACAACAATGCGGGATACAGGACATAGGAAGATGGGTTAGACAAAGGCGAAGATTCTGGAACAAACATATAGGGAGAATGAAGGAAGGTAAACTCGTTAAAAGCGCAAAAAAGAATTACCCAGTAGGAAAAAGATCACGGGGAAGACCACCAAAACGATGGCGAGAATGCTGGACCTCATCTTCCGGGGAAGACGTGATGGCAATGAACATGCAATACCCTACTAGCATCGTTAACTTTGTTACAAAGAAGAAGAAGAAGAAAGAATAAGTGAAATTTTTTACTTATAAACAAATTGAATATCTTCGCAAATTTCCATCGAAAAACATGGTTCAAAAGTACTGGGAATGACGATTCTTTTGAAAAAAATTGTTTATAGATTCGCCTCAAACGCCTGTCAACTTTGACAGCTTGTATCTTGGTAACGAACTAACAAAATTTAGACTTTTTTTCAAAAGAAGCGTTTTTCCCAGTACTTTCAAACCATGTTTTGAGACAAATTTTTCGATGAAAAAGATATTCAATTTGTTTTTAAGCAAAAAATTTAACAATAACATTAAACAATTCCTGAGTGCAATTTAATTAAGAGCAAAAATTAACTCGCCCCATCTCAACAGCCCAATTGTAATAGATTTTTACAGATCAGCTCTGGTCTACTACGCTCCTGAGCTAGACCACCGTTAAGAAGGGTCGCGACAATGCAAAAGGGCATAACAATAAGTCTCGTCTGTGGGAATAAAGAAGGGCAAAGGTCACGTCTCAAAATCTACGATATCTAGCTGCTTAAAGCCCTATTTTTGCGAGAGGAAGATAACCTAAGATTAAAAGTAAGATTTTCTTGAAAAGCTTTTAATTTTGAAACAGCAAAATATTTTATCTTCTTAGAGTTTATCTGTTATTCAATCAGCAAAAAACCACTCAATCGGATTGTTTGTGGCAAAAGAATAGTATCGTGTTTTTTTTTGTAGGTACTAACTATGAAGTTTTTTAGCCATTGTTAAAGTTTTAATGATATCCAAACGTTTTTTTCTCGGATTAATAGTTTTTTTAGTGTACCGACTTGAAGAATGAAACTTAAATTTATTAATATAATTTGGAGGTGCCGGTATTGTTCGCAGATGAAGTCATCGTCGGTATTTTCATGTTTTATTATTCTTCATTCGCCATATGTTGTATAATTTATTTTTAATTAAAAATCCTAATTAGCATTATCAATCCAAAAAAAATCTTATTTTCCCGCGGAATATAACCTCTTTGATCTTATGGTAAATACGTTGAGCTAAAAATCTGGAATTTAACTGAGAGTTAAATTTAATCCCGGAGTGAGAAATCGTCCCTTAACCTATTGTCCGGCATGACAGTAGCGAAAATTAATTGACCCTTCGAAAGTACTCGAAATTTTAACTGTTGCAAATTACGTATTCATAAACTGACCATGTTTGTATGAGAAAAAAAAACAGTAACTAGTCCGAGTAAAAGAATGGAGAGATGCAAAAATAAAAATTACCATATTAATATGAAAATGATTTTCATTTGGGGTTCTCGAGACATGACTAGACAATCTCCAGACCCTTACAGTCATAGAAATAGTCTAAGGTATGTATACAATAGAATTGAATGAATTCTCTTATGGCAAAACTGAATAATAAAAACGTGCGCGCGAGTCGGTATTCGTATACATACATTTGCCTTCTGGAAACTATGTATCATATCGGTTAGAACTGGAGGGAAAATTTTGTACAGGGTAATTAAAAGGTCGTAAATTCCGAGAGCCCACTTGAGAAAACCGAAAGTCAAGACCCTTTATGGTTTTAACAGGGGAAAAGAACAAATGATGACGGTTTTATTGCTAATTTTGAAAACATAAACATGAGACTACCGAAATTTTATTTTCGAGTTTGAATTAAAGATAAGGATTCTTTGTAGATTCTGATTGGCGCTCAATGGTTTGTGATTTTATCTACGAACAGGCCTATTGTAACAGACTGTTTTATGAGGATCAAAATTTCGCTATTGATAGAAAATTATTTGGAAGAAATTCTGAGTTTACGACTGAAAAGATATAAAAGAAATAGGAAGATTTGCTACATAGAAGAAACGTGGCAACAAGGTAATTATCTTTTTTGTTTTTACGGTTAATTTTTGAAAAAGGGATGTTTTTTTTTATATGCAGCTGCATATGAAGCATTGGGTGAACAGAAGAAAAAGAAAACCTAGTAAAAGAAAAGAAAGATAAATTTTTATAAAAAAAATTCAACCGACTTCTAAAAGTGCGCTAAAAAGTGAAAAATAAATATACATTTTTATACGAAATTGAAATTTTTGAAGTCGGCGTCGAATTATTTTTAAATGAAATAAATAACTATTAATATATGCAATTTATGGTAAAAAAACAATTACAAATAAAGTATCTTTAATCTGTTTATGCGAAGCCGATTTTGTCAGGTATTAGTTTGGCGCCGACTTCAAAAATTTCAATTTCATATAAAAAATTCTAGTTATTTTTCACTTTTTAGCGCACTTTTAGAAGTCGGTTCAATTTTTTTTATAAAAATTTATTTTTCGATTTTAAGTTTTGAATTCATTATGATATCCATAAATTATTTGAATTAAGTCAAATCGAGATTAGTGTACCTCGCAATGACTCCAAGGTGGCAAAAAAGTACCCATTTAATCAAAGTTGTAAATCACCCTAAAATGAACCACTAAACATTCTTTGATTCTTATAATTATCCAAATACTAGTGAAATTACGTCAAACAAATATTTGGTCTGTCAAAGTAAAAAATACTTTTAAATTCATAATTTAAACCCTCAAGAACCCCCTATATCAGTTTTGGAGAAAATCGAAGTATGTAAAATTTTCAGGACGCCATATTGAATCCGTCTGATTCAGTTTTTCAAAAAATATTTTAAATTCGTAATTAACACTAACAAAAATCCCCCAATACTGATTTCAGACAAAACTGAGAAATGTAGAACCTTTAATCCACCATTTTGTATTTTTTATCCGTCATATTGGAAATGCCAAATTTAATTTTTTTTTAATAATTTCAGATTCGTAATGTGCGCTCCCAAAAACTCCCCCATATCAATTTTGAAAACAATCGGACAAAATTAATTTTTATCCGCCATATTGGATACGCCATGTTGAATTTTTTAAAAATAATATCAGATTCGTTATGTACAACGAGCCCTAATTATTTTGGAGAAAATCGGACAAAACTGAGTTTTTCGTCTGCCAAACTGAATTTTTTAAAAATAATTTTAGCGTCGTTATGTGCGACCCCGAAAACTGCCTTACACCAATTTTGGAAAAAATCGAACACAATTAAATTTTTTCGTCCGCCATGTTGAATTTTTTAAAAATAATTTCAGATTCGTTGTGTACGACCTCGGAAATTCCCACATACCAATTTTGGAGAAAATCAGATACAATTAATTTTTTTGACCGCCATATTGTCAGCGCCATCTTGGATCCTACTGCACCAATTTCGTCCAAAAAAATATGGGACCACCGCAGCAACTTCCCGAACATAACGTAAAAAATTTCATTCAAATCGGTGCCGCCGTTCCGGAGTAATCGGTGTACATACATAAACAAAAAGATGAATTCAAACGAACAGACATATATATTGGAGGTCAAAAATGAACTCAACTCTGGAGACATATTATAGCCATTAAAACAAATGAGGGGGAGAAAGTACACACGGGTAGAACACTATAAAAAGTTGCTACCGGAAGAAAGACCCGAATACATAAACCAAGATGCAAAGATCACAATACAAATTGAAGGAGAAACAATAAATGCATATTTACAAACAGTTAAAATGACTATTGGTTGTTTAAAAAATGGAAAGGCTAACGGTCCAGAAGATATTCTTACAGAAATAATTAAAAACAGGTCAGAAAAAATATTTAGATCCCCAACTAAAATTATAAATGTGTGTCTAAAAGGACATCTTGTGTCTAAAATGTGGAGGGAAGCATATATATCATCAATCCATAAAAAGAGCAACAAAAGGGAATGCAACAACTACCCAGGTATATCAGTTACAAACATCTTCAGTAGACTATACCCAGAATTATATGGGATGATATTGCACAGAAATATCAAGAACAAATTGGATTTAGGGTAGGTCAATCATGTAGCAACAACGTTTTCTGTTTAAAACAAATAATCGGGAAAAAACTCGTTATCAACCGAGATGTGCACCCAATCTTTATTGACCTCCAAAAGGCCTATGATACGGTACCAACAAAAAAACCTTTTGGAAGTGCTCTAAGACTCAAACATCAATTACACCGTAATGAAAGCCCTACAAAACATTTATAAATAAATAAATTTCAAAAATAAAAATAGGAAATAAGTTATCTCAACAATTTACTGAAACAAAGGACAGGAATGGTGTATATCACCAACCCTGTTTAAAATTTATGGAGCTGTTGCTTTAAGATATTGGAAAAGGAAGGTTGGGGGTATGGGTATTTGCTTCAATATTGCAACAGGTGATCAAGTAGTTTTGGGCAAATGATAGAGAGGATATGGAATATGTTTTATGTTTTGGAAACTGATTGAAGAGTATAGGAAATGGGGTCTTACGGTAAATATAGAGAAGGCCAAATATCTATGAGTGGCTGAAAACCAGGGGAACTTACAACTAGAAAATGATTAAATATCAATATGTGAAGAATATAAATATTTGCGATTTGCTTTTACAAGCACAGGTACAGATGATACGGCGATAGATATAAGAATCGTATTATGGAATAAAGAAATTAACATCAAGAGAAAGTTAAACATATATGAGGTAATAGTTATGAGTTAATTGCTTTTTGGGACAGAAATCTGGATAATTACAGGAAGACAGAAAGAATAGAAGCTGTAGAAATGGATGCCATGAGAAGATCACTAAAAATTTCCAGAGCAGAGAAAATTCAAAATGAAGAATGGAAATTGAAGAAACAATAGTAAAGGATATTGAAAGAAAACAATTAACATGGTATGGACATGTAAACCGAATGCATGCTAGAAGATTACCAATACTGACAATCGAATGGCAACCACAGGAGAGAACAAAAGAGGAAGACCGAGAACATTATTTATATATATATATATATATATATATATATATATATATATATATATATATATATATATATATATATATATATATATATATATATATATATATGCGGCTTTCACGGAATCCTCCGTGTGAGATGTAATAGCAGTGGTTATATGCACATTATGCTGTTGTAGTGCTGAAATCACATTCAGCAAACGTACAAGTATATGCAACTCTGTGCGTGAATGAAGTAAAATGCGTACAGTGAATGCAAACTTCGCTCCATCATATCCTTTCCATGTTAGAGGGTGCACAGTTTGAATAAATTGCTAAAAAACACAATTCATCCTGTACCACCACCACCGAGATGGTGGCCTACCTGTACCACCACACCGAGAAGAAAGTTAAAAAACTTACTCTTTCCGCTACAGTAATACGGCAGAGGTACATGTTTCGTCTCTCACTAGACTCATCAGGGTACCTCATTACTGTAGCGGAGAGGAGTTTTTTAACTTTCTTCTCGGTGTGGTGGTACAGGTAGGCCACCATCTCGGTGGTGGTAGAACAGGATTTAAAGTTAATTTAGCTTTCGAAAATCTTGATTATCATTTGCATCTTCAGGGAGATTACAATAAATACAAAAAGAGAGAATTAGTAAGATAATTTTCCTTAAAGTCTTAAATAACTTACATCTTTATATGAGGTTGTTCGCTAAGATGTTGAAACATTGTATGACATTATACATTATAAAAAAAAAGATTAAGATTAAGAAATTGGTCTGGGACAATAGTTTTAATCTCTTTTGTAATGTATAATACCATACAACGTTTCGACATCTTAGCGAACAACCTCAAATGAAGATGTAAGTTATTTAAGATTTTAAGGAAAATTATCTTACCAACTTTCCCTGTTTGTAATTATTGTAGTCTCTCTGAAGATGAAAATTATAGTAAAGATTTTAGAAAAATTGGATTAACTTTAAAGAGTACTCTTTCACTTGCTGCACACCCCAATATTAACATATATATATATATATATATATATATATATATATATATATATATATATATATATATATATATATGTTTTCTTTCTCTTTATTATAGTAATGCATAAAATTGTCAGTACCTTAAGAGTAAGAAAGAAAGAAAACGTAAAAAAAAAGATGCTTGCAGAATCAGTCTTGAGAGTCCATTCATTCATTAATTGGGTGTGTATTCCCTAACCGGAATGCCAAACAACTATTCGAACATTTAAATTTCAAATAAGGTTTTTGTCTCCATGTAATTTAAAATTAATACATAATATAGATAATTATGATACCCACTGACCGGAAATATAAATTTTTGTAGTCAAGTCAAGAAAATCCACTCGACCTTGTAAATTTTCTGCGAAATATTGACCTGTATAAAATGGGGAGTTTTTGCTGCGCAGTTTTTCAAACGCAATAATCTTAGAAGTAACAAGTATAATAACTTAATAGATGTTTTGGCTGGAGGAGTAAACAATGTTTCCTAAACGAGTGAAAAACTGTAATTGGAAATAATATTGCGGCTTTTACGTCGTAAAAATTCCGCTAATTTACAGCGAAAACTCACTAAAAGTTTATTTGATCCGTTTTAATATGAGTAGATTTTTAAAGAGAAGATGTCAGCCGCTAAAAATAATCGCAAATGTTTTGTATTTCACACAGATACATGCTCCAATGTAAATCTTAATGATCTTCGATTGATGTTTGACCGGAAATAGTTAGGAAGAGCAATCATTGAAGGATAAACTGAAGAAGAGAAAAATTGGCGACAAAAAATGTTTGATTATTAAAAATGTTTCTCTAGAGATCCTTTTTTGACCATATAGCTGGAAATCATAGAAGAAACAATAAATAACAACTGCAACATGAAAGCACGTTCCCAGCTATCTAAGAAAAGAACAAAAATCACGAAAATACGAGACGAAACGAATATAATACGTCAAATAGCAACTTATCTTCATTTAAAACACAAAAATCACAAGAAAAGAAACATTTCCGAATGTGAGAACTGAAGAAATACCTAAAATTACTGAAGAGGAAATAGACAGGACCCTTTTTTTAACAACATGATGGCGCCCCACCCCACAAAATCATTCCAGTTAACAACTCCTTACAAGCAAAATTTTATGACATATGACCTTTTCTGTGGCGTTCTCATTCTCCTGATTTGACTGTCTTAGATTATTTTATATGGGGAACGATAAAAAATATCGTTGACTGTAATCCAGTGACAACACTGGAGGACTGTATGGCAAGGATAAGGGATGTGTTCGAAAGTTTATTTCCATATTCAATTCGAGCGTCGGAGATGCGAAAAATGTTCGGAAGTTCAGGGTAGAAATTTTGAACATTTATTAAAATAAGTTGTTTCCCTGTGTAGGTAAGTCGATATAAGGCTTATAGGTTTTTAGTTAGCCATGATGGCGAAACGTGACGAAAGAAAACAATAGAGTACTACAGAAATGTCACTATTTTTTGTCATTTGACAATTATTAATTAAAATCAAGCCAGGATGATTAAATTATACGTACGAAGAGGTTTTATGGATGTTTCTCTACATACATCCATAAAGAAAAATTGTAAGCTTATAACTCTATGCTCCACTTTTTCTAAACATTTGAATATTGATTTTTAGATAGATTGAATATACTTACTGGTTTCAGAATAAAAAATCAACGTATCTTGCTATAAACATACATTTTACGAGCGGATTATTCAGTTTATGAATTTAGGAGTTCTATTTTGATCTTCCGCGATATTAGCAAGGTTTTTGCCTGCGTAAATCATACAGTATTATTGGGAAAGCTTGCTCGTTTGGAGTTCAAAGATCAATCCTACCAAAGGAGAGGTCTTGCCAGTGTTTATTTGTGGATTAGAAACAATAAGCCTTAAAAAAGCATTTGCATTAAAGCTCAGAGGACTATAGAATCGACCATGCTTGGTATTGCATTCGGAATAAAATGCAAAATGGAAGTAGCAAAGTGGACAAGGTAGAGATGGATAGGACATGATGCTAGACTACCTACATACATAGAGAATAACAGAATGGAGACCTAGGCAGACAAAAATAAGTATGGGAAGAACACAAAAGCGATGACTGGACGATATCAAACGAGTAGCGGGTGGAAAATATTGAGATGGACCTACGTCTAAAAATGGCCAATCATGAATTGAGAAAGAATAAAAAGAGAGCTGGGAGATTGTTGACTCAGGACTAAACACTATATATGATTTTATAGGAACAGTTCAATCCAAGAAACTTTTTACGGCACTTTGTAACTTTTAACGAATCCTCGCTTTACCATTATACCCGAGAGTCCAAACAACAGTCCAAACAAAAAAAAAGCTTGGCAACACTTAAATATTATGCTAACCTTCTGGACCAACTGAAACATAAAATCAAGGAAAATAGGCCAGGTCAGGCAAAAAAGAAAGTCTTCTTTTACAGGAACAACGCCCTTAACCACAAGGTTGTGCGTATTCACTCGATTTGCTTGCTTCAGACTGCAATCTCTCCCCAAATCTTAGAAAAATTTCTAGTGGGGAAAAATATAGTGAATTTATGACAAAATTTTTGTACTTTCTCCTTGTCTCTTAAGAGGTTACACTAAAAGTGAAGAAAAAATTATTCACCTTGAAGATTCTGACTCTTTAAGTCAGAAATATAAAGGTTTTCGGAGCCTTCTTCAATGTACCTTTATTGCAGTGTTTTGATATCAAACAACCACTATTATAGATTGGGAAATATACAGAAAAGAACATATGTTTGATTAAAATTTTCCATAACTTTAACTGATACCTTCCAGTGTTTGTTTGAAGGTCATAGACAATGATGTTTCTTGCGAAGTAGTAGATATCTGTTGAACTTCCATTATCTTTATTTGTGTTGAATATCACGATACACACCATAGCAAAACACCACATCTTTATGGACTCCCGAAAATACATAAGCAAGACATGCTCTTACGACCTATCACGAGTTCCCGGAACTCTCCGACTTCTGAACTTGCCAAATTTCTTCTTCCAATCCTGATACCATTACAAGGAAATACATCGTCCTGGGTTAAGGACTCGTAACATTTCGTAGAAATTATATGTGGAATAGAAGTACAACCAGAAGACCATTTTATTAGCTTTAACGTGGAAAGCCTATACACCAACGTTCCAGTTAAGGACTCACTAAAAATCATAAGAAAGAAACTTGAACAAGACCAGACCTTGGCAGAAAGAACATCTTTACCACCGCACGCCATTATGGACTTGTTTGAAAGTTGTTTGACTAATTCTTATTTTCAAGAAAAGGAAAAATTCTATATCCAGGATGATGGACTACCGATGGGATATTCACTCTCACTGGTGGTCGCAAATATTTTCATGGAATGGTTCGAGACGTTTGCAATTGAATCCACAACTAAGAAACCAAAGTTATGGCTCAGATACGTAGACGATACTTTTATTATTTGGAATGGAAACGACGAAGAACTTCGAAACTTTCTTTTTCATCTCAATAATATCAGCACAACTATTAAACTCACCATGGAGAAAAAAGTAGAAAATAAATTACCATTCTTAGATGTCTTGGTTGAAAGAAATGGCAGACAAATTCGAACTTCGGTTTACAGAAAAGCCACGAACACAGGACAATACCTTAATTATTCATCTAATCACTCCAACAACACCAAACAAGGAATTATAAGAAATCTCGTAGATAGAGCCGTAACTCTCTGCAACTCCCACGAGAACTTGATGAAAGAGATAGATTACATTAAAAATGATCTGACAGCCAACGGATACCCAGTATATCTAGTGGATAAATTTCTTGAACAACGCAGAAATAGGACAATATCGACAACGAATGAAGAACGAAAACCAGTATTGAACATCCCTTATGTTAAAAGCATTTCAGAAAAAGTTAGAAGGATCGGAAAACGATATAAAATCAACGTTGTTTTCAATTCAAATAACTCTCTGAGAAGTCGGCTCATAGGGACAAACCAAGAACTCAAAGAGACATGAAGAACTGTGTATATCAGATACCATGTGAATGTGGCAATTCCTACATTGGCGAAACAAAGAGACCTCTTGAAGTAAGGATCAAAGAACACCAAAAATGCACATCTCGAGGAGAAACAGAAAAATCTGGTGCCCCCAACTATGCCTGGACTCACGGACACCACATAAAATGGTCTGAAGCTGAAATACTACACCGAGAACAACATTGGGGAAAACGGAAATTCAAAGAAGCCGCGGTTATACATCAGAACCCGAGTTGTTTTAGTAAACCATCTTTAGATATAAGAGAAGTGTGGAAACCACTTCTTAGTAATTGTAAACTAAAACTAAATGCAGCTTAAAAAAAATGGGATTTTGCCATAGCAGGCATGACTGCACCCATCTCAGTCATACTCTACTGCATTTACTTTTAGTATAAATAGTCATGTAGCTAAGGGATTTATTTAGTTTCACTTGAAAACGGCTAGAGATAACTACTATCCGAAACGTTGTGATATTCAATAAAAATAAAGACAATGGAAGTCCAACAGATATCTACTACTTCGCAAAATGATAGCTTCCATGTGTAGAAAAGTCATTTAAATTTAATTAGTATGCTGACATTAGATTTATAAAAAATTACGTTCTTATAAGTTAACGATTGAAAATTTTTTAGTGTATCTCTTGGTTAAAATTATGATTCAAAATTCAGCTTCTATTAGTATGTGCGTCATTTATTCCTCTATTTTTAGAAATATTATTTAGACTTTTAAAAAATTTTAATATTTATCAATCCGAATCAATCCTTTCTTTAATCAAGCAGAACCAGACTTGGGTTGGACTTAATCAAAATTATAAAATGTTTTTTATTGTCGAGTATAATACCCACGTAAATAAATAATTTAGTGAATATTATTTTAATATATTTTTTATATATCTATATTAACAAGCTTATAGTTTACAAGTAGGTATATATGTATATTTTTTCATATAATTTTATTCTTATTAAGAAGAATTAAGCAATTAAATTTTACGGATATCCTTCAGCAAAAATTCAATTTAATATCCATAGTAACCAATGCCCAATAGGTAGGTATAAAATATTCTTGTATTTTAAAACCTAAACCACTCTTCACTTATTTATTATTTAGTATATATAACGGACAAATCTAGGCATAATTTACTCTTGCCAGGACTCGCTTATGTGTTTATCTATAAATTGTTAAGGGATAATAATTCGTGCTCATTTTGTTATATTACTGGCTGTGTCCTGGTGCAGTGGAGTGTGAAATTTTTTTGCAAATTGTTTGAAATATTCTAATAAATATCTTTTTATTTTAATCATGATTTTTATTGAAAAAAATCATTTGATTAAAATCAGTCCAATTAATTCAGTTTATGTCATGAAAAAAGATCGATTTCACTGAAAAATTTATTACAGATATTTGAAGGTTTTAAATCATATGGGGGGCCTGGTAAATGATAAATACGTAAAGAGGTACTATCAGATGGGCTCTGTTTTTTTATAAACCAAGGCCAAGGAAAATTTGATTACCTGCTTGTAGAATTTTTCGATTATATTTTAGATGAAATTTCTAGATTTTGAAAAGACCTTTAATTTCATGTTTTATACGCCAAAATTGATAAACAATTCATCGAGATAATGGCAAAAAATATTATTTTTTGCATTGTTTTATAAATGTTAATAACTTTTACAATAATGGCCGAAAGTGACATATACACAACACCTCGATGATGAGGCCAATATATAGTCTTTATAAGAGTGCGAAAATTCAACCAGATCGGTTCAATAGTTTATACCAGAAGTTTAAACAATTTTTGCTCAAAAGATAATACTTCCAGAAACATTTTTAAAAGTAAAATGGATTCTTGAAAGGTCAAACTACAAGGAAAGCTAAAAAAAATAATATATATGTATGTATGTATGTATATATATATATATATATATATATATATATATATATATATATATATATATATATATTAGATAAATCCTTAGAAGAACGTGCACCAACAGATATATAAATATATTGAATTTTAGCAGAAATAATTTTTAAACCTCTCATTTGCACACCCTGACATCTATGTAACTGCCATTTAAAGAATGAATTTGTAATAAGTCATTAAATCACAGTAACATGGTCGGTGCAGACATGAATGAGAAGCATCTGTACTTTAAGTTCATTAAAAATAATTACCTCTCTGCAGAATTTAAATATTTTTCATAATAACTGTACATCAACAATTTAAATACCTTCTTAAATAATACAAAGTCTTAAATAAATACTCCGGAGCGGAAAGTACGAGAAAAAGAAGGTGCTAAACCGATGACAAAGTTGAAACAAAGACATTACACCGCCAACTTGTAAATTACCTATTTGCCGCTTTAGGGTACGTCCACACATAAAGCAGTTATGAATGTGCGGGATTTTAAATCCCGGATTTCCAAGCGTTGATCTATTTTATAACAGGCACAAAAAATACTGTATATGTAAGTACTTACCATTACAAGATCATATGTTACACTATAGTCTGTATAGGCACAAAGAAGCTCTATGGGCAAAAAGTTTGAACTCCTAAGTTTAGATGCTATTAGAAGACAGGTGGCACCTAATAATTGTAGATGCTGCCTTTTTATTCTACAAACACATAAAAATCTGTCCATATAGTTTACTGCTAAGGGTAAGATCTGTTCTTCGCACACTTGCTCTTCACAGACCTATAGTGAGAAAAAAAATCTTAATTAAACCAAAAGTCACTTCTACTCCTAATGCCAGTAGCATTTATACCAATTATAGTCAAAGATAATTTAAACATTTCACATTAATAATCTTTACTTTTTGATCGTCCCATAACAAAACGACAAAGCCGCGCTAATCAACAGTAGTACGTTTTAAAGCGCCTTCGTAAGTGCAATAAAATCATATGGCCGGAAGCGGTCCCCCAGACGTTGTTGACTTTTAACACTGAGGAATTTCTATTTCATATTTATCTTAAAAATTCTAGGAGATATTACTTTGAGAAACACACACCGAAGAGATGAATGGATGGAGATATGGCCCCACAGAAGATATTATTTGTAATTTTTTAGGTAGACAGAGGTGTGAGGCGTAGATTTAATAAAAAAAAACGTATAAATAAAATCAAAGCTTCTGTGAAAAAACAAGTGAAGTAAAAAACGGTTGAATAGTTTTATTGTTAAATTGCTTCACGTCATACCTATCTTGTTTAGTTTTTAATATAACGTTATTACTGTTTGAGAATGCTAAAAGTTTTTTAATTTTTAAATATCGGAAAAATCTGCCACATTTAAACGAACTAATTGATAATACCAAATAAGCTCTTCTCGAGGAAATTTCCACGGAAACGATAAAATACTTTTGTGCAATTGTTATGTTGTGGCAAGGCTAACCTGTTGCCTGTTGCAGAAAATGCGATGAAAAAGTTGAACATCGACGGGAACAATGAACTTTTGAATCGGTTGCCATTTTGAGTACCGGCACATTTTCTCGTTAAATTCATTGAGTTATTTATAGTTCCCACGTTTCTAATTATTGTGTGTGTGTGTGTATGTTTTTTTAGTTGACAAGTTGTCTTCTCTTCTTATCTCCAGGAAAAATGTCAATGTATTTAGATCTGAATGTGAAGAAATTCAGATTCCTAACATTCATTTGACAGATATCGAGGTTATTTTTAAAAATTGCTTTTCAAAGATGACAGATGACAAAATGAGAAATGACGGTTGAGAGCAGAACTGAAAGAAACAAAGGAAAAACATTATTTTGTTTTGTTAAGGTTAGTTTTGTATGGTGTACAATTTTTGATTATTGACTATAAGGAAAAAAACGAGGTAAGAAGGAATAAATTAGTAACAGCATTTTAATGATTGAATACGTTTCTTTGGCACTCAAATATGATAAAATCACAAAATGTTACTAAATTCAGGGGTGCGTTTTTGAGAACGGGGTGAAAATGTCTCATTTTCAGTTTTTCAAAAATATCTCAAAAACCATGCATTTTTAATATATACATATGTTACGATTTTTTGTAAAGAATTGAATTTCCTATTTAAGCGAATTCTTTAAAGGTCAAAAAAATTATTTTTTCTACAAAATAAATGCAAAAAACAAAGGGGAAAATAATCAAAAAATGTTTTTTTCAAACCTTTGTCCATAACTTTTTTCTCGGTAGATATAGGTACAGACATTTCTTCAGAGAAAAGAAAGCTGACATTTCACCCGTTAAAATGAGTTTTTAAAAAAAAATTTTTCGATCAAATTTGGCTGAGTTATAGCCATTTAAAATTACTACTACTTTATATATATATATATATATATATATATATATATATATATATATATATGTCGTATTAACGGAGTATGAGTGCTTTATATTTACCGAATTTTTGTTAATTTTTTCCAAGGATCTCTTTCAACTACCTTTCGCAATTTTAACTGTTTTTTGATTTCAGCGAAACGTCAACACACCTCGCCATTATTCGATATTTTTGTACCCATCTCCGAGAATATGGACCTATTTACGCATTTAGTGGGTTTATTGGATTAATTTTATCCTTCAGGAAACGAGGAAGTTCGTTTCCGTCAGGATTAATTTATTATAAGAATTTTTTTTTGCATTATCAAATATTTGTGTAAAACCTAAGTTTTAATACAAACCAGGGGTTGTTGGTGAAGTTCCGTCAAACCTCCCGACTAGAAGGGGAATGAGTGAAGTTGAGAGTTAACGAAGATTAATTAGGTTTTATTTTTATAATCGTTTCTACAACTATATACATATATATATATATATATATATATATATATATATATATAAATCTTGGGGCATCTGAAACATTTGTACCGTAGTTTTCGATGGGTACCCCAATAATATCGACTATATTGGTACAAAAACCGCTATCAAAGACAGATAAATTGTTTGCCAATAAAGATAATACAAAGAAATTTATAACAATTCTAATGGATAAAAAGGAGATGCAGATGCGCTAATTGTTAGTACTGCAAAAGAAAATGCTACACAATTCGTTAATGTAGTAGTAGTAGGCCAAGACGTAGATCTACTCATAATATTAGCATTGTTATCGGATTAATATCAGAACATTTATTTATTGAAGCATTGGAAAAGTAGATAGGCAACCGTACTGTCCCAATAGCTTTCAATATCCATAATACCAGAAATGTCTTGGCTTCATTCATGCTCTTAGTGGTTCTGATACCACATCAGTATTTTCCAATATTGGAAAAAAGAAGTTCATGCCTTTTTTGTTAAAAAACTTTGCACATATAGAAGATGTAACCATTTTTTTTTTTTTGAGATGATACAAATTAGGGAGTGGTAGGTAATGCAGCCGAATCGATAATGGCATTATTATATGGTGCGAAAGCGAATAATAAGTCTTTAGCTAAATGTCGTCTAGCATTCTTTATAATCAAGTTCAAGAATATACCATTTAAACTGTCGCAATTACCTCAGACATCTGATGCTGCAAGATTGTATGGATTGCGAACTTATTTCCAAATGTAACAATGGAAAGAGTATCGAATGGGGATGGAAATCGACAAAAAACGATTTGATGCCGATTTCCTCAACCCAGCCACTTGTACCACAGTCTTTGCTTGAACACATAGCGTCTAAATGTTTGAAAAGTTGTCAAGATAACTGGGTTGCCGGAAATTGGTCATTAAATGCTCCATTTTCCGTAAAGAATGCACAGGAGCTTGCTGCGAAAATGCAGCCACTCAAGACATCTTTGAAGCGGATATTGAAGATCTTAAAGAAGAAATAGATATTGTTTTTGACAATGTATAATAATTTGAAGGAATAAAGAAATAAAATAACTTGAGTTGTATTACCCTGAGCAGAAAAATTTTGTTTTCATTTTATGTACATTTAAAAATCACATTTTATTAATATAATATTAATTTTCATTGCATAAATATACATTTTTTTAAATTAAAAATGTGAAGAAAATGATGTAAAAGAAAAATCGATAAAAATTGCAATAAAAATGGTAAATTTGAAATGACTATATCCCAACCAAATTTGATCGAAAATTTTTTTTCTAAAACTCATTTTAACGAGTGAAACGTCAGCTTTCTTTTCTTAGAAAACTTAGAAAAAAGTTATGAACAAATATTTAAAAAAATAAATGCGAATTTTTGATTTTTTCCCTTTTTTTTCATTATTTTGCAAAAAAAAATAATTCTCTACAAAAAATCGTAATATATGTATATACTGAAAATGCAGTTTTTAAGTTAATTTTGGAAAAACTGAAAAAGTGCCATTTTCACCACGTTCTCAAAAACTGAATTTAGTAGCACTGTGTGATTTTAACACATTTAAGCGTGAGAGGAACATATTCAATCATCAAAATGCTGTTACCAATTTGTTCCTTACAAAAAGTTCTAGTCAAATAGCCTGATTTCCAGGAATTTCTGCGATTAATTTTCTTATCGCCCCGAGAAAATTACTGGTTCCGAAAAAACTTTTCCCGCAGTTCAAACAGATAATTAGAAAAAAGTTTTGCACTAATATTAAACGTGATAAAACTGTTTTCTCAGTATATGTATGTACTTTACTTATGTACCTATTTTGTGATAATATTATTTATGTATGCTAAAAGTTTGCAAAATAATATACATAGTAACAAAATAAATTTGTAAATTAAACGATTTTTTAAGCTTTAAATCGAACGATTGTAATTTCTACTCCATTTAAACGGGGTTTACTAATTATAGAAGATAAAAGTTTAGCTAAAAATAGATAAGACTGTTCGTCAGCAACCGACCTAGAATTTTAAAAATAGTTTTTAAATTTAAAAGGTTTAAAGGGAACTTGGCCAATAATAAAGGATATAGGGCGTGAACCAGTTCGTAATGAGATCGTTAACTTAGAATAGACAAGGCGCCGGCAGACAAAGTGACCTTATCACGTGATCATTATTTATTTTTGCCTGGTCGACGGTTTTGCGTATATTTTCTTCAATTGTAAACATTTCGCAACTTTTGTAAGCAGTTTATATTGTACATATATAAAATAAGAAAACGAGAATAGTCGAAACCATCTTGAAAATCACAATATTATTCCCACGTTTTTTTTTTGTACAAGATATTTGTATTTAGCACTTATTTATTATATATGTCATATTTAATAAAGAATGACGGTTATTTATTGGTCAGGTTTATGTCAAACATGTCATTCGAAAAAAAAAGACGAAATTTTATTTAAAATAAATAAATAGAATGGCGACTGCGATAATAAAGTTAAATGTAAATATTCATGATGTCTTAAAACATCTAGCAACACATGAAAACGAAAAAAAAAAACGTGATGTTTACGTCACCAATGCAAAAGTCAGTAGTTTTTTCAACCTGTCTGAAACTTGAAACGGGTTTAGGTACGTTTAAAAACAAAATAAATTTTTTGATTATTTCGTAAGCTTCTAGATTTTTGCTAAAAATTACACCCTTCAAAAATTTTAAAATAACCGTTTTTTTCTGTCAAAAACGAAACACTTGCATTAAACATTATCCTAACTGAAGTAGGACTAGATTGCCTTCACAAACAAACACAAGGTTTGCTAAACTGAAGATAAATCATCAAAAAATTTAAATAAGCCTGCAAAAATGTTTTATATCCTTAAATTATCGACTTTCAGTGAAATCATGAACAATTCTGGCGATGTGGTCGACGATATATTTGCCATTTACGTCATATTTATCTGTCACTTATTTTTTTATTAATACCGTCGTTAAAAATAATCGGTCATATTTTAACGTTGCACAAAATTTTCAAATACTACTTGTTAAAGCGACCTTGTAAATTCTATTCAAATGACAATCAGATGTTTAGGGGTGAGCTGCGTTGTGGAACACAACTTCAAAATAATATTTACAACCTGACATTTAATTTGTGAAAACCAAATTAAGAGATATTTAATTTATATTTTTTCATTTAATTTTAATTTAAAAAAAACTGCAGTTAAATAGAACCATAATAACCAAAGTTAAAATAATTTTGCGTAGATCTGTAGACCATAAAACAAAAGAAAAATTCCTTAACTGAACAAAATGGCAACCAGAAACATGACCTATTTTTTTATTATTTTCTACATTAACTTCAGAATGACATACACTATCAACGAGAAATTATGCCATCGGAAGTTGTGGAAAAACTTCTCCGTAGACAGAATTACATAAATAAAAACGTGGGAACTAAAAATAACCAAGGATTTTAATGAGAAAATGTGCCGGCACTCAAAATGGCAACCTTCTAAAGTTCATTGTTCCCGTCGATGTTAAACATTTTTCGTCATATTTTTCGCAACAGGTTATCTATGCCACGAGGTGACAATTACTTAAAACAAACTAGTGTTTTGTTTTCCACGGGATTCTCGATCATTTTCGAGTGGAAAACAGCGTTTTTTGTGCAAAATTTAAAAAAAAAACCAACCGTTCTTTCTGTCACTGTCAAAAACAACCTGTGGAATGTCAGACTTACCTCCAACATCCATGTCGTGACGACCTTCCGCATGAATGGCTGAATATCATTTTGTACTTGTGTAAAATAATCACAATTAGGAACATAAAAAACTTCGTCGTTTAGTAAATTGTTTATCACCCTGTCGTCTTTAAATATTGCCCTGTCTTTGACAGCTCGTATGCATTTCCTTGACTTTTCAGAACACGCTAGATCCATAGTTTAACACAGTGCTACACTCACTCGTAAACACAGACTGAGCGGTTTTTAAAAGGCGCCACATGGTTTTATAGAATGACGTCTTTGCGGGCGCATGCGCGCTTGTCACATCTCGAACGCACCACCTGGCATAAGGGCAGTTTTAAATAATTTTTAGGATTTCTAAGTGACATAAAATTTACTTACCTAGGGATTATTACTATCATAAACTATTTGTTATTGATACTTAACGTTGGGATTATAAAAGGCATTATTATTCCATAAAATTATTAAATGCTAATTTAATTATGTTATAAAAATAACTACCCTTATTTTTAACAAAAAGAAATATGATTTTATTATTATTTTTATTTTATAGAAGAAACGCAATACAGATTTCGAGCAGAATGAATATTTGAAGACATTATTTTCGGAAAATACACGTTAATTTGCAAGTGAAAAACATCCTTAATCTGGTTAAACTTAACTAAGATTAAATTTGATGGCCTTGAAGTTGTTTGTTTTGCTTATGATGTTATAATTTGTCTTTTATTAGGGATGAAAATCCAGAGATAAGGCCTTGGAAACGATCAGAAGAATATTCGGTAAAGGGTTTTAGGAAAATACGCAAAATTTTCTATTTCTGCAGGTTTGGAAATAAAAGAAGAGGATTTTTTATTTTAATGTTTTTAAGGTATTAGAAGAACGGAACACAGCATACAATTTTTCTATCTACAAGAAGGGGATAATTTACAGTGAGTCAACTGTAAATTACCAGCACTTTGAGCTGTTTCTATGGAAGAATTTTTGGAGATCTAATTGAATTAGAAGATAGAGACAATTTTGAGTTTGAACTAATGTGCACAGATAACATTTCTGTCTAAAATAAGTAATAGACCTCCAAAGGAGTATACGGTTCCTATGAAGAAATTATGGAGGAAATTAATATACACCACACACTTATAAATGTGTACGATGATTTAGTATCAATAATAAAGATCAGAAATAATCTAAAAGAAGGAAAAGAGATTAAAAAAAATAAGACTTAAGCCAGAGGAATCTAAATGGGATTTTCTGGAGCCGAAATATTGGGAAACAGCGCATATATGAAATCTTTGTTAGAAGGAGCTTGGCGTACGAGGCAGAGACTTGGAGAGGCACATTTAAATAGGAGAAAATTTGAGATGACACAATAACAGTATTGCTTTTTAAATGGATTGAATATGTTTATAATAAAAAGTAATGTACTTAATAAAAATAGCACGGGTTTCAGAATAAGAAATCAATAAATACTGTTATAAATATTTATTTTATCAGTCAATTATTGAGTTTATGAATATAGGAGTCCTACTTGGTTCTTCTGCGATGTTACCAGGGCTTTTGACTGTGTAAATCATACAGGGACGGATGTAGCCCCACTATTCATGGGTGGAACGATATCACAAGAGCAAAGAAAAGATCGAAATCATCCCCACACCATTTGTATACAAGACAGTACAGTATTACAAACGAAAGCGAGTAGACAGAATTAATTCAACGTTGGAGCCGCAGAGATGCACGTTCCTAATGCAACAGGTAGTCTATTCTTTTTTTAATTCGAAGACCTTGGGAGTGGTGGGAGTAATCGATTCTGAATATGCCAAATTTGAAAAAATTGTTTTTAAAGAATCATTTCATTATGTTGTATTATACTTAGATTGAGTCAGTTCTTAAATATGGCATTTGTTTTGGAAAAATATCCACAAATTGTGAGTTTCAAAAACCAAACAATTAGAAACTTTCTTAATAGTCAAATGTTTTTACTTTCTAAGTGAGTTTGTAACTTGAATATCGTGTTTATAATTTTAGGTAGCTGAATGTCTTGTAGCTATGTTTTTTATTTTGATTTATGTAGTTAATTTTAAGTTTTAAATCTTCGTACTCTTCTAAAACATGTCACAGGACATAGCTCGTCACTTGAAGATTTTGTGTAGATCCATGTTTGGTCGGGACATTTAATTATTTTAAATATATGTAGTATGGTTGCCTTCCTGCATCTAACTTCAGCATTTTCCTAATGTACTTACCTCTTAAAATCATGAAAACATTTTAAAATGATTTCTAGAGATTACTTCAAATATTATCGATAAGTAGAGACAGAGTCTTCCATTGTTGTTGGATAAATGGTGGAGATATAGGATGCAAGAAAAATGCATCTGCAATATTTTTTATATTCAAGAAGTAAATTTGATTAAGCTGATCCATTATAATTTTATATAGATGTAATTGTTAAATTTATTAGAGTGAATGACATTATATTGGCAGGCCAAAGTGGACTTCTATGAAAAGTCTTAAAAAGATGACAAATCTTCTGAGTTGTTGGTGAACAGATGAAATAAAAATGAAGTTCAACTTCTCAAAAGACTTTATTAACACAATATTGATCGTAAAAGTGAATGGGACGGATATACTATTGAGAAACTTCGCAACAATTCCATTAAAGGGTATATATACAGTTTAAAAACAATGGAGGTAATTGGAATAGGAGTGTATGGACCCAGATCAAGACATTTGAAAAGTTTGGGCAAATTGTCAAGTATTTAAAAATCAGAAATTTTTACTATTAGGAAATGTGTTCAGTTCAACATAGAAAAAACCATCGCAGGTAGGAAATCATCATGATCATGCCCGATAATCAGGCAGATCATATAATCAGCTCCAAGATGGATTAAAGAAACTGGACGAACTAAACAAGAATAATACGTTACCTTTCTATGAGTGCAGTGACACACCGTGGTAGAAGGAAATGAAATAGGTGATAAACTCGCAAAAAAAGGGGCTGAAACACCATTTCTGGGACCTGAACCTTCTTGCGAAATTAGCAACAGTACAATACTGGAGAAAGAAAAAAAATAGGAGATCCAAATATTGGACGAATCTACAAAGAGTGAGAAAATCAAACTATAACCAAAATAAATTTAAAAATGTATTAACTTAAGCAATAAACCAACTTAAAATTCTAGCAGGTATCTTACCGGGGTACTGTCATCTAAGGGGACATCTTAAAGGGGATTTCTAGTGTGTAAGCCCATTTTTCAAGAATTTATTCTTGGAAAAATAAAATTAATACAAGAAAAGACTTTTCGCGTCTTTTTATTGGGGATTAAAGGTAAAAAAAAACATTTTTTTTTCAGAAATCCTAACATGGGGGCGTTGCAGGGCCCTGAATCTTCCCCCACCAAAAAAACGCAGCTTCACAGCGTGCAGTGTGTCATTCCTTCCAGTAACCTGACATTAAAAAATTGGTTAGGTTCTTAAAGTAGAGGCTTGTGACTACCGTTCTGCCCTTATTCGAGTCAAAATTGAAAAAACTCTACAATAGGCACCAAATTCAAACACGGTTAACAAACTTTCCTTGTCTTTAAGGGGCCGTAACTTTGTCCTTGATATCGCGAAATATCTGAATCGGCTACGACAAGAATTACATATCTGCCAAATATTTGAAACCCGAATTTATTCAATTCTAACATTTTTTAGATATCGAAGTACTGCGCGCCAACTCAAAAAACGCGATTCGGGAAAAAACGCTTTTAAAGTTTTGACAGTGGTTTGTAAGAAAATAAACACAGTTACATTTGATCTGCAATGGCTGGTTCATACAATATCTCTATAGGGTTATTCAAGAGGCTTCAGAGTATCGAAAGATGTAAAAAAATCGATATTTTGAAGCCAACACACTAGAAATCCCACTTAAGGAATTTGGACTAGCAGAGTGAGAAGAATGCAGATTTTTTGAGGAAGAGGAAAACATTTCTATATCTATTCTTTCAGAATGTATCGCCTTGTAAAACCTGGGAGCGTATCGAATAGAAGAGGGAGATTCACTCAAATTGAAACCCTCCCACATTTTGAGTTTCCTAAAAGAAACAGAATTGGACGAGAAAGAGGTACACAATAGATCTGTCTGGTTGCATATATCCCTATCTCCATATACAAACATTTATACATACACCAGACGAACATTACTGCATTTTCCTTGTATTGTTTAGATATACATTGACGTAGATAAAATGTCTTTAAAGCTTTTATATAAACCAGACGCTTAAGGGGCGAATTTCAACTAGATTTAACCCAGTAATGATGCTGTTGGTTAGGTTCAAACCTCTTTCTCATGGTTTACATCATATTATCATCTTCAGCCAATAGCTTCAAATTGTTCGATAAAATAGTCACACATCTTTTTTATTATGGTCATGATTCATACGATTATTGTGTGTTTTAAATTTCACATGCGTGCGATAATAATCCCACTGGTGACATAAATAACTATTAAATAGATTGGATAAGTGAAATTGGACGGAAAGCATATAATTAGTACGGTACTTTCCCGCCATCGTTCGAACGCTGACCATATTTTGGACCCACCCTGGTATTCCAATATTTCATATTTTTCCTCGACTATTATGCAATACACTAAATAGGGAGTGTAATTCTTGGTTGCCTGTTTTTGTTTTGTTTACGTTATTGATTTATGTCACTGGTCAAATCTGACAATTAACAATTTCTAAAGTCTGATTTTTCCGTTTTCAATGAAAAAATACTTCAAAAGTTAAATTATGCAAAAAGTGTTTATGTTTTTGTATATATTTTTTAATTGTTCTACTCGTTTAGATGCAGTTAATCATTGGATAGTGACACAAACCGGGAAAATTCACGCATTTGTAAGTTAATCAAATATTTTGATGTGGTTTTTAAGGTTATGCTTTTGTATACAATGCAAATTTTTGTAGTTATTCGGATATTTTGCTTGTTCTGCTGTTTTATAACTAAAATCCTATAGAAAACAGATTCTATTCTATTGAAAACATAATGTTTAAGTGTTTTTTTCTCTAATAAGTTTTATTTCTTCTAGCTGGAATCACCATTTGATTTGCGTAAACCTGATGATCTTTTGGCATTGTTGGAGCAAGAAAGTCGGCGGAATGATATAAATGATCTTTACGAAGATCTTGTCTCTCGTAAAACAGCTATTGAAAAGAAATGGATTGAAATAGAAAAGAATTCTAATGTTGGTACTAGAGTACCACAAGAAGATGTGGATTGTCTTGCTGCCGAGAAGTTATTTTCTGATTTGGATCTGTATAACAACATTGCAACTAACGGTTCCGAACGGAAGATAATTGTAACAATCCCTAAAAAGTTAAACTTAGATGCTGAAGATGGGTCTGTCCCTTTATGTATGAATTTCACTGATTCACAACGATCAGAATCTCTAGTAAATAAAACGAATATAGCTATTAAACCTGAAGAATCTCTTGAAAAGACTTTTTTACCAGTTAAATTGGAACATTTTGGAAATTATATTGTGATGTCTTTAAAAGAAAATTCTACATCATGGGTTCATTATAATTTGGCCTCTTTTTATTGGAGAATTAAAGGAGAGGGTGACAAAGCTATTGATTGTTTAAAATTAGCTATACAGTTTGTTACAGGGTAAGTAAAATGGATATACATGATATTAACAAACTTTGGTATAAAGTGTTTGTTTTTTTAGCACTATGGCCAATCATTTTTAGCTGGAATTATGTTTACAGTTTATATTTATATTGGATTTTGTAATAACAAGCCTATTTTTGGATTTATTTTTACTCCCTATAAATTTTTTGAGCTTTTAGTATAGATACTGTTAAATATACATAATCTTGTATCAAAAAAAAAAAATTATGATTTACTTGGAATTTTTTATTATACTTTTTTTTAGAAATTTCCAGGACATACCTCTTCACAATCTAGCTGGTATTTTACACCAATCACGTCATTCAAAAGAAGCCTTGCAAATTTTAAATAGTGCAGTTCAGTTTGCTCCAAGGGAACCTATACATTTTTTTGTGATGGCCAATATTTTTGCATCTATGCGTGAATTTAATCAGTCTGTGACCTTCTATGAAAAAGTTCTAGAGATCGATCCTTCACATAAGGATGCTGCAAACAATCGGCATGCTGTATTGTGTTACTACAAGTTGGAAACTGCTCTTACTTCATTTCAAACGTAAGTTATTTATTTTTCTAGGGTTATATTATAAGAAAATTAAACAGTTTTAAGTGTCAAAAAAACAATTTTGAAACAAAAAAATGCCATTAATCAACTCAGTCATAATACAAATATTAAGACACAGTCATCAACATCCTTATTCTATTTAGATTATTTGATATTCTAGTGATCTTCAGAATATTCTTGCTGAATTACATAATTACCACAGTATTCAACAACAATGGTTACGTCTTCAAGAACGATTGATGTGGGAGAGGGCTTCTTTTGATTACCATTATGAACCTGTACATCCAGAAATGCTAGACACACCAAAAAAGGTAAATGAAAATGTTTTTTAACTCCTACCAAGGCTAGATAAGAACTTTTAAGTTTCAAACGTTAAGCTGTTTTTAAAAGACCTTGGAAATAAAAATTATTACAGAAGGCCTTTAGAAATATTGTTTAAGTTTTTGATAAATGACTGCAAATACTTTCCGAGCATGAATTTTTAGTTTCAAATCTTATACTATCTTTCAAAGCGCCTGAAAGTTAAAAATAATTGTAGTAGGCCTATAAAATTATTGTTAAGCACTCGGTAACTGATTGAAAACAATTTTTGAACATGAACTTTTAGTTTTAAACCTTAAACTGTCATTCAAAAGGCTTAAAATTAAAAATAATGATAATAGGTCTTTAAAATTATTGTTAAGTGCTTACTAAGTGACTTCAAACACTTTTCAGGCATGAACTTTTAGTTTCAAACTTTACGGTTTCTTCCTAAAGGCTTGAAAATAAAAGTATATGTAATAAGCTTTTAAAATTATTGTTAAGGACTTGATAAGTGATTGCTGCTATTTTTCGAGCATAAACTTTTAGGTTCAAATCTTAAGCTATCTTCCAAAGGGATTGAAAGTAAAAATAATTACAGTAGGTCTCTAAATTATTGTTAAGTGATTGATCAGTGATTGCAAACACTTTTCAAGCATGAAATTTTTGTTTCCAACCTTAAATTTTCATTCAAATGGCTTAAAAATAAAAATAATGATTGTAGGTCTTTAAAATTATTGTTAAGTGCTTATTAAGTGACTTCAAACACTTTTCAGGCATGAACTTTTAGTTTCAAACCTTACGTTGTCTTCCTAAAGGCTTGAAAATAAAAGTATATGTAATAAGCTTTTAAAATTATTGTTAAGGACTTGATAAGTGATTGCTGCTATTTTTCGAGCATGAACTTTTAGGTTCAAACCTTAAGCTATCTTCCAAAGGGATTGAAAGTAAAAATAATTGCAGTAGGTCTTTAAAATTATTGTTAAATGCTTGATAAGTGATGACAAACACTTTTCAAGTATGAACTTTTTATTTTAAACCTTAAGCTGTTTTTTAGAGTTTGAGAGTAAAAGTAGTTGCAGAAGACCTTTGTTAAAACTTTGCTTGCAAGTATTTTTACTAAATTCTTGATCCCTTTCATTTCACCTCTAGGAAAAGTTATTAGTTACTAATTTTGACATGTTAATAATTTAAGGTTCAGCGATGCATTAAAAAAACCACTGGAGGCAAGCCGGTAATTTCCTGCGATTTTTATGAAAAGGCTCCTGATATGGGAAACCTAAACTTGCAGAATCTCTTTCAAATTGTTGAAAATGAAAAACACAAACTCATTATGAATCATCCCTTGAATTTAAAAACTAATAAATTTGGTTATGATAGTTCAAAGACTAGAGAAGAAGCTCCAAAAATGACTTTTCCAAAATTTCCTACTAGTATGTCTACCAAAGGTAAGAGAGCGGTCCTTTTCCTGTTCATTGT
Source organism: Diaprepes abbreviatus (assembly GCA_034092305.1). Lineage (NCBI taxonomy): Eukaryota > Metazoa > Arthropoda > Insecta > Coleoptera > Curculionidae > Diaprepes > Diaprepes abbreviatus. The sequence goes on from JASJET010000142.1 coordinate 8,642,754, forward strand.
TATCTCTAGATCGCCTAATATCCATTAAGCATATCTCTTTTAGGTAATCAATATTTTGATGTTACTGGATGGCCTAAAAAAGAGGAATGTGTCGAATGGAACTTACCCATAGAAGAAAAAGAAGGAGACTTGCCAGTCTTTCTCCCACCAGATAATAAAGGATACCAGTAAGTCTCACTCTTACTTTGATAATTTTTCAAGTAAGAGATCCTATTTTTAGGTTGAAAATATCTTTATCCGAGTACCTAAATTTACCGGAAGGTTCCCAACATGACTTACCATGGTACCCGCCGATTTGCGAAGGTGAAAAAATCAACGGTGATAAATTTATTCCTGCAAGTGAGAAGGGGCTTTTAGATACGGAGTTAAAAAATTCTGAATACTTGAGAAAGGAGTTTTTGAAGTATGTAGATGATGATAATGCTGACGAACATGAGATTGGTCAAAGGATTATAAGTGCCATGGAAAAAGTAATTGTTATTTTTATATTTGTTTATAAGAAGTGTGTTCCAAAGTTTTTTTAATTTTCTAAGGAAATTTGCTTTTTTTTCAGGAACTATTAAATGAATTCGGAAGTTTGCTTTAGTGCTTTTCATGACCGATTTCGTTTATAACAAAAAATAATCGGCTTTTAATTTCACAGAAAACTTCACCACAGTGGGTGTTAGCTACTCTAGCGAGTTTATACTGGCGTGTGAGGGGCAACACTAAGAGAACGCTGGACTGTCTTGATATGGCTTTTCAAATGGTCCCCAAAGATCATACTGACGTAGTCTTGGTGTCTTTGGGATCAACCGTTTACCAGCTGGGTTTAAGGGTAAGAATAATACATTTCCATATATAAATGTGTGACAATTGGGTTAGTGATTTAAGAATTCCGAAATTTAATAATATGAATGTTCTTTTCAATTTTTTAGGAACAAGCATTGAAATTTGCGACCCTCGCTTTTAAAATAAACTACGTCGAACCTAGCACTAACTTTTTGCTGGCTCTTTTACATTATGAAAACAACAATCCTCTGTTGGCCATGTACTATTTGAAAAACTCTCTTCGAGTTGATGCGGAATTTTATGATGGATATGCTGAAAAACTGTTGAAGATTTGGGCATGTAGAGTTAAGTTAGGAGCAGGTAATAATTTAAAATTTTTATAAATGTTTATATTTTATAATGATAAATATATATTAATAAACTACAACAAAATAAAAACCTTAAAACGAAAAACACAATGATGTACATTGCAATGTACATATCCTTAGAAAACATGACATCAGTGTATGCCATAAAGCCCAAAATTTGTTATCTTCACTATTTACTCCTCTTAAAAGAGTAAAGTTCCTTTAAAAAAAAAATCTAACCTTGTGTTTTCCATATCATGCCTAAATTGTCCTAAAAAATACATTGGCATGACAACTCAGTATTTAGAAAACAGACTTAATGGGCATAAATACACGAAAAATGCATCTACTGCTCCACACAAACACGAATCAAATTTAAAACATGAATTTGATTACAAAAACACCAAAATTTTAACCGAAGGCCAAAACTATCACAAATTACTTGTCAAAGAAATGACACATATAAAGAAGGAACAACATACTGTCAATGATAAACAAAATATAAAAAAACCTTAGTCAGATATATTACAATCTAATTTGTTAAGTTAATAATCAAAGTCAATAAATTTTAAACCCTCAATATATAACATAGAGAAATAAACCAATATTTGTATCAGACATGTATAAATAAATACATAAAAAGTCCAACAACAAATAAACAAACCCACAAATATATCAAATCTTGTCAATAAATTTAGTCTGCTTGTTCCTAAAAGATGAATTTTCAATTATTTCGTTACATAATTGTTTTTTCGATCTTTTGAAATTGTGTTGGTAAATCTTGAGTGTTTTTAAATCTGTTTTAACTTTTTGTTGCAGGAATCTTGTATTAATAAACGTTTTGTAAAAGCTCATAATCATGGGCGAAACGTCAACATAAACAAGTTGTTTATTTTTTAAAATTGCAAACCTATACCCAAGAGGAACCTCCAATATATATATATATATATATATATATATATATATATATATATATATATATATATATATATCCTGTTGACACATTACTTAATGGATATTTTAAACATGCAGTTGTTTTTTGTGAATTTCGCTCTTGACTCTTTATAGCTTCACTGACTAGATTAATGCATATGGGATAGAACTAGAGTGAAGTTTGCAGTAAACTAACTGTTTGCGTTGACTTAAATGGCATCAAGGAGAAAAGCTACTATGAGATTATGATGAAAAAGGAAATGACGAAAAAGAATGATACTGATATTAATAATACCTACATATATTGACCGGCAAAAATGTTGCACCACTGTGATTTTTTGTCACAGGTAACTGATCTATTATATTTAGACATAAAAGTGCACAATACACAAGTTTTATTAGTAATATTTGCCTGTATTTTTTAAAATAGGAATTTTTTACTCTGAGACAAAAATCAAGTATTTAGTCCTAGTGTATATGGTGGCATTTTTCAAATATCTTCCCATGCGATTTTCACTTTTAGGATATGTAGAAACTGTTTAGGTATATGCATTATAAGAAGAAATTTGAAAAACGCTACCTTATATATGGTAGGAGCAAAAACATGCTATTTGCCTAAGAGTAAGGCACCTCTATTTTAAAAATACAGGAAAATATTACCAACAAAAGTTGTTTATAGTGCACTTTTATGTCTAAATATAAAAGATCAGTTACCTGTGACAAAAAGTCATAGTTTTTCTTATATGTTGCAACACTTTTGCCGGTCAGTGTATATATGTATTATCAATATCAGTATCATTCCTTTTGATCATTTTCTCTTTTATCGTAATCTCGTAGTAGTTTTTTCTACTTGAAGCCATTTAAAGAAACGCAGAGTTTTTTTACTGCAGTTTCACCCTGGTTCTCTCCCCATGCATCGATCTCGTCAGTGGAGCTATAACGAATCAAGAGCGGAATTCATAGAAAACAACTGCCTATTTAAAATATCCATTGCGTAATGTGTCAGCAGGAGAGTCCACTTTTATTTCTGAATATAAACAATCAGTTGGCTGTGACAAAATAATTAACAATTTTTCCCATATGGTGCAACTTTTTTGCCGGTCAGCGTATGTATGTATTACGAGGGGCACTAACAACAACAACTTGATAATGAAACAACATTCTTTTCGATCATTTTCTTTGTCAACATAATCTTGCTTGATTTCAACGAACTTTTCTTTATTGGAAAAAAATAGGTACTATTTGCCTTTAAAATAGGCATTAATTTTTTTTTCTACCGGTTATCGTCTGTAAAATAACGTCCTTTGGGCTGTTTTTCAAAATTTCCGTTAGATGGTGTCAAGTCTGGACTATACAGCGGGAGGTCCAGCTCAAAGAGGCTACATTCCCAAAGAATGTGACCATGAGGTTCTCAGCTGAAAATTTTGTGAAAATTGCTGCCTAAGTCATTTTTGTTTGGGAGTTATAAATTTTGGAACCCACTTTGCTGAAACTTTACACATACCCAGTTTATCATGAAGAATTGCCAAAACTCTGGATGATCTTCGAGAATTATTTTTTCGCTTCCCTGCAATCATCAGGATTTGTTGCGTCTGAAGTTCTACCACTATTGACCTATCTTTTACATTAAAATATGATGGAGATATTTTTTGAATAATCATGTTCCTTTGTTAAGTTTTGATTATACTTGGAGGTTCCAATTTCGTAAAATTCATTTTATGTTACAAAACACTTCATAAAACACAAAACAATGAATGAATAGTGATCAAATTTGATATATAAATAGAAAAAGGTTGTCACTGTTGAATGTTATTAGGCAACGCACAGGCAATTGTTTGTGTTATGACTAGTTAGATTTCGTTTTCTAGTTTCTTTCGTATTTGTTTTTTAGGACCGAAGTTATCTGAACCAGGACCAGATTCAAAATTATCTCTATGCCCTCATCCTCAAGCGATGAATGGGGAAGTAATATGTGATGGAGACGACGCCAATTGTAAAAAACCAGATTTTCATTGCGTTAAAACGGAAAAGCAAGTTGTTTTTGATCCACCCAGTCCCGAAGAAACGCAAAAAATTTGCAATAAAGAAGAACTTCCTAAGACTTTAGGTAAGAATATACAGAGTGCGCCATCTTTTATATCGATATGTAAACATTGAATAACTTTGAAAAAAAATGACTGATTTCTATATATGGGTTATTTTTATTAAATTTGGTCCTTTACAATTTATTCGTACTAACTTTTGAATACTACATCGATCAAGTGGCCACCTTTATTGGCTAAAGCAAAATGTGACCTTTTTGTTGCGTTTTCCATTACCTTTTCGAGAATCTCAGGTGGTATAGTGCTGATTTCGGCATAAATGTTTGCCTTGAGCTCTTCAATGGTCTGAGGCTTGCTGACGTACACTTTGCTTTTTAAATAACCCCACAAAAGGAAGTCTAGAGCGGTTAAATCTGGAGATCTGAGTGGCCAGTCAATGTCGCTTCTTTTTGACATGAGACGTCCAGGGAATTTCCGTTGTAGAAACTGAATTGTTTGCAGTGTGGTATGGCTCATCGTCTTGTTGAAACCAGTCACCATCAAGACCTTTTTCACGCATTTGTGGGCAGACATAATGAGCCAACATCCACCGATATCGATTTCCATCGACTGTTTCGTTTTCTTTAAAAAAAAATGGACGATCTGTCGGCAATATTCTTTGTGTTAACTGCACTTTGTACGGAAACAAATGCAAATCATCCTTCAAAATGCGCCGCAAAGTGGTTCCACTGATGCCAAAATGCTGAGCGCGGTGACCATACGACAGTTTTGGGTTCTGGGCAACGCTCTCTGACCGCTTCAACCTGTTCATTGGAACGTCTTGGTCGTTGATGAACGGTATGTTGACGATCTCCCACTGTCCCGTACTCAACAAAATTCGAAACCAAACGACGGATAGTGTTGTCAGACGGTGCCTGTTGGCCACGATATTTTCGACGATATGCACGTTGAGTTAACACAACTGAACGACTATTTTCAATGTACATTGTCACTATTTCAGCGCGTTGTTTCGGTGTAAAGCGATTCATGGGTAAAATTATACTGAATTGACGATTTAGAAACACGTATAACCAAATCAATCGGTTGGTAAATGTCAAAGTTATTCAATGTTTACATACCGACATAAAAGATGGCGCACCCTGTAGAAAGTTATTCACTAGTAAGATGTATTCATGTATTGTTCATGAGGGGTTCAGGTTGGTATAGGTATTGGTTGATATAACTTTATTCAGTTGGTAACACATTGATATTAAAGTTCATTACTGGACTTTAAACTTAACATTGAGTATATAGCGTGAAAGATTAAAATATAGTTTTTTTTTTAATTTATTTGCGCTAACGAGTTTAATATACACTACACTGAAATAATAATTTCAACCATTTTATGCTAGTATGGCGCCTAATAATAATTTACTGATCCAGGGTAATTTCAAACTCCCTATATCACATAATCGATATTATTTTTATGTTATTTGTCGATCAATTCCATGAGTTCTCTCATTATTTTAAGAATATATGCGTTTTTTAAAATTATTTAAAACAATTCTTGAATTAAGACAAAAAAGACAATCTCTATCTCTTTTTTAGGTCAACAAATAATAGCATCCCTTGTAGCCGCAGAGAGCCCAGACTTGGATGCTGAACAGCCGCAATTGGAAAAAATAAAATCGCCCCAAGATGGGGGGTTCTATTATTCCCATGTTCATCATCATGTCCATATGGGACTGTCTTTGGGGGCTGAGCACCCCCTAAAGGAATATGCTAAAGTTGGAGATTTTTATGGTGAGAAAAAAATAAAAATATAAGTGTAAAAAAATAATGTATCTATTTAAATAAGGCGGTTTTAGCTTCGGGTCAAACAAAGAAAATACCACAATTATAACTTAAATTTATTTAATGTTTCTTCATAATTTCTTTTTAAAGATATACACTTGCTTCACTGGTTTTCCCTGTTTCAGAATCGAATATATACTTTTTTCCATCAAGAATTTTTTTTGCGGTTTGGGAAGATGTCAGACGGGGCAAAGTCCTATGAATATGGGGCATGTAGCACGACTTCAAACTTGAGTTAATGAATTCTGATCATTACACATTTTAATGTAAGCCATGTTGAGATTGGATTTGAGTGTTTGCTGGATTGCCTGTTGTCTTTGAATGTTAAGTAGGGTGTTGGTCCTGATTTGTTGCCGAATAGGATGGTTAGAGAGTGTGCTGTGTCGTTATGTGAGCCTCTTTCTTTTATTTTTAATAAATCCTTATCTAGTGGTGTCTTTCCAGAAGATGGAAGCACTCATACGTCTCCCCTATATTTAAGTCAAGTGGCAGCTCTGATATTAAGAATTAAAGACCTGTCTGCATACAGTCTGCTATCCCTAAAGTTATGGAAAAAATGGTTCTGCCTTCGTTAGGTATATTCAACACTATTATAGTGGAGGAACAGCATGGTTTTCAGGGAGGCCGTTCTACGGAGACTAATCTCTTTTTGTATACAAACTACATTAGCGCAGCAATGGATCGGGGTTGTGAGGTTCATGCAGTGTACACGGACTTTAGTAAAGCTTTTGACTTGATTGATCAAAGTGTATTGCTTCACAGACTTGAGTCCCTTGGTATGGATGATCCATTCTATTCTTGGATATCATCCTACCTGCAGGGCAGAACATTGCAAGTTAGACTGGCAGGGTTTCTTTCACATAAGTTTGATGTGGTCTTAGGTGTGCCGCAAGAGTCGCACTTGGGTCCTAGATATTTCAGTTGCTTATAAATAATATAGGTCAGTGTTTTACTTCTAAATATCTCCTGTTTGCGGATGATTTGAAACTTTTTCGACTAATAGAGTCCAGTAAAGATTGTGAATTGCTTCAGAGGGACTTAAACGTGGTGCCTGAAAACTAACCTCAAGCTGAATGTTGCTAAGTGCTCATAATTTATATTCAGTCGCAACAAGAGCGTGAACAAAGTTGGGTACAGAATTGGAGTGAGTAAATTGCAGAGGGTGAATGTAATTAAAGATTTGGGATTATTTCTAGATAGTAGACTTCGTTCTGTTGATCATTATGATGCAATCATTAATAGGGGCCACCATATGTTGGGTATGGTGGCAAGAATGTCCAATGATTTTAATAATCTATGCGGTGTCTCTTCATTGTTTATGTGTTACGCAAGGTCAATAATGGGATACTGTAGTTTGATTTGGAGCCCATACTTTGATATACATAAAAAACGTTTGGAGGCTGTTTTGGTAAAATTTTTAAAATATCTAGGGTATAGATTGGCACAGAGAGGGCTGCAGCTTGGCGTTGATAAGGTAAGGGAGTGTTATGGTTTGTCCAAACTGGAGGACCGCTGACGATATTTTGAATTTCTTGTTTTCTATAAGGTAATAAATAATTTAATAATGTCCCTTGATATACTGGCTGGTTTTAATTTTAAGATTGCACCCAGGAATCTCAGGAGGTGTCCACTGCTGTCCTCCGGGTTCTATAACATCCTAAATGGTCAGAATATGCCAATTAGTAGAGTGGTTACTGCTGTTAACAGTTTCCCTGATCTTGATTATTTTGTCAGGTCATTTAATGTATTTAGAAATAAGCTAAGAAGTCTGATTTTGTGATAGTAGTATTAGGCCATGTTTAATATTAAATAATTTATTTGATTGTATATGTACAAATGGTGGAACCGTTGAAATAATAATAAATAAATAAATTACTATAAAGGTGTTGTGGCTGGCAGCGTTGTCCTGATGATACAGGACGTTGTTCTTTACAAAACCTGCTCTTTCTACCTTGATTTATTGTATCAACTGATCCAGAAGAATAGCGTAATACTCGGTGTTAATCGTCTCACTCTTTTCTAGATAATCGTTCAATAAGATGCCTTCAGCGTTCTATAAATAGTGGTCACAATCTCTTGCAGATTATATCCAAAAATACTTGACATCTGGCTGTTTATGTAAAATCTGGTTGACGTTGACAGGTTCATAATTTTTCTAAGAAAAGAAGTATTACTTTTCAAGGTCGCATAGTCAGAATGGAGCTGCGAGCACCATCTGTAGGGGAAACTGAGAATTTTTCATCCCATCCTTGGACAGTAGTAAAAGAAGGAAGTTCTCTTCTTTAAAACTAATCAAACTACAGCTGGTTTAAAGGAAGTATAAAAAATTCAACTTTTCGGATAAATACATCTATTTTTTGATATAGGCCTCCTCTTGTCGTTTTCATCCTAATCGGTTCTGTTGGTACCAGTTTCTTCTCGTGATTTCCTTATTTCATCTGTCTGTGGACGTCCCACGCCCCTTTTTTGATTGCCATTATATTATGCGTTTCCTCCGTGTTTTATTTTCCTGCAGTGTTGCTACAACAGCCCAGATCGGTCAAAATCATCTGAATATTTCGGCTGTTTGGTTTTCTTTATCTAGTGTTATTGCGTGCAGTAAATAAGTAGATTCGTCGACTCTTCCTAATTCCTGAGTTTCTAGTTGTATAACACCTGGATTTGAAGTGATAACTTTGGTTTTGTCGTCTTACTCAGTTTTTGATTTAACCAGCATGTCGGTCAGTGGATTTTTTGTACTACTGATTAAGACTAGCGAAACGCAAGTTACTCAACTGTTGACCATCCACTTGTAGACCCTTTGATTCCCAATCTACTCTCCTAACAAAACTACTATAAAGGAAGAGCAAATAATTTTGAAGGGATTATGTCTTTATGTCGGTCGTATTTGGTTGGTTATTCGGCATTCTTATAATTTTCCGGTGACTGTGGCATCTCTATATGTTTTTAGTAGACTTGTATATCTAGAGTTTACTCGTGCGTTGTGAGTCACTGAAATATTGCGCCAAGTTCGACTGAGTCGAAAGCTTTGTTGAAGTCGACGAAGGCTAGGTGGAGCGGTACATTGTACTCGTTGCTCTTTTATAGAGTTATGCGCAGCGTTTGAGAGGGCTCTATGGTACTGTAACCTTTACCGAAGCCAGCCTGAGCAACTGACTAATTTGTTCATAAGCCTATTGGCAAGGATTTTGGTAAGGAGCTTACCAACGACAATTAACTTATTGAATGGTAGTTATTAAGATTTAACTTATCTCCCCTTTTGTGCAGCAAGCTTACTTGGACATTTGTCCGTGTGCTTGGGATCATGTCTTTTTGAAAGCGGTTGTTTTGATCTCATCCTCCCCCATAGCCTGACCATTTTTGAGTAGCCTTGAAACCATCGCAATCTCAGTAGGGTCTATATCAGGTATTTCTTCTGAGTCTACATTTATGATGTTTTTAAGGTTCATATCCACTAGTTTTGGTGCCACTGAAGAATACAGATCTCAATGGTATCCAGATAGATGATCTACAATATCAGAAATTATAGATATTATTTAATGAAACTGTAAATGTTTTAAAAGAGTCCGTCGAAAAGCTGGTTTAAAGCCAAGATGGTTTGTCAAAGTTTAACGTTTTTTTTTTTCATAATTACAAAACTCATCCACTAGAATTTGCCAGAGTGATGTTTAGTGGAATATCGAGAAATAGAGAAATATTTGGTTCGCAGATGAGACTACAATCAATTATGAAAATCAGTTGGACGAACCATCCACAAGTAAGCAAACGGTACGCCAGCTTTAATCTTATACAAATCATTAATTCCGGAGGGGATAACATAATGCTTTGGGGAGGTTTTAGTCGGGAGGGACACGCCGAATTCGCGGACGTGACTGGATAAATGACTTTTATATGGAATACATCCTACAAGCTCGTATTTTGCCATATGCCAACCATATTGGAAACGAAAAATTCACCCAATCATATGCAGCTGACAGATTCAAAAATTAGATTGACCATCATATAGCCCAGATTTATATCCAGTAGAGAACATATGGCTTTAGCTAAAAGACTAAGAAATCTAATTCCAAGTACAATAATAAGAGTTTCAGTTTGCAGCAAAATATGAATGGAACACCATTCCTCAAGAATATATTCAAACTCTACTTAGAAGCATACCGAGATAGATGCAGGGAGGGAGGAGTACTTTCAATACCATTTAACTTAAAAGTAAATATCCCTAATTTTCATACATTTAGCTTACATTTTTTTATGATTTTCTCCACAAAAAAAAATTAACATTGTCCCCTTAAAATTTGTAAAATTGTTAAACTATTCTTCCATATAATGTGTTTCAATGATTTAATTCTTCAAAATTAATTTTTTCAAGGATATATGAAAATTTATAATTCGATAATTTTGTGAGAATGTAAATATCTTCAATTCAATTCATTGTTCCATGCTCACAAGGTTTCTGAAAACATCCCACTTGACAATTACCAATACCACTAAGGTCTCCCATTGAAAACCCCAGCTGGTGTGCTTCATTAGCATTAAGATGAAGCTTCTTTGTATCAAACTACAGCTGAGCCCTTCACCGTGCCTCTCCCACTACCCCAAATACATCTAGGAGAACATTGTCAGCAAGAAAGGTTGTTGTGTCAACACGTAAGACAGTATATCTTACTCTTTGCTTCCGAGCAGGTAGATCATTGATGTAAAGAAGAAATAGAATTGACTCAGGACTGAGCTCTGGGCCACACCTATATTAACTACTCTCTCAGCTGGTGCCACGCCACTCATCCTTACAATGTGTCGGCGATTCTGTAGGTGGGATGAGATTATGGGTACTGTCTTCAGTGAAGTCGTAAAATTTAAGCTTCTGTAGTAAAATGGTATGAAAGACACAGATCTCGGAACAATGCGCAACTGTATTTTTATTCCTGGAATGAACCATATATACCAGTTAAAAGGTCTAGAACTTTCTGAATTGCACATTTCTCCTCTCTAAACCCATACTGTCATCGCTAAGCAGATTATTTCATTCCAAATAGTGTTTTATTTTATTGGCAAGACATTTGCAACATTTTCTCTATCGCCCTTTTTGAAAATAGGAATCACAACAGCTTTTTTCAGCTTTATAGGAAATATATGGGCTTTGATGCAGATATTTATCATTTTAGTCAATGGAACTATTATAATTGTTTTAATGTTTTTATGAGAGTCACTTTAACTCCATATATATCCGAGTAATTTTTATTTTTTAAACTATTTATAATGTCCCTGACTTCATTATAAGTCACCTTCGAGAAAGAAAAATGAATGTTAGTAGATACAAGACCAGAAATAGGATAAATATTAGAGGACTGTATTCTTTAAGTTAGATTATGAGCTACTGTTAATCTGGTCACTATTCATGTCTTCAATATGAAACTGTCGCTGGCAATGCTGAAATAAGCTGTTATCCAGAAAAAAATATAGTGCAAATTGAGCCACATTTGTCAGACTGATGCCAAATTTTAAAGGCACATCAAATCAGAGATCGGAGTAATTGTATATATTTCTTACTCCTGCATCGTAGAACCAAATTTAATTCATTTCTTTCTCACTTAAAATAAATCGAGCACTTTTCCAGTTGTTGTATGACTTAATCAATGAATTCCCCCGCAGAATGAGCACACCGTCAGAACTAGGGTCCGTTGTGCTCAATAACATAATAATATTTTTATTTATATTTGGAAAAATGTTGAAAAATACTGATTCTATGCTATCCTTTTCTAATTGCATTATTTAAACTAGTAAAATATGCTCATTTTTACGTCAGTTCGAGAATACAGTGAACGTATGAATTTGTTGTCTAAATTATAATATTTAACAATATTCACCAATAAAAATAACTTTCTAAATCCTCTTTTTGTTGAAATTATTTATAAACTTCGCATTTGTAGTAATTTCTAACGCTTAACACACAAGAGCAATTTAAATAAACATAATTGTGTTCGTCAAACATCAAAATCAAAGCAGCCCATCCTCCACCGCCCATTAACAATGTTCAGACAAATTTATTGTTGTTTTAATCTACTGGTATGATCGAAGGACTTATCAGTTGAAAATAATTTTTTTTTGGTTTGTGTATCCTTTTTTCGGTATTTTTGACTGCTTATTTGAGTGATATTTGTTTTAGTGTCATTGGATATCAACGAAAATCCCGACAATGAACAAAGACTTCATATTTATGACAAGTACGGCACCTATACATTATCGCCTAACGTATGCAAGTATTCCAACTTGGTAAATCCATTTAAGTATTCCCAATTGTGGGATTTTATCAAGGATAATACCATAGAGTAAGTGAGGAATTATTTTCTCTTTAATTTACTTTATAAAGTTATGTTTACTTTTGGAACTGATTTGTTGCTCTTAATACAGATGCGTCCCAAAAAATTAACACCACATTGGGAATTTTTTTTATCAAAAAGGTCTTTGGTACTAGTATATGTGTAACAAACTATTAAAGAACAAATGTGTAACAAACTAATAAATAAAATACTTCATTAAATTAAGTATTATCATATTTTAAAGATCTACATCTAAAATTCTATGACTATGACAATTTATTTTTAAATTCATTTTTAGTATCGCACCATTTGTAAAATACCCAATTACCAAGAACCCAAAAGAATACAAACCTTATTGTCTGCAAGTGCTGAACGTAAATATGCCCTATGGCTTGAACGAACTGACTTTGAAGGTGTTAGGACTGAAACTGCCCAATTCTCACGATAAAGAGCTAACTGAGTTGTTGCAACTCATTAGCGGAAATCAGAAGTTGAACGTTAGGGAGTTGGGGATTAAGATCACCAAGGCACTGTCAGAAGTAAGATTATTTTAAATTACAATGAGTAGTATTGTTATTTCCAGCTTATGCAAGTAAAAATGTACATTTTTAGACTGCCGTGGTAGTTTAATGCCTACATTTGGTTTTTTTTTTAATAATATCTGATTGATGTATCATTCTGTGTTTATATCTGTTTTTTTTTGTGTTTAAACTTTATTTTTCTTTTTCTTATTGCGCCCTCTCCTTTTTCCGAAGGCTGGCGATCCAAATGGCAATTGTAGTTTTGGAAACTGCAGCATGAAATATTTCTGTAAATGAGTAGTCGAACCATCACCTCAGATCCTTTAACCATGAGTTTTGGCGTCTTCCTCCTGATCTTTTACCCTCTACTATGAGTCGGAGTAACTCGTATCTCTCGCCTCGCAGCACATGACTCAGATATTGTATCTTTCTCTCTTTGATGGTGTTCAGTAGTCCGTTCTGTTTACCCATGCGCTGGAGAACTTCGTCGTTAGTAATCCTCTGTACCCATGAAACTCCATTGCTTGCCACAATTTAACCCTATGGATAGTGTCGTACGCCTGTCTAAAATCCACAAAAACTTGATGCAGATAGAGGGCTCCACCATATTTTAGGCATTCGGCGGGAATATTGTCACTTCCAGGCGCCTTGTTATTTTTAAGTTTAGTTATGGTTTTTTGGACTTCTTCGTAGGTTGATAAAGGATCTGGAATTTCAGCTGTTTATACTGTGCTTGTGAGAGTGTTGTCGTTGTTATCCGGGTTCAGTAGTTGGTGGAAATGTTTACGCCATGTGTTCATGACCTCTGTATCTTTGTTTAGTCTGTAGATCGTTTCATAATCTTCCTGGTTTTTGTTCTTAGTTTCTTATACTCTTCTATGTTATTGTCATTTGGATTTTGTAACATTTTCCTTCTAGGCTTGTTTCTTTCATCGGCTTTTTTACAAATAATAACCTATTTTTGTCTTTGGCCTTAGTCGACGATAGCCTATGGGGCACTGAATAGTATAAAGTCAAATATCTCGGGTTTGGATCGGACTTCATTTATAGATCCGTACTTAACTCCTATTGTGAGTGTGTTTGAAGACCGAATACTTTCCACTCTTTTGGAAGGTGTTTGTGGTTTCAGCCTATTCCAAAAGTTGCTATACTGAAGTCCTATGGTAATCTCTATTCGATCAATCTCCTCACGATGTTCATAATCAAATGGAAAACTATGTTAATGATTTAAAAATAATTCCTGAAAATCAACCAGGGACTTGGAAGAGACACAACACCTCAGCTATAGTTTCTAGCTTTTCATGGGGGTCTGGATTCAGGAATGGTGTCCGCTATGGTACTGCTTGATTTTTCTAAGGCATTTTATATAATCAGTCATGATTTAATGTGTGCACAGTTGTGATATTATGGGTTTTCGGATGGGGCTTTAAATTTTATAAGTTCGAATTTGGTATCAGATGGTTGTAATGGGTGGTGTGGCCTCAGAATTGTGGCCGCTGACGCCTGGGTTACCCCAAGGTTCGATATTGAGGTCTCTTTTGTTCATAGTATACACCGCAGATATTTTAAATTCTATTAAATCTTGCACGTACAACGCCTATGTTGATGATACGCAGGTATATTATAGCTTTTATCCTTGTGAGTATCATGCTGCGGAGTATGCTGTGAAAGATAAGTGAAATGAAATCTGTTCCATTTCGAGAAGACATAATTTAATCATTATTCCATATAAGTCCATAATAATGATTTTTGAAAGTGCAGGGGCTAAGAAGCTGGAGGGAGGTTTGAATTTTAACAATATTAAAATACCTATTGTACAATCGGCTAAGTCGCTTGAAATTTTATTAATTTTAAACTATTATATAGAAACATACACACACACACACACACTCTCAAAGAATCATTAGTATTAACTGACCTTGACTATGTATTTAGTCCCTTCTTAAATGTGGGAGAACAAAATATAATTCAAAAAGTTCAAAATTCATGTATTCGCTTTGTTCATGGGTTGAGGAAATACGATCATATTTCCCTTCATTTTAGGCTTCTTGTTTGGTTGGGCATGGTCAATAAGAGAATATTGCATTTTGCCGTTTTTTTTTTTAGAAAGGGTGTGTTGACCTCTTTTCGGTCACACCTTCAGACGAAACTCGTACCTCCTAATAACATTTTAGATATAATTAGTTGATGTTTTGTATTTTGTTTAGGTAAGGTTTTGCTTTTTAGGATGAAACAAACTGGCAACTATTAACAGCTTCCGCCATCTATTGGATAATATATGGTAACACCGAACAAGCTATTATATGTATCCGAGGTTCCATTACCAAAGTACCACATTCCCAATTAGACATTCCATTGACGTTTTTTAGTCATTTGCTTGGAAAGTAAGTTAGAGCTTTCTAAAGATAACCATTAAGAAACTCTTGTCGTTCTAACCTTCTTCCAGTTTTTCATTTATGTATTATTTAATTTTTTTTTAGAAATCCAAAAATTGAGATCAAGATTTGATCTCGAGTGACTTCATTAAATAATAGACATTAACAAGTGTCACTAGATATTAAATATTTGACTCGAACTACAAACTTATTAAATTTTTCTTTTCAGTATTGGACTTCACAAGGACTCTTTAGATATTGCAAATTTGGCTCTTAGTGTGAATTCCAACATTGTTTGGAATCACTTTAGAGTGGCCGACATATACATTAAAGTGGTAAGTAGACAATATACTCGTACATCTGAATCCTATTCTATGTACAAGGTGAGTCAAGAATTGAATGGAGTACGTTTTGGCTTATGGAAAAAAATTATCATTTAACTATATTTATTATATAGTTTTTAAAATATTTGGAACTATACAGGGTGCGCCAAAAAGTAGAAGTGCATGAAGTTATATATACAGGGTGAGTCAACGATTGGATGAAATAGGTTTGTGCCTTTTCGGTGAAATTAACAAAGAAACTATATTTATTGTTTGATACAGTTTATTTTTACGCAGATTTTAAAAATATTTAGGACTCTACAGGGTGAGCCAAAAAAACTAGGACAGCATAAAGTTGTATTTTTTTAAATAGAACACCCTATATACGAATCGTATTTTCGATTTAGCTTATAATTTTAAATCTTTTTTATTAAGGGTTTACTATAACAAAACTTTATAGTTTCTGAGATAATTAAGTTTAAAGAAAAAAAGTCACATTTTCAAGCATCAATTCAATCCTAAATAACGTTTTCAATTTTGTGACAAATATATTCAAATTTGGAACTTAGCAAGGCCAAGGACAAGTTAACATAATTTTTACCTAATATTTGCAATAAAAGCTACAGGGTGTTGAACACATCGGCTCAAATTTGAACAAGTTTAAATGAATAAATATCTTTTTTTTTAAATGGTACACCCTGTATATTTTCATGTTATTTAATAGAGTAATGAAAACCCTAAAAGTTTTGTTCAATATATCCTATACCTATTTATAATAGTTTTTGAGATATTTCAGTTTTTCTTATTTTCCATACTTTTTTACAGAAATAGTCTTCATTATCATAGTAGCCATGGCAAAAACAATGTAAAAGAACATTTTTCTGTGTGTCAAATTTATAACCGCAATCGCTTCTTTTGGTTTTTATGTAGTGTAGTTTGGTTTTTTTTGCATTCATCTTATATTGTAAAATGAATTTTCCAAACAATGAGTTAATAGATATGATTTATACAATAGGAGAGGCTCAAAAAAATTGCCTTCTTGCTCAAAGAATTTACAAAATGAAGTATCCTGATCGACGCCAGCCTAATACCCATACTTTTCAAAATTTAATGCAAAGATTTGATTCTTCTGGTACTGTTGATTATCCAAAACGTAAAGTGGTCAACAAACCAGTAACTAATGAAGAAAAAGAACTACAAGTATTGTTAAATGTTCAGGAAAATCCTTATATTGGTAGCCGTCAGTTAGCAGCATTATGTGAAACATCACAATCCACCGCTAATCGTACTACCAAGAAATATAGGTATCATCCATATCACATGGAATTACACCAAGAATTGCATGGATAGGATTTTGAAAGTCGTGTAAACTTTTGTCGTACAATAAATGCGGAGATTCAGTTAAATCCAAATTTATTATGCAAGGTAATGTTTAGTGATGAAGCTACTTTTAGAAGTAACGCTGCCGTAAATAGACGCAACATGCATTATTATGCCACAGAAAACCCATTTTAGATTAGAGAGGTGCAACATCAAAACCACTGGTCATTAAATGTTTGGTGTGGTATTCATCATAATCGAATTATTGGACCCCACTTTTTTAATGAACCACTAAATGGCCATAGTTACCTGAACTTTCTACAAGAAGAACTACCCCAACTGCTTCAAGGTCTCGATAGGGATGAGCTCGACAGTATGTGGTTCCAGCACGATGGTATGCATCCGCATTACCATCGTGAAGTTCGTGCGTTTTTGGACCAACGATATCCGCAAAAATGGATTGGACGTGGGGGTTTCATTGAGTGGCCACCAAGGTCTTGCGACATCACCCCATTAGATTTCTTCCTATGGGGTTATATTAAAAATAAGGTGTATGTTAATTCACCAACAACAGTGGAAGATATGCGAAACAGGATTAGGGATACCTGTAGAAAAATAACGCCACTAATTTTGTCCAGGGTCCGAGAAAATCTGCAAAAAAGACTAAATTTGTGCATTGCACAAGAGGGTCGTTTATTCGAACACTTATTAAAAAGAAATAATTAATCTCAGTATTTAATAGGTAATTTTTTTGTTTCAATTTAGTATAAAAGTAAATATGTATTTGCCTTATCGTTATTGTTGTGTTAATTTTTTCACATTATGTTTAATTAAACTATTGCCGTTGTAATATAACGAATAATGTATTTCATCATATTTAACCACATTCTGTTTGTTTCTGTAGTTTCTTTTTATTATTTTACATGGCTACTATGATAATGAAGACTATTTCTGTAAAAAAGTTTGGAAAATAAGAAAAACTGAAATATCTCAAAAACTATTATAAATAGGTATAGGATATATTGAACAAAACTTTTAGGGTTTTTATTACTCTATTAAATACCATGAAAATATACAGGGTGTACCATTTAAAAAAAAAGATATTTATTCATTTAAACTTGTTCAAATTTGAGCCGATGTGTTCAACACCCTGTAGCTTTTATTGCAAATATTAGGTAAAAATTATGTTAACTTGTCCTTGGCCTTGCTAAATTCCAAATTTGAATATATTGTCACAAAATTGAAAACGTTATTTAGGATTGAATTGATGCTTGAAAATGTGACTTTTTTCTTTAAACTTAATTATCTCAGAAACTATAAAGCTTTGTTATAGTAAACCCTTAATAAAAAAGATTTAAAATTATAAGCTAAATCGAAAATACGATTCGTATATAGGGTGTTCTATTTAAAAAAATACAACTTTATGCTGTCCTAGTTTTTGGCTCACCCTGTAGAGTCCTAAATATTTTTAAAATCTGCGTAAAAATAAACTGTATCAAACAATAAATATAGTTTCTTTGTTAATTTCACCGAAAAGGCACAAACCTACTTCATCCAATCGTTGACTCACCCTGTACATATGAACAGGCGCGGATCCAAGGGGGGGGCGGTAGGGGCGATCCCCCCCCCCCCCCTAAGAGCCTTGAGTTTAGGAAAATAGATCCGATTTTGCCTCTTATACTATAGTTTATTCAAGAACTAGAGGTAGTAATCAGTTTTTTCGTACCCTTTCTTTTTCTTCGCAAACTACCTGTATTCTTTAGTCCGGTGTTTTTGGCAAAATTTGTTAGACACATATATTTTTCATAGGAATGGATTAGAAATTTTATAATTAAAAATACCGGTCTATAATATTGGGTTGGATAATTATAGATATTTGGAAGTGTGAAGTGTTAAAAAGGATTTTAATCCTTGTCATAGGCGTCGGAGGAGGTTTATTTTATCACTAAGTATTTATGGCATAGAATATTATTTCGGTAATAAACTTAAAATAAAAAGTTTTTATAATATCATTTCATTTCTTATGATTTCTTAATAATTCACATACATTACTAAATATAGATAATTTTGACATATTTAACATAAATCACAACTGTATTTTTATTATTTTTAATTTTGGCGTAGAATCCATTTTAGGCACATTCAGACTAAAACGTAGCTTTATTCTCTCAAAAAAAATTCTAAGTTATAATTTAAATACTACAAAATACCCATTATTAAAAATACAAGAAATTAAACATATAAAAAAAAATAAATTCGTCCATATAATATTAAAATTATTTTGGGGCTATCGGTCATTTTATTGTTAATTAAAATCATTTTCAGGACATTTGATATTTCAGTTTATATATTTCTTAAACCATCTGCAGAATTACGATTAAACACTAAAAAGGAATTCAAATGTAATTAATTTTTATATGTTACAGTTAAAATTATCTATTGTACTGATATCTTAATTTAATTTACTTTATTATATGGAAATCCGATAGCCCCAAAAAACAAAATAGACATGTTAATTCTCGCTCAAGAAAAAGACACAAATACAATAATAAAAAAAATACGGCTTTGGAATTAAATATATATAAAATTAAAGGGTGAGACCCACAAAAAAATATTATATAAAAAAATTAAAAAATATATAAACAACATTAAACAACAAAAACAAAAATTTAAATAATAAATTGTGTTTACGCTGGTAAACATTATTAATTTTTATATGTTACAGAAAATTTAATTAATAAATTTGTTTACGCTGGTACACATTACGTATCTAATTCGTAATCAAAGTCAGTGAAGCTGTCTTCGCTCAAATTAATTATAATTGGTTCCTTTATCTCACCCATCATGAGATCGAGTTTCCATATTTTCTTTTATTCTTTTATTATTGGGATTTTTCCCAATTTTCTGCAGTAACTTTATTTAAAAAAATCTTTCAAAAGTTCAGTTAAATTACTAATTTTGTTAATTTATTATTTCTAGCAACTCTGCCTTTTACTTGAGAGAGATATTTCTTTCTCCAACGGACATTTTCCGGACGATCTATAAGAACAGATTTCCTATCTGGTTTTTCCCAGCAAAAATTAAGTTCTCTGAGTAATTTCCAGACCTCAGTTCTTTACATTTCAGATAAATCCCGATTTTCATTGATTTTAGTTAGAATGTTGTCGACGATTGGGATTTGCTTCTCATAATAAAATGTATGTACAACTCCTTTTATTGCAGTTTACATCTCTTCTTCCAACGAGGTTTGTCGTCTGTCTGTGATCGAATGTGGCTTGGGAGTACTAACAATTACATTCATTTTTTTCTCCTTCAGTATTCGGTACATAGAAGATTTTCCAACTCCTATTATATTGGAACACATCTCAACAGAGCTTTTAACATTATTATCTAGATATTAATATCTTAAGGAATCATAAAAATTCATCGTAATAAGTTTTTCGTTGAGGAAAATATACCCTGGTTTAATGATTTTAGAATAAATATAGAGGTGGCAGCCATATCTTTTGGGTATCTCACTAATCTCAAATAATATGTAAAAACAAGCACAAATAAGATAAATCACTAAGGACACACTGTAAGGTGTACTTTGCTCACTGACAGAAATTAAATTGAATTATCAGTAAACTTATAAAAGCTTACAATATTTAAATATAATTAGATTTACGGCAGTCCTCACGTTACCTGCGGCACTGGAGCAGGTACGTTGGAGATTTCGGTAACAGTTTTATTGCTCTCTCTAGTTCTTAAATAGAGTATAGGAATGTGTATGCTTGCGATCGTCTCTCCTCTTCCCAAGAGCTTTGAGTTCAGGAAAATAGACCCGATTCCTTTGATATTAGGAATATGTATGCTACTGACACGCCCCCCCCCCCCCCGTTCACAACTTGTTTTTTTTTTTTGCGATAGCCCTCCCCTCAAGAGCTTTGAGTTCAGGAAAAAAGACCCGATTCTGCTTCTTATACTAGGAATGTGTATGCTGCTCGCATACTCCCTCCTGTCGGTAACTTGTTTTTTCTTGTGATCGCTCCCCCCTCTCTAAGAGCTTCAAATTCAGAAAAATAGACCTGATTCTGCCTTTTACACTAGAAATGGGAATGTTGCTGGTGTCCCCTCCCCCCCGTCGACAACTTGCTTTCGCTTGCCATACTGTTCTTTTGTGATATCACCGCCCCCCGCCCCCCCAAAGAGAGAGGCTGGATCCGCCCCTGCATATGAACACCCTGAGTATAAATGATTTTTTAAATTTTATATGTATTTCTAAACCTTTATGTTATACGTTGAATTTACCTTGACTTCATACCTTTTGAGATAATGGAGTTTAAAGGAAAAACTTCGAATCTAAAAAACTTTAAATTAAAAAAAATTCTTTTTACGTTGGTTTTTAAAAAACCTTTAATTTTTGTTAAGTATGTCCCATACATATATATTTTCAATAGTTCTTGAAATATTTCAATATTTTTTAGTTTAGTTATTGGCCTTGTAGAATTTTTTTCTCTAATCTTATGTGAACAAAAATGAGTGTGTATGTAGCCTGGCAACTCTATGAATGAACTTTTGTGGAGTTAGCTTATCCCATGTTTTTTTAACTATTAGTTTATATGGCCGCTGAAACTAAAGCAATTTTGCCAGCTTTTCCCTCCCCTTCCCGCACTTACATCCTCTTTGTCCGGGAACCCGTCGGAATAGTTTACACGTTAACCGGATTTGATGTTCTAAGTTAAAAAATGCGGCAGGATGTCTCATCCAACCAGGATTGTTGGTCACGTGTGTGACTGACTGTAACAAAAAAGTAATTTGTCACCTGTGTGATTGGCATTTACATATTTCGGACCGATTCTTTTGCTTGAACTACCGGATGCCGAATTAACCCCCCGCCACAGGTATATCCATTCATTTTCACTGAAGGGAATAATCTGTGGGGCGGAAATTGACTCGCCTTCCGTAAAGCATGTAGCAACACACAAACTTTCCTCTAAGAATTTTAGGATTTACTCCGCAACGAGCAGTCTCCCCTTATATCGTACATTCAGTCCAGACATCCATCTTCGTTCTCAAACAACGAAATGACTTTTTTCTTGCTGCAAAAGCGCACCGGCGTACGCGTTGACAGTTTAACGAAGGAAGTCCGTGGTTTTTGCTTAACTTCTTGTTTTAGTGTAAGGTCGTTTTAATGGTTTTTAAAGGATCGTAACTCATCTAGTATTGCCAGATCTTTGTGTTATATTGTTTCGAATTTTGAAAGCCATTTTTTTCTGAATTTAAAGCTCTTGGTGGGGGATGATCGCCACCACCATCCTCCTGCTTGGATCCGTCTCTGCTCTTACTTAAAACGAAATCGTCTCAGGTGGTCTTAATTGATTTCGGTCTTTTTGTAATATATTTTGTAGGATTCACCCTATAATTAGCGTTTCGCTAAAAATCCAAACCACGTTTTTTCTTACTTTTTGTAAGAGTACACCCGCGGACATGTTATCGTTTCAATGATTAAAACGAAACTAATGGTGATGGTTTATACTCCTTAAATGCGGATATTAGTACTAACAAAAAATGAGACGTCGAATATTTTTTGATGTTCTACAACACACCACACCTTCGAACATACCCCTGTAGAAGTAGCATAACGTCAGAACTAGGGCCCGGTTGTTTGAACGCTGAATAACGTAATAATATTTTTATTTATATTTGAAAAAGTGTTGATAAACAGTAGATATTTAATTTCTTGGTACATACATACCGATTTTATGCTATCCTTTTCTAATTGCATTATTTAAACGAGTATCATCGGTACGTCCTTCGAACATACCCCTGGGTACGTCAATTCTGAAAACAAAGTATGAATATATGGTTGCCTAAATTTTTATTATTGTTATTTTCAATATATAAACAATATCTAACAATATTTACCGATAAAAATATGTTTTTAAATCCTCTTTTTGTTAATATTAATTGTAAACTTCGCATTTATAGTAATTTCTAACACTTAAAAACACCGAAAAAGTCACGACAAGCAATTAAACTGAAAGACAAGATAAGTAAATATGTTTATGTCTGTCAAATATCAAAAAACCGTCTCCTTCACCGACCATAAACAGCCTTCAAACAAATCTATTGTTGTTTAAATCTAGGGTATGATCGAAGCACCACACAATGATTGGTGAGGTACACTTGCGACTTATTAGTATCACCTTTTAATTTCTGTTTTAGAATGGTTACGAACAAGCTCTGCCTTTCCTCAGAGCCAGTCTTCAAATTAACGACAAATTTGACCTGGCACGAATACGGCTGAAAGCGGTCCTCTGCAAGCTGCTGTTCGCCGACGGCTATAACCACGGAACCATCACCGCAAAGATCGTCGACTAAAGCAAATTTTAACCTGTTTCACGAATTTACTCATAGCTGTAAGAGATGTGATTCTATGTATTTATTTTAACTGTGAACAAAGGAAGACCAAAGAATTATTATTATCTATTTGTTGCATTAGTCGTGCTAATAATGTGACTGAAGTTGATTCTTCTTTATTGTTGGTATTCATTTTAATTTGGAGTACCCAAATTTTTGAGATGAATTTAAATATTATCTCCGAATTAATGGAGGATGACTCGTTTATACGCTTATAGTGTATTATTAAGTTTTTTTTATGATGACCTATTTTATTAAACCAGGAATTAAAACAAATGAAATTTTGCCAATCTGCACTTGGTATTCTACTAAAAAATTACTTTTTAAAATTTAAACATTCCATGTGGTCTGTTAAAATACGTTTTCTTATAGTAAGGAAAATTAATGCAAATTTGTATACACGGGGTGGCTCATAAATTTCTAGCTGCTTTACAAAGCTTATGCGTGGATTGCGTATCTAATGAAAAAATTTTACTTAGAATAAAGAAGGATACGTAAAGACAAGGAAACTCGAACATCTGAGTCACATAATGAAAAGCGAGAGAAAATATTGCTTATTATAATGTATACTACAAGAAAAGATTCCAGGGAAGCACAGACCTGGCCAAAGAAGGATGTCGTAGTTGAAAAATTTTAGAATATTGCTTTCACTAACAACAAACGGACTCTTTGTGCCATGGTAAATAAGATCTTGGTAGCGAGAATGACCGCTGACATCCGTACGTAATAGGCAAGAGAAAGAAAGGGTTAGGCAGCCCTGCATACATTGAAACTCCGTACTCCTGTGAAACGCTAAGACAACTCTCTTCAAATCCACCGATTAGGTCAACGTCGACCCTTTAGCTGTTTTTTAGTTTAGAGGAAAAATGTAGAGAGGAGGATGATCCAGTAGTTTGATTGCTGTTTTCATAAAATAATTCATAGTCCCTCCCACTTGATGGGCAGGTGCGATATCTTGATGAAGAGACCAAATATTTTCTCGATTTTTCAGGGCTTCATTAACTTATGGTACCTTCTTGTGAATTTCAAGGTGGTGTGATATTTTTCTGCTTATTAAAAATAACCATCTTTTAGTTCATCGATAGTAATATTTTGACTTTTATTGGAATACCCAATATCTCTTGATGGGAGAGCTCTGCGAGCGCAAAATGTGTGTTTTAGGAACCTTTTCCATTCAAGATTGTGCAAGGTCTAACGCTTTTTAATGGTCTGTTCTTTTCTTCTCTAAAAAGTTTTGAAAAATGTAGATCATTAATATCAAAACTTTTTTTTGTTTTTGATTGTTTGTCTTTTATCAATTCCTGTATTTGGAGTCTTATAAAAATAGCCTTGTCTAACATTATGTGTGTCAGTTTTGCAATTTTTTTGCATTTGCACTAATGGTGGATGTAGCAAATTCTTGTTCTAATAGCAAAATTCATGAAGGCGTGTTTTTTTTTTATAAAATAATTGTTCCTATCAACTGTCTCAAAGACATAAAAAACAACAATACTTGGTGTTGCATTGATTTAGAAGTTATTTATGGAACGGAAATGAGCGGTTCTTATCCTGCGTTGTGATGACACACAGCTAAACATCTGTTATAAAAAATGCGGAATCAGAAACGAAAACAAAAGTCTGAAATCTCGTGGAGTTTCCGCATTCGCGGAAGCATAAGCGGAGGTCTGTCACATTACTAGTAAAATGATCATTGACTAAAAATACTGCGTGTTAACTAACGTTGAAAATTCTATGAATTACATGCAGCACCTATGATTTATTTTGATTTAACTTGAGGGGTTGAAAGAAGCGTTAGCTATGAAATTCGAGTTAAACAATGATCAGGAACCTTGTTCACGAGTATAATTAAATAGTCATACATGACAGAGAGGAATGAGACATTCCACACTGAATTCATGTTAATGAAGTTTGTCTGGGAGAGATGCTACAAAGAGACTGCAAAGGCGACAGATTTAGGCGGAAATTCCGCATTCGTGGAAGCATAAGCGAGGTCCTCCACATCTCTAGTAAAAGGTCTATTGTCTAAAAGTACCGTTTTTCAACTATTTTTGAAAAAACTATTATTTACGCGTGGAATCTATCGTTGATCTTGAGTTTTACTAGTAATAGTTCGTAGGCTGGACAAACTTAAGGGGTTGAAACAAATTGTGGCTACGAAACTAAAGCTCAATCAGTTATGACCGGCATATCATTAACAAGTACCTAGAGTGCACTTTTAATAAATATACTATACCAATGAGCAGAAATCTTATTGACGAGGGTAATTAGATAGTGACAAATGACAAACTATATCTCTGGAGAGGCGTCAGGCACTTCAAACTGGAATTCATGTAAATGACGTTCGCAAGAGAACCCTAAGAAGACGATGTCAAGGCAGTAATATTATTATATTTTTGGACATTCAGGGAGAGCTTCTACATTCGCGGAAGCATAGGCGGAGTTCCATCACATTATGAGTAAAAGGACCATTGTCTAAAAGTATTGTTTGTTAGCTAATTTTGGTAAACTTATCTCTAGACAGGCATAAGGTACTCTAAACTGAAAATCAGGTTAATGAAGTTTATCTGCCAGGGAATCTGAGAAGAGGATACTGAGACAGCAATATTATTAAACCATCAGACAATCAGGGGGTATTAAAAATCATTCTACCAACAACTTCTTCTTCTTCATCATCCAGCCCTTTGCGTCCTCTGCTGGACATATGCCTCCCTTATTCTTGTCCATTGTGCTCTATCTTGAGTGATTTGCATCAGATTTGTAGTAATTCTCTTGAGATCATCAATCAAACGAGTAGGGGGTCTTCCTCTACTTTTATCTAATCTCGACCTCCACTCGAGTAATCTCTTCGTCCACCTTCCATCACTGATTCGGGCGACATGTCCGGCCCAGTTCCATTTGAGTGTGACAATTCGGAAAATTACGTCGGTAACTCCTGTCTTTCGTTTCAGGTCTTCATTTCTAACTAGGTCACGCAATATACCTATCATTGTCCTTTACATCTTTCTCTGAGTTATTTAGCGTTTTAGAAGTTGCAGTTTTCAATGTCAAAGTTTTGACACCGCAAGTCATAACCAATAACCCACATTGGTCAAATGTTTTACGTTTTAAAGAAATTGGTACATCGCTTTTAAAGATATCTTTAAGTTTTCCATAGGCTGCCCATGCGAGATATGTTCTTCTCCGTAGCTCGCATGTTTGATTATCTCTTGTGATCTTTATTTCGTGTCCAAGGTATATGTATTTTGCCACAAGCTCCACTTCGTTGTCTCCAATATTGATATTTCCACTAGGTACCAGATTGGTCATAAATTTTGTTTTTGATACCCACATTGGCGCACACTAGTTGAAGTTCATTTAACATTGTACATATCTCCTTGAGATCATCGGAAAACAAAACTATGTCGTCCGCGAACCTTAAATTTGTTAATCTTTGGCCGTCTACATGCAGGCCTCTTTTTTTCCCAGTTAAGCCTTTAACAGGCCTATTCTAGTACTGCAGTAAACAGTTTAGGCGATAAGGTATCACCCTGTCGGACTCCTTTGCCAGTTGGGATATGATCCGTGTTTCTGTGTAGTTTCATCGACATAGTCGCATTCCTGTATATTATTGTAAATTAACTTTGTGTATCGATAGTCAATACGGAATGCTTGTAATGCTTCCATAATTTCGTCAAGCTCTACCGTATCAAAGGCCTTATGGAAATCTACAAAACCCAGAGCGAGTGGTCGATTGTATTCGATAGTTTTTTCTATTACCGTTTTGATGCTCTGTAGGTGATCGTTTGTTCCAAACCCAGTACAAAACCCCGCTTGCTCTATTTGTTGGTAGAAATCAAGTTTTTTCTCATGTCGATTCGTTACTATTCTTGTTCGGAGTTTATATAGGTGACTAAGAAGGCTTATTGGTCTGTAGTTTTCCAAATCATGGGGATCTACCTTTTTGTAAATCAAAATTATCTCGGCATTGTGCCACTTGTCGGGTATTGTAGTGTCCAAAAGGCACAAATTAAAAAGGTCTTTTATTTTCTTAAGTGGACAAACACCTTCGATTTTGATTGCATCAGTAACTACACCATCTTCGCCTGGAGATTTGTTATTCTTAGTTTTTCTTAGGGCTAGTTTTATTTCGTCTATTGTGATTTCCGGCATTTGTTCTGATCCTTGGTTGACAATGCCCTTTTTCCTTCTCAATATTTCTGGTACTTGATCTTTGCTTTTCTCGTTGTTTTGACTTTTGTATAGTAATTTGTAAAAATCTTCGAATAAAGAGAGGATTTCCTCTCTGTCTGTTGAAAACTAACCATTCTTATCTTCTCTTCTTCAAGTGCCATCTCCGCTGCGAAGGTTGGCTATCATCATGGCAATTCTAACCCTAGAAGCTGCCGCCCGGAACAGTTGAACAGAACTGCAAGAAAACCATTCTCTGAGGTTCCTCAGCCAAGACATCCTTCTCCTCCCGATGCTGCGCCTGCCCTGAATCTTCCCCTGCATAATCAATTGGAGCAATTGGTATTTATTGCCTCTTGTAATATGGCCCAAGTACTGAAGCTTTCTTATTTTAACAGTCAGTGTTACCTCTTTTTGTTTGTTCATCCTGTCAAGTACTTCTTGATTAGTTGTTCTATCCTTCCAGGAGATTTTCAAGATTCTACGATACGCCCACATCTCAAATGCTTCCAATTTATTCATACACTGTTTGTTCAGCGTCCACGCCTCCACACCATACAACAAGACCGAAAAAACATAACACTTAAGCAATCGCACTTTCAATTTTAAGCTTAGATTTCGGCTACAAAATATTTGTTTCATATTGTTAAACGCACTTCGGGCTTTCTCTATTCTTATTCTTATTTCCCGTGTATATTCATTTGACTCGTTAATATTTACTCCCAGATAGTTGTAGTTTCGTGCTCGTTCTATTCGCTCGTTGTTTCCATATAGGTTGATATTGTCGATATGTTTCTTCGTAATTATCATGAATTTAGTTTTCTTTGTATTCAGTGACAAACCAAATTCCTCGCTTGTTTCTATTACTTTATCTAATAGTCTCTGGAGATCTTCGATACTTTCTGCCATGAGTACCGTGTCATCAGCGTATCGTATATTACAAATAGGATGACCGTTGATCTTTACACCGGTTGATTCGTTCTCCAGGGCTTTCTTAATTATTTCCTCCGAGTAGAGATTGAACAACGTTGGCGACAACACACAGCCCTGTCTTACACCTCTTTTTATCTTTATTTTTTCTGATTCGGAGCCATTAATGCGCACTGTAGCTTCTTGATTGTAGTATAGGTTGGTTATTATTCTAATGTCACTTGAGTCAATTCCTTTATTTCTGAGTAATTGCAACAATGTCTCATGTTGAACTGTATCAAACGCCTTGTTGTAGTCCAAGAAACAGACAAACACGTCTTGGTTTACATCCAGACATCGCTGTATTACGACATTAAAAGCAAATAGTGCTTCTCTAGTTCCTAGTCCGTTTCTAAATCCGAATTGTGTCTGTCCGATTTCTGTTTCTAATTTCTTGTATATTCTACCATGAATGATCTTTAAGAATATTTTCATCATATGACACATAAGACTGATGGTCCGATGTTCGGAGCATTGCTTCGCGTTTGACTTTTTAGGTAAAGTTATTATTGTTGTTAGTAGCCATTCTTTCGGTATTATACCAGATTTATAAATGCTATTAAATAGTTCCACAATCATTTCTAAATTACGTCCCTCAAAGAGTTTGATTATTTCTGTTGGCAACTCATCTGGACCTGTAGCTTTCCCAGTCTTCATTCTTTTTATCGTGTGTTCCACTTCTTCACTTGTTATTTCTGGTCCTGTGTCACTGCTGATATATTCGTTTTCTACCTCATTGCGTTGATCGTTATACAGATGCTCTATGTATTCTTTCCAGACTCTCAATTTTTCTTCTGTGTCCATAATTATGTTTCCTCTTTCGTCCATCAATACGTTGTGTCTACTGTCTTGCCTTTTTGTTAATTCTTTAATTTTCTTGTGTGTATTAATTCTTATCTTTCACTTTAATTATTTGTCTTGTTCCCGTTCTTAGTTTTCTTCTCAATACTTTTATACTTTTATTGTTATCAATGGTATGTTCGATCTGTTCTTGATTGTATTTTGGAGTGTCTTTGTCTAACAGCTTTGGATATTTCTTTATTTATTCCTTGTAGTCCGTTTCGCTTCTCATTCCTCTTCTTTTCTGCATTAGTTGTCTGGTATTTTGGCTGAGCTTCTCTTCTTTTTGGGTTTTAGGACAAAATTTGTTCTGACTTTCTAGAAAGTCTACCAACAACACCCTGTTAAAATTTGAGGGTGATAATGAAGATAGTTCTGTAAAAATGTTACTCTTTTCTGCAACATCGTGCTAATTCGATTGGTGGTTAAGAAAGCTCGTTTACCTGCTTTTTTAAGTCTTAACTTTCCATGATAGTATGGAGAATATTCCATTAAGAAATATAGCTTTTTTCTCTCAGACTTTTATGTGCAACCCTGTACAATTAAAAATAGTTATAACATGGAAAGTTTAGATAATTTTTCAGATTGTAATTAAATGAATTGTAACAGACTGCTGTTATTGTAAAATACAGATTGTTTGAAAAATATATTATTGTATTTTAAGGGATGATTTCTCGTGGCCAACGTAAAAAATCGCGTAAGAAAATTTCAAAAATCGATGGTTACAATTTCATTACACCATTATTAAAAGTAATAATTTTATTATGCTACATTGCATCAAAATGATTTAAAGATTTATGTTTGAGATTGTAGTAAGTCTTTACACTTTGATATTTTGCACCCGTTAAAAGTTACATCTCGGAGTAACGTGACTTACATAGTCTCATGTTAGTATTGTATTATTTAAAAATGTTTTGAAAACTTATCGTTTAAACAATCTTTGGTCTTTTTTTAATAAATATTCTTAAAGAGAATCGTTAAAAAAATGTTTTATTAAATAAAATCAGGTTTTTTATAAAAATACATTTGTTAAGTGTTAACATTTTTTACTGGGTTTTATAGAACCCTGATCAACTAAATTACATCTTTTTACATTAAGAATTGAGCTGTTATGCTGTACTAAAAGCTATTTCAAATAATTCTTGGGTTGAAATCATCTCGTTGACGTGTTCTATTGCGTCTGGAAAGAGCCTGGGCCATATTTTCTATTTTCCTCTTTTTGAAAATGGTTGACGTAACTATCAATGACATTTCCAAATGAAGTTTCGCTCTATTTTGATTAAAAAACACTATTCTAGGTCAGTCTAAATTTTCAAGTGATTTTAAGTGTGTGGCATGTTTGACAGATCATTTTAACCATTTCGTAGTTATTTGTTATGCTGAAACCAATGATTTTTTTTAAATAAAAGTATCTTATACAATGTAGACTATTTCGCGGACATTATTTAACTTTTACCTTTGAGATATGAAAGAAGCGAATGAAGTCGTTTACTTATACTAAAGAACAACGAACTAAATTAATATAAATTGAAGATATGGATCACGTGAAGTCTAACGCCCAGTTTCACAATGTGTGGTCACCGAAAAGTTGAGAAAAAACCGATGGTTATTAAAAAAAATTGTTTCACCGGAAGTTAACCATGAGTTAAGTTTACCAGTAGACAATCCTGTGGTTACTTACTTAACCAAAAGAACATAACCTCATTACTTTGCTTACGCTTTTTATTTGTTGACGGTTCGGACAGAATAAAAATCATTTGCGTTTTTGTTGAATAATCCAATATAAGAAATGGGGTAACCAAAATTAATTTAGAAAAAAGTAACTAAACCTTAATGGACTAGATAAGATTTACTAAATATATTTCGGGCTAGTTTAGATTATTTTTTTTCTAAGTTAATTTTGGACATTTACCAGGGAAACTTGACAACTGCAAATTCTGGACTTTCACAGTAACATCTTCATTTATTATTATAAATTTTAAAATAAAACATAGTAATTCTGAAAAAATACTAGACACTATTAACTTTCAGTCAAAAAAGAACTAAAATTTTTATAATTAAACTTTTTAGTAACAATATAAAACAGCAAAATTCTAGAAATTTATTCTTTTTCCAGTTTTTTCCTTAAAATCAGCATTTTTAATTCGTGTTCTTCTAAGAACTTTTCTTTTTGAAGTCTTAAGAACTCTAACTTTTCTTCTATTAGAATTGCATTCAGACTTTTGTACTTCTTTATATATTTATTTCTTCCAATTCTTGAAGACTTAACAAAACTTACAACATTATATGCCATGTCCTTTACAAAATATACTCGACTATAACACTAAACAATTTTTATAAAGAAATTTATAATTTATTACATTTTATAGGAAATCAGAAAAAAAAACTTTTCAAGTAAAAATAAAAAAATAAATTTTTAATGGAATATGACTCATAAACATTCTCTTACCGTTACAAATATTTCTAAGTTACTTATCCCAACCTTTACTTGTCCTCAACTTCTTGGAAACCGGTGTTCTAAGATTGTTTTCTACATAACTAGTCCAATTATTTGACTGTTCTTGTTCGGTTTTTCCGAAAACAGTGTGATGGTTTTCAAGCAGTGATTCTAAATAAATAAAATGCTAAATACTAAATACAAAAAAGAATTGTTAAAATTCCATACCTGCTACAATAAGATTTCTTTTGATGAGATATTTAATTGTTTTACATGATCATTTTCATTGCTTTCGTCAACATTTTCTTCAACAATGATCATTGTCAAATCTTTCGGAGCATCGCAATGATAGTTATTGTGGAAGCCTGAAATTTGTTCTTCTCCAAGTATATTTTTGAGGGCTTCATCCATTTCGGTTATTATAGGGGCTGTATAGGTTCCTCCTCCCGTTTTGTTAATTTCCATTTTAATTCTTGAAAACTTTTCTTTGGTTTTTCTTTTTAAATTTCTATATTTTTCTTTCAAAGCTTTGACATTTCTTGTGCCATTTACAGTACAACTGGCGTTGAACTCATTTTGTAAAATTTTCCAACAATTTTCTTTATCACTCCAAGTGTGAGAATCACTCTTTTTACTTTCAATAATATTCTTATATTTGTCTACCAGAGATATAAGAAGGATTTCTTCTTCTTTACAGAAATCTACAGCTCTTTTTTCTCTCTTCTCCATGATTATAAAATTTTCACAAATATTAGCTTTATAATAATAAAATTATTTTCGAGGAATTTGTTTTGAAATTTCGTCGTAAAAATAGAGGTTAGTTGTCAAACCAACATTGACAAATAAAATTTGACCAATGGTTTCGTAACCAGCCTTCAATTCTTGTTTGTGAAACACCTACCTTTGAAAACTCATGGTTAACTTGCAAGTGTTGGTTATTTAACCAGTTAATGTTACCATCGATTATGAAACTGGGTGTGAGTGTAACAATATAACAACATTACTTTATATATTTGAAAATTGCAATTTAAAGATCCATCTAAACTAATAAAGAATGAAATCTTTCACGGCTTTGGTCAAATTGAAAATTATGGTTCTTGGGTTTAGACCGTGTCAAATTGGAATTATTATCCGACGTTTCGCCTACGATTGCACGAGACATCTTCCGGGATCTTTGCTCCACCAGATTGGAACACAGAATGACTATCGAGGAGCAGCAGCCCAGTATTTATACCCGACTGGTGCTCAACGAACCGTGATCCAGCGTTGCCGTTACAATAGATTTCCACGTGAGACTATAACCTGCATCTATATTAATATTATCTGGATATTTACAAATTTCGCTTGATTCTCTAATTTTACGTTTAAAGAAACTAGTCGCCTTAGTTTCTTTTACATTAAAAGTGTGACCTGAGCAATGCTGGTGTTCAGCTACTGAAGATTGTACAATTTGCTTATTTTCTCTTTCATGTTCCTTAAGCCTAGTGGATATAGACCGTTCTGTTTCACCTACATACACTTTACACAAAAGGAAGGTATCTTGTAATTGGTTCCGTGTATGCAAGGTAAGACAACACTGTCTATAGGAGGTTTATTTATGACATTTTGTTGACGAGTTGGGTTTTTATATTTATTAATAGAACGTCTTATATCTTCAGCGCAATATCCGTTGCCTCTCAGAGCATTAGTCAGTTTTTCTGTTTGTGATTTCAGTGGTTGTTTGTCACATATTGAAAGTGCTCTATCTACTAAAGCATTTATGACGGATTGTTTTTGAGAAGGATGATGGTGTGACGTTGCATTGTGATATCGATTTGTATGTGTTGGTTTTCGTACACAGAATGTCCTAATTTGTCATTCTCTTTCCTTTGAACTAGTACATCCAGAAAGGGAAGGGCACCATTTGATTCAGTTTCCACAGTGAATTTTATCGTGGGACACTTTGTATATTTATTCAGCATTTTGTAACAACTACACAGCTAAAAGATTTGCAGTATATTAATTTGTTTGCTGCTGAGGGCCCCTAATAATGATTTTAAATAGTCCTACCTTTTTTTATTTATTTCACTCCACTTCTATGAAATTTGTGCATAAAATATCTTGCTGTAATATCTGGATAACCTCATAACCTCTTGCTCTTCTTCAAAAATTGTCTAGTTGCGATTGTTATTTGAAATGATGTTGAACTAAGGTCATCCCCAAGAATATCATCCCTTATTTTTTATAAGGGTAAACCATCACTTTTTTTTAATGTCTCAAGTTTTAATCAAAATAACTGTATAAAACAAAATGAAAATTATTTGTTTTTCGAAATAATATTAAACTAGGGTATTTTTACCCCCAAGAATATCATCCCTTATTTTTTATAAGGGTAAACTATCTATCTATCCGCACATGTAATTTAATTCCAAAAATTACGAAATTTAATAAGATTGTTTGAAATGTTTTTTTTTCACTAATACCATAATTAACTCAAGTTGACATCTTTCGGGGTTTCTAAAAATAAACTAATAAAGGAGGGTGACTCACCCCCAAACACTTTTTGTAATATCTCAAGTTCTAATTAAAATAACTCTATAAAACAAAGTGAAAATTATTTGTTATTCGAAATAATATTAAACTAAGGTATTTTCATTCCCAAGAATATCATCCCTTATTTTTTATCAGGGTAAACCATCATTTTTTTTTAATATCTCAAGTTCTAACCAAAATAACTATAAAACAAAATAAAAATTATTTGTTATTCGAAATAATATTAAACTAGGGTATTTTTTCCCCCAAGAATATCATCCCTTATTTTTTATAAGGGTAAACTATCTATCTATCCGCACATGTAATTTAATTCCAAAAATTACGAAATTTAATAAGATTGTTTGAAATGTTTTTTTTTCACTAATACCATAATTAACTCAAGTTGACATCTTTCGGGGTTTCTAAAAATAAACTAATAAAGGAGGGTGAGTTACCCCCAAACACTTTTTGTAATATCTCAAGTTCTAATTAAAATAACTCTATAAAACAAAGTGAAAATTATTTGTTATTCGAAATAATATTAAACTAAGGTATTTTCATTCCCAAGAATATCATCCCTTATTTTTTATCAGGGTAAACCATCATTTTTTTTTAATATCTCAAGTTCTAACCAAAATAACTATAAAACAAAATAAAAATTATTTGTTATTCGAAATAATATTAAACTAGGGTATTTTTACCCCCAAGAATATCATCCCTTATTTTTTATAAGGGTAAACTATCTATCTATCCGCACATGTAATTTAATTCCAAAAATTACGAAATTTAATAAGATTGTTTGAAATGTTTTTTTTTTCACGAATACCATAATTAACTCAAGTTGACATCTTTCGGGGTTTCTAAAAATAAACTAATAAAGGAGGGTGAGTTACCCCCAAACACTTTTTGTAATATCTCAAGTTCTAATTAAAATAACTCTATAAAACAAAGTGAAAATTATTTGTTATTCGAAATAATATTAAACTAAGGTATTTTCATTCCCAAGAATATCATCCCTTATTTTTTATCAGGGTAAACCATCATTTTTTTTTAATATCTCAAGTTCTAACCAAAATAACTATAAAACAAAATAAAAATTATTTGTTATTCGAAATAATATTAAACTAGGGTATTTTTACCCCCTAGAATATCATCCCTTATTTTTTATAAGGGTAAACTATCTATCTATCCGCACATGTAATTTAATTCCAAAAATTACGAAATTTAATAAGATTATTTGAAATGTTTTTTTTTTCACGAATACCATAATTAACTCAAGTTGACATCTTTCGGGGTTTCTAAAAATAAACTAATAAAGGAGGGTGAGTCACCCCTAAACACTTTTTGTAATATCTCAAGTTCTAATTAAAATAACTCTATAAAACAAAGTGAAAATTATTTGTTATTCGAAATAATATTAAACTAAGGTATTTTCATTCCCAAGAATATCATCCCTTATTTTTTATCAGGGTAAACCATCATTTTTTTTTAATATCTCAAGTTCTAACCAAAATAACTATAAAACAAAATAAAAATTATTTGTTATTCGAAATAATATTAAACTAGGGTATTTTTACCCCCAAGAATATCATCCCTTATTTTTTATAAGGGTAAACTATCTATCTATCCGCACATGTAATTTAATTCCAAAAATTACGAAATTTAATAAGATTGTTTGAAATGTTTTTTTTTTTCACGAATACCATAATTAACTCAAGTTGACATCTTTCGGGGTTTCTAAAAATAAACTAATAAAGGAGGGTGAGTCACCCCCAAACACTTTTTGTAATATCTCAAGTTCTAATTAAAATAACTCTATAAAACAAAGTGAAAATTATTTGTTATTCGAAATAATATTAAACTAAGGTATTTTCATTCCCAAGAATATCATCCCTTATTTTTTATCAGGGTAAACCATCATTTTTTTTTAATATCTCAAGTTCTAACCAAAATAACTATAAAACAAAATAAAAATTATTTGTTATTCGAAATAATATTAAACTAGGGTATTTTTACCCCCAAGAATATCATCCCTTATTTTTTATAAGGGTAAACTATCTATCTATCCGCACATGTAATTTAATTCCAAAAATTACGAAATTTAATAAGATTGTTTGAAATGTTTTTTTTTTCACGAATACCATAATTAACTCAAGTTGACATCTTTCGGGGTTTCTAAAAATAAACTAATAAAGGAGGGTGAGTCACCCCCAAACACTTTTTGTAATATCTCAAGTTCTAATTAAAATAACTCTATAAAACAAAGTGAAAATTATTTGTTATTCGAAATAATATTAAACTAAGGTATTTTCATTCCCAAGAATATCATCCCTTATTTTTTATCAGGGTAAAACATCATTTTTTTTTAATATCTCAAGTTCTAACCAAAATAACTATAAAACAAAATAAAAATTATTTGTTATTCGAAATAATATTAAACTAGGGTATTTTTTCCCCCAAGAATATCATCCCTTATTTTTTATAAGGGTAAACTATCTATCTATCCGCGCATGTAATTTAATTCCAAAAATTACGAAATTTAATAAGATTGTTTGAAATGTTTTTTTTCACGAATACCATAATTAACTCAAGTTGACATCTTTCGGGGTTTCTAAAAATAAACTAATAAAGGAGGGTGAGTCACCCCCAAACACTTTTTGTAATATCTCAAGTTCTAATTAAAATAACTCTATAAAACAAAGTGAAAATTATTTGTTATTCGAAATAATATTAAACTAAGGTATTTTCATTCCCAAGAATATCATCCCTTATTTTTTATCAGGGTAAACCATCATTTTTTTTAATATCTCAAGTTCTAACCAAAATAACTATAAAACAAAATAAAAATTATTTGTTATTCGAAATAATATTAAACTAGGGTATTTTTACCCCCAAGAATATCATCCCTTATTTTTTATAAGGGTAAACCATCTATCTATTCGCACAAGTAATTTAGTTCAAAAATTACGGAATTTAATATTTGCACACGTAATTTAATTGTAAAAATTACGATATTTTAGGGAATTGTTTGAAAATATTTTTTTCACGAATACCATAAGTAACTTAAGTTGTCGTGTTTCGGTGTCTCTAAAAATAAACTAGTAAAAGAAGGCTAAGTGCTAATTGAGATAACTTTACGGAACAACCTGGAAATAACTTGTTATTTGAAACGAAGTTAAATTATAGTATTTTTACTCCTGAGGGTGAAAGTACTATAGTAACTCCCTTAAGAATATCATTCGAAAGATGTCATTTCATACCTGTATAATTATTGTTAAAATTGTCAAATTACTGTTGATATCAACGTTACAGAGCTTACTTAAATTTTTGTCTTTTAATTAGTAAGAAAATATAAACTTATTTCATTGGTCATGCCTATAAATTATTATAATTCATGACAAGTAGTGATTTCTAATTCTGTAACGTTCATTTAAATTAAAATTTGAAAATTTGAAGAATAATAATATATGTATGAAATAACGGTTTACTTTGATAAAAAATAAGGAATAATATCCTTGAGGGTGAAAATACCATAGTTAAACATCATTTTGAATAACAACTAATTTTAATTTTGTTTTGTAGAAATATCTTAATTAGAACTTGAAATAATCAAAAACTCACCCTCTTTTACTAGTTTATTTTTTAAAACCCCAAAACATATCAACTTGAGTTAATTATGTTATTTGTGAAAAAAAAATACTTTGAAACAATTTCATTAAATTTCGTAATTTTTAGAATTAAATTACCAGCTCATCTATATGGTTTACCACCCTATTAAAAACATAAGGGATGATATCCTTGAGGGTGAAAATATCATAATTTAACACCATTTCGAATAACAAGTAATTTTCTTTTTGTTTTGTAAAAATTTCTCACTTAGAACCTGAGATATTTCAAAAATACTGCTTTTAGAGTTGTACCTTAGGGGCGATTATCACCCCGTTATAATCAATCTCGGCAGTTAAAAAAATGCGTGTATCTTGTTTTTATATCCTTTACAACATATTGAAGTTTTATTAAAATCGGAACTGGACACTTTAGGTACCTTTCTTGTTATTAATAGTTCACGTAGAGAGCCTCTGACAGTCATGCGTCTACATAAGCATTGTCCCCTGCCTAGATTAGCGTAGGTGCATGCTGCAGTTTATTTGATTTCGAATTTTGCCGTGTCACCAATTACTCTAAGCAACTGCACCATACAGAAACACTGAATAAAGACTTTATTTTGCTTACCTTGCCGCAGTTTTCCATATACAGGCACCACTGTGCGACGTCATCACATTAGCCAAGAACTGGCCTAAACGGTGCATAAAATTCTGGGAAATAATTCAAGTAGGATTATAACAAATTCTTAAATATCATTCATAAAAAATAAATTGCCGAGCGACACCCACACTCTTAAAGTTTTACTCGATACTTGAACTCAACCCAGGTGTTCACCTATTAAAATTTTTTTAAGGTTATTTTCTACTTATTTAGTTAAAATCTGCTGGTTGTGTCGTTATAATTTTTCGTAGGCTGTTGGCATTAAGATTCTCTTTAAAAGTAGAAAGACTTAAATTAGTGTTAAAAATATCGATCTCTCTATTCTCTTAATGTGAAATTACCCTCTCCAATATAAATGTTGTTATACCTACCTATTTTTCCTAAATATATTAACAAAAACCTCATTATATATATTCACAATAAATGTGCAGAGCAAGCAAAAAAGGCTTTTATTTCATCCATCCTATCCGGTGTGAATTCCAGCAAATAATGTAGACGGAACTTCTTGTCCAGGATTGTAATGCGACGTTGGTGTTCTGGTGTTGCACAAGCAAGGCGAGATGAGCAAGAACTCCCACAATAGCCGCTGTCACACGCACAAGAGTTTTAAAAATCTCTCTTGTGCAGCGTCCAGCAGCTGCAGTGAGTTTCAATCGCTGAAAATACTTCTTTTTTGAAAATTGCTGAAATTTAAAATAGTAAAAATATTAATATTTTTTGTTCTATCAAGAAAAGATTTTGATGTAATGTTGAATAATAAAAAAATGTTTTGGAAGGAGATTTATGATGAAAAATAAATAAGTTTTTCTAATAATGCATTTTTAATTAATGCTCCAGTTCCTATTGAACTTGTAGCGATTTCATGTAAAAATTTATTGCAGATATCTGAAAGTTTCAAGTTGTAGGGGGCACCCAGTAGATGATAAATACGTAAAAAAGTACAGGGTGAATCAACAATTGGATGAAGTAAGTTTGTGCGTAAGTTTATTTTTATGCAGATTTTAAAAATATTTAGGACTCTACAGGATGAGCCAAAAAACTAGGACAGCATAAAGTTGTATTTTTTTTAAATAGAACACCCTATATACGAATCGTATTTTCGATTTAGCTTATAATTTTAAATCTTTTTTTTTAAGGATTTACTATAACAAAACTTTATAGTTTCTGAGATAATTAAGTTTAAAGAAAAAAAGTCTCATTTTCAAGCATCAATTCAATCCTAAATAACGTTTTCAATTTTATGACAAATATATTCAAATTTGGAATTTAGCAAGGCCAAGGACAAGTTAACATAATTTTTACCTAATATTTGCAATAAAAGCTACAGGGTGTTGAACACATCGGCTCAAATTTGAACAAGTTTAAATGAATAAATTGTTTTTGAGATATTTCAGTTTTTCTTATTTTCCATACTTTTTTACAGAAATAGTCTTCATTATCATAGTAGCCATGGCAAAAACAATGTAAAAGAACATTTTTCTGTGTGTCAAATTTATAACCGCAATCGCTTCTTTTGGTTTTTATGTAGTGTAATTTGGTTTTTTTTGCATTCATCTTATATTGTAAAATGAATTTTCCAAAGAATGAGTTAATAGATATGATTTATACAATAGGAGAGGCTCAAAAAAATTGCCTTCTTGCTCAAAGAATTTACAAAATGAAGTATCCAGATCGACTCCAACCTAATACCCATACTTTTCAAAACTTAATGCAAAGATTTGATTCTTCTGGTACTGTTGATTATCCAAAACGTAAAGTGGTCAACAAACCAGTAACTAATGAAGAAAAAGAACTACAAGTATTGTTAAATGTTCAGGAAAATCCTTATATTGGTAGCCGTCAGTTAGCAGCATTATGTGAAACATCACAATCCACCGCTAATCGTACTACCAAGAAATATAGGTATCATCCATATCACACGGAATTACACCAAGAATTGCATGGACAGGATTTTGAAAGTCGTGTAAACTTTTGTCGTACAATAAATGCGGAGATTCAATTAAATCCAAATTTATTATGCAAGGTAATGTTTAGTGATGAAGCTACTTTTAGAAGTAACGGTGCCGTAAATAGACGCGACATGCATTATTATGCCACAGAAAACCCATTTTGGATTAGAGAGGTGCAACATCAAAACCACTGGTCATTAAATGTTTGGTGTGGTATTCATCGTAATCGAATTATTGGACCCCACTTTTTTAATGAACCACTAAATGGCCATAGTTACTTGAACTTTCTACAAGAAGAACTAACCCAACTGCTTCAAGGTCTCGATAGGGATGAGCTCGACAGTATGTGGTTCCAGCACGATGGTGCGCCTCCGCATTACCATCATGAAGTTCGTGCGTTTTTGGACCAACGATATCCGCAAAAATGGATTGGACGTGGGGGTTTCATTGAGTGGCCACCAAGGTCTTGCGACATCACCCCATTAGATTTCTTCTTATGGGGTTATATTAAAAATAAGGTGTATGTTAATCGACCAACAACAGTGGAAGATATGCGAAACAGGATTAGGGATACCTGTAGAACAATAACGCCACTAATTTTTTTCC
Organism: Diaprepes abbreviatus; assembly: GCA_034092305.1. Classification (NCBI taxonomy): domain Eukaryota; kingdom Metazoa; phylum Arthropoda; class Insecta; order Coleoptera; family Curculionidae; genus Diaprepes; species Diaprepes abbreviatus. Next base: position 8,683,683 of record JASJET010000142.1, read on the forward strand.
AGGGTCCGAGAAAATCTGCAAAAAAGACTAAATTTGTGCATTGCACAAGAGGGTCGTTTATTCGAACACTTATTAAAAAGAAATAATTAATCTCAGTATTTAATAGGCAATTTTTTTGTTTCAATTTAGTATAAAAGTAAATATGTATTTGCCTTGTTGTTATTGTTGTGTTAATTTTTTCACATTATGTTTAATTAAACTATTGCCGTTGTAATATAACGAATAATGAATTTCATCATATTAAACCATTTAAAAAAAAGATATTTATTCATTTAAACTTGTTCAAATTTGAGCCGATGTGTTCAACACCCTGTAGCTTTTATTGCAAATATTAGGTAAAAATTATGTTAATTTGTCCTTGGCCTTGCTAAATTCCAAATTTGAATATATTTGTCACAAAATTGAAAACGTTATTTATGATTGAATTGATGCTTGAAAATGTGACTTTTTTTCTTTAAACTTAATTATCTCAGAAACTATAAAGTTTTGTTATAGTAAACCCTTAATAAAAAAGATTTAAAATTATAAGCTAAATCGAAAATACGATTCGTATATAGGGTGTTCTATTTAAAAAAATACAACTTTATGCTGTCCTACTTTTTTGGCTCACCCTGTAGAGTCCTAAATATTTTTAAAATCTGCGTAAAAATAAACTGTATCAAACAATAAATATAGTTTCTTTGTTAATTTCACCGAAAAGGCACAAACCTACTTCATCCAATCGTTGACTCACCCTGTACAGCTAGATCAGCCCTGTTTTTTTATAAACAATATCCAAAGTCGGAAAATTCGATTTTTTTCTCCATAGAATTTTCCGGTTACATTTTAGAGAAAACTTGTCGAAATGAAATTGTGGGTATTGAAAAGACCTTTAACTTCATTTTTTATACGTCAAAATCGATAAATAATTTATCGAGATAATGGCGAAAAAACACTTTTTTTACACTATTTTATAAATGTTAATAACTTTTGCAAGAAAGGCCGAAAGTGATGTATAACCCCTTGGTGATAAGGCCATTATGTGCCTTTATAACTGTGCGAAAGCTGGACCAAATCGGTTTGGTAGTTTATGAATAATTTTAATTGTTTATCCCAGACACTGAATGTTCAAACAATTGTCCTTGCCCTGAGGATAATTCTACAGATGCAAAAGCGGAATGGATTCTTTGAAGTTCAGACCACAAGCAAAGATGAAAAAACGATAGATTTCTAAAACAATTGTTACAACAGCTGTTTAAAGAAGGGGTACCTTTTTACGTATAAACAATTGGAATAACTTTGCTAATTTTAATGATACAAGTTTGTGAATAAGTGAACTTGAAAGCTGGTGAAAAAACACAAAATTAAAAAAACGACTGACGCCAGTTCGCTCGTAGACACACTACAGTGAGTTTTGAAAATGGTGAATGAGATTTCACCGAAACATCAGCTGCCTTACACTCCTGAGAGGGACTCAGCACATACACGGGATGCCCGAAAACCTTCGATTACACATCACACCCGTGAGAAGATCCGACATAACATATATATATATATATATATATATATATATATATATATATATATATATATATATATATATATATATATATATATATATATATATATGTTATCGTACAACTTTGTTGCGCGCTCCAATTTGAAGTCTGAATTTCAGAAACACACCGTGAGAAAGCCGAGCTTCCCCCACCACTCGCTACAACGCATTGACAGTACCTTCACTTCGAAGGGCTATAATTTTACTAACGATGCATGAATTTCATACTTATCAATTGCGTCATAAAATATAGGTCTTCGTTTACAACTTGTGAAAATTTCGACTCTTAATGTTTATAAACAAAAGAGATATGACTTTAAAAAAAAATTCTATCTTAGCTCCTATTGGTCGTAGGGAATTTTTTTTTAAATTCTTGTTTTTTCACCAGCTTTCAAGTCCACTTATTCACAAACTTGTATCATTAAAATTAGCAAAGTTATTCTAATTGTTTATACGTAAAAAGGTACCCCTTCTTTAAACAGCTGTTTTAACAACAATTGTTTAAAAAATCTATCGTTTTTTCATCTTTGCTTGTAGTCTGAACTTCAAAGAATCCATTCCGCTTTTGCAGATATCTGTAGAATCATCCTCAGGGCAAGGACAATTGTTTGAACATTCAGTGTCTGGGATAAACAATTAAGATTATTCATAAACTACCAAACCGATTTGGTCCAGCTTTCACACAGTTATAAAGGCACATAGTGGCTTTATCATCAAGGGGTTATATATATCTCACTTTCGGCATTTCTTGCAAAAGTTATTAACATTTATAAAATAGTGCAAAAAAGATGGTTTGTCGCCATTATCTCGATAAATTATTTATCGATTTTGACGTATAAAAAATGAAATTAAAGGTCTTTTTCAATACGCACAACTTTCATTTGGACAAGTTTTCTCTAAAATGTAACTGGAAAATTCTACGGACAAAAAATCGAATTTTCCGGCTTTGGATGTTGTTTATAAAAAAACAGGGCTGATCGAGCTGTACTTTTATACGTATTTATCATCTACTGGGTGTCTCCTAAGACTTTCATATATCTGCAATAATTTTTTTCACCTTCTTTCATAGGAAGACTGGAGTATAAGGTAGAGTTTTTTTAAAGTATACTTTACTGGACCATTGATAAGAAAGGCGAATCTTGACAAAAACATACAGGGTGTCTCAGAGTGACCGTCCATTAGAATATCTGAGGAAATAATGCTATTTCAGTCGTGCAAATATGTATAATGGGATTTTCGGTGATGCTCTGTTCAGATGAAGTAACAGCGATATTGTGTCACTTCCGATTATACCGGAAGTTGTCTGAAACTTACTTATTTTTAATGGACCACCCTGTATGTTATATTTTTTTTATATTCCGTTCTTTATTTTTCTATAACTTTTATTCAAAGTTTTTTTGTCCTACTATATATTTTTTTTCAAATTTTGAACTTTAATAGGGTGTAGCCCAAAATTGAATAACGTTTCAAAATTAAAGGAGTGAAACTAGGAATTCCGATTGTGGCTTTAGCTATTATTGGGTTCGATAATGTATTGCCGAAAAATGACATTTTAGATATCGGGAACTAAAAAAGTAACAAATTTTGAGGTCTATCAAAAGATTAAAAAAAAAATGGTTTCAATTACGAGGCTACATTGTTGATTTATTCAGTATATAGGTAAGAACATTACCTATCTGTCTATATGGGGTGCTTCTGTGGGAACTTTATCGATCGATTGTGGGAAAAATATAAGTAGAACGTCTGAAAATTTGACAGTGTACTAGCGTGCATGGGAGACAGCCGGCCAAAATAGTTTCAAGATGGCATCACTTCCGGTTATACCGGAAGTAGATGTCAACTTGCTTATTTTAAATAGAACACCCTATATATTATTGCATTTTTGATTTCTACGTAAAATTCTAGATATATTTCATGTATAATGTTCTATACTTAAATCTCACCATTTTGGACTTATTTAAATTTTTATGTCAAAAATGACTTTTGCGGACCAAAATTTAACTATAAATTTTTCCTATAAGAAAGTCTTTATTATTTAATTTGGGTTAGTTTTCTTGTAGACGAAGATCGACTTTTGGTAGTAGTCTTTTATATATTCAAAATTATTAGCACAGAATGGTCAAACAAGAAGACTAAAAATTATATTTAAAAAATCGTCAAAAGTCAATTTTTTCAAATAGAAACACCTATTTTTATAATTTCATCATATTAAGCATTAAAAATAAGGGTAACTTTGTATAAGGTTGTCTATTCCAAAAATTTGTAGTTTTCAAAATATTGGCAATTCAACATTTTTCTATTGTAAAAATTCTATACGGCTTTTAAGTTTTGTTATTAGTTGGTCATGACAGCGAGGCGTGGCGAAAATAAAACAATCGAACCCTACAGAAATGTCACTATTTCTTGCCATTTGACATTTATTAATAATAATGATGTTGGGGCGATTAAATTACACGCACGAAGATTATTTAAACTTATTTATTATTTCTGGAGAATGTGACACAGTTATTTCAAAAACATGTGATACGTTCGCGATCCTATATCCGAAGAAACAGAAACCAACGCTACCAACTGTTAAAAAGTTTATAAAAAACTTCCAGAACTGTGGATCTATAAAAGCTAAAAGAAATAGAAAAAACCTCTACCGTATATTAAAGATAATGGTAAGATCTATACTGAACCTGTAGAGAAGGCAAATGGATTTGCCGAAAAATTTTTCAAACAATTTCAACTGAATCCCAGTTTTGATCGTGCAAAAGAAAACAGAGTCAATAGAACTATTGAAATTTTTAAAACCATGCCACCTGTTGACGAGATAATCCCTGTCTTTAGCCTTGAGGATGTCAAAGATATCACTTCTAGGCTTAACATCCACAAAGCCCCTGGTCTTGATGGACTGCCTAATGTTGCTATAAAAAAATCACCGGACAAAACCCTTTCTGTAATAAAAGACATTTCCAACGCGATTCTAACATCTGGCCATTTTCCAAACCTTTGGAAAACGGCCAAAATTGTTTTAATTAAAAAAAAAGGGGAAAAGTCCAACGAAATTGAAGCATACCGACCAATTTCTCTATTGCCTAGCTTAAGCAAGGTAATAGAGAAATTGATCCTGACAAAAATAAATAGCTTTATTTCAGATAAAGATATTTTACCTCCGGAACAATTCGGATTCCGGAGGGATCATAGCTGCGTCCATCAAACGACCAGGCTGGCTGTTGATATAACGAAAAGTTTTAATAGAAAATTCCACACGGGAGTGGTATATTTCGACATCAGCAAGGCTTTTGACAAAGTCTGGCACAACGGGCTGGCGCTGAAAATGATTAGGTTGGGGTTCCCTAATTATCTTATTAAATTATCCCTAAGTTTTTTGAATAATAGAAGCTTCGTGGTATCAGCTGACGAAGAGATATCGGAAAAAAGATCGGTGGAAGCAGGGGTCCCGCAAGGTTCTCCTCTTTCACCGATATTATACAATATATACACCTCAGATATACCGAGGGAAAAACACATGAACATATATCTCTTCGCGGATGATACCGCGATAGCGGCTACTGCTGGTAAATTTTGGTTGATCACAACTAGACTTCAAAAACAAATCAATAAACTCGAGAAATGGATGCAGGATTGGAAAATAAAAATAAATCCAACCAAAACGCAGGCTGTGATGTACACAAAATCCCGATTTCCAAACCCAGACGAACATGTATCCATTTCTCGAGTGAAAATACCTTGGAAAACTCAAGCGAAATACTTAGGGATAATTTTCGACAGAAGATTAAACTGGACGGCGAATAACACTGCATTACTCTCAAAAGCAAAACGTAGCGTGGGTGCTTTATATCCACTTCTGAACTACAGAAGTAAATTAAACCTCAAATTAAAACTGATGCTCGTCAATGCCTTCATCAGAGCTATAATCACCTATGGTGCTCCTACCTGGATCACCATGGGTGATCGTAATCTCTACAGACTCGAAGGTTATTATAACAAAATTTTGAGATTCATTACTAATGCTCCTTACTTTGTAAGGAATTCTATAATCCAAACAGACCTTCATATTAATAACCTTCGAGACTTCTTGGTGAAGATATTGAGAACATACTTCGATAAAGCATCCACGCTACCCAACAACTTAATCGTCACTTCCCATAACCTCAAAGCTACCCCGAGAAACAGATTTTCCTACCCAAAAAATTGGATAGACAACCAATAATGAGGACAAACAACTCGCGCAGCGCAAAACCAATTCCATAAGAAAAACATTGAAAATTCGTCTTAAAACAAAGAAGTCAATGAGCATTGGCTCGACTTAAAATTACAGATACGACCCAAGATGAAATAAACCAGTTGTTAATAATCTGAAATCTACCTGCCCGATAACCTACCGACCTGATACTAATAATTATTTTATTACCTAATCTACTTGAAGGAATATTTAAATGCAAGGTAATACAATTATTGGAAAAATATTTTAGTAAATATGTCGGTATTACAGTGTTTGAGTCAATGAGAGAAACCCTTATTACCTGAACCTGAACTAACCTGAATTACCCCATATATGGTATGTAATATTTTAGTTTATTTGTTTAATAAACCGATTTAAAATTAATTTCTATAAAAACTTATAATTTTCTTATTTAAAATAAAAAATATATATAACCCTTACCTTAATTGTATAAAATGAAGCTTAGTCCGCCATTTTTAAAAAAGTTTTTTTTTTGGTTTGGTCCGCAATTCGAGTACCCAATTAAAAAAATCAGATAATGAGGCCGAAATTCGAGGCCGCCGTTATTTTTGAAACGATATTCAGTTTTAGGCGATACCCTGTTCAAGGTCAAAATTTGGAAAAAATATTTTTTCCCTCAAAAATAATTTTTTAAGAAAGTTCAAAAAAAAAATAATTACGTTTCTAAAAAATTATTTGATTTCTAATCAGTTATTTTTAATAAAATTATTTTACCGGCGTTACACCGTATAATTATTTTCTCATAGTTAACTTGATTTTATATTATAATACAACTATCTTCAGGATCGCACATAACGAATTTGATATTATTTTTAAAAAATTTAATATGGCGGATTAAAAATTTTACATCTCTCGATTTTGTACAAAATTATGGGAATCCGCGGAAATTTTAAATAGTTGAAATTATTTTTGAAAAAATTAATATGGCGGTTCCATGATGTCATAGCGGACTTAAAATTTGCCATTTTTTGATTTTGTTTGTGAGGATGTAGATAACGATTTTAAAACATTTAATATGTCAGATTCACTATGACGGTCTAAAAATTTTACATTTTGTCCAAAATTGCTACTAGGGGGCTTTCAAGGGTGTAGATTTATATTAGCTTAAGAGGTTAAAATTATTTTTTTGAAATACAATATTGTGGATCTAATATGGTGCTTTGAAAATTTTAAGTTATTCACAGTTTTTCACATTTGATATTAGGGGGTTTTCAGGGTTATAAGTTATAAATCTGAAGTTAATTTATCATAATATGGGGACCAAAAATTATACATTTTTTCGATTTTGTCTAAAATTGATACTGAGAGTTCTTGGGGCGTATGCAAACTCAATATTCATGATAAAATATGTCGTACTAAAGAAATTTAGGCCTAAAGGTCTTTAAATATCAGTATTGAGAGATTTTGGAAGCCTATATTACTAATCTAATGTTAATTTAAAGTTCAAGATAGCGCATTTACTACGGCAGACTAAATATTTGTTTGACCCGGTTTCAAAGAGGATTTATAAAGAGGATTCATATTACTGTGTATGACAATCTAACTATCGAGTTTTCAAGATTCAAGGTCAGAAAAATTTGCGACAAAAAAACGTGTGATCGTTTTCTTTTTTAACTGATCTGTAGGTCATGTGCTATCTTCTTTGGTAACGTTCTAGCTGACAAAGATAAAATTAATTCGGGGAGATGATGCATGAAACGAAGAGGCAAAGGTGTCCTATCTGGTTATTCTGAATAATCTTTGACAGTTTCATTAAAAATAAATATATTAAGATTTTCGAATATACAAAAATGGGGTCATTTATATGCCGCACCCATATTGCTATTGTAGAAGACATAGGGGTTAACAATATACTTTTTTGTTTATTTAATAACGTAGTTGAGCAATGTAACTAATTTATAATTATTTTGCTCATTGTTTGTAGTAAATAATGACATTATAAAATTATAATAATTTTAATAAATAAATAACAAATTATTGACAATAATCGTAAAATGCATGTCGAAAAAAAAACATTTTTTTCGGTTTTTTCAATTTTTCGGCAATTTTTTCCATTGTCCTATATATATATATATATATATATATATATATATATATATATATATATATATATATATATAGCAAAAGAAATAACACCAGTACAGAACTACAAGGTATGCGTCATAAGAGAGGCCCTAGAAATCGAAAAGCGGGACAGCTGAATAAACGAGACGATGCTATACATATTCCAACAACATGGAAAACATAAATAAAAAAAACAAGAAACTAAACACGAGAGACCAGTACACAAGAACCAAATATATCGCACTCGGCAGAGGGGAGGAGCCTGCGAAGCCGCTCGTCCAATCAGAAAGCGAACCAGCTAAACAAAACTCGACATTCATCAAAGGCGAGTAACGAGACGAATTCCATTTGAAAATGCCAAATGAGATTTTGGCGAAACGTCGTGAAAACGATTTTTTGAACGAACGGATTGAAATCCGGAATAAACAAATTATTCATTCCACCATCCGTGAAAACCTACGATATAACATATATATATATATATATATATATATATATATATATATATATATTTCATTTATTGAAAGTAAAACTAAAAACAGAAAAAGAGCTCAGTCCGAACCCTGTTAGACAATTATTTTTAAGAGGAAATGCGATTAAAAATTTCACCTTTTTTTTAAAGTTAAATAAAACCGCAACGATTGAATATTTTTGCATTGAGCTTAATCGAATTATTTTTGTGGACGAAAAAAACAAAAAACTGAAAAAACGGTTTTTTGCTTTTTTATCGGAAAATTTTGACGTTAGGGTAAAAATGGTTTCAACAAAAATTGTAGATCTTTTTATTACCTACAACTTCTGTATTTAACTTTTTTCGATAAGATTCGTAGTTTAGTCGAAATTCTCAAAAAACTGTTTTCACCCCTAAAAATCATCCCCATTTCATCTGATTGGGTCGCCGGTGGTTCGGATTATTTTTCTTTCATTAGTTATGATATTATCTACAATACTCCCTTATCAGTTTGTTGTAACGAATTATTTTTTTTTAAAATATTTTGACTGGTGTAAAACTGGTATTTAGAGAATTATCTGATACAAAGAATTTTTAGTTGTTCATTTCAGTGTGGTTTACAACTGTGGATAAATGGATACTTTTTTGTGACCTTGGAACCATTCCGAGGTACAATAATCTCGTTTAGTTCTTAGTTCAGATAATTTATGAATATCATAACGGATTCAAAACCAAAAACAGAAAAAAGAGAAGGTCTTTTGAATAATTTATGTCATATATGCCTTAGTACAAAAATGCATGGTTCTCGAGTTACAGCACATTTTATAAATTTTCGGTTTTCTGACATTTGGTGATTCAAAATTTAATTTTTATGATTTTATGAATTTACTTTATTCGAAAGATAACCTTCTAGCATTATAATTTAAATATGACTTCTGGCATATGACCGCCATGGCTGGCTCGGACGTAGTCTAATCTGGAGGTCCAATTTTCGATGACTTTTTTCAACATTTGTGGCCCTATATCGGCAATAACGCGGTGAATGTTGTCCTCCAAGTGATCAATCGTTTCGGGCTTATCGGCGTAGACTAGCGACTTCACATATCCCCACAGAAAATAGTCTAGCGGCGTTAAGTCGCACGATCTTTGAGGCCAATTCACGGGTCCGAAACGTGAAACTATGCGGTTACCAAATGTTTCCTTCAATAAATCAATTGTGGCACGAGCTGTGTGACATGTTGCGCCGTCTTGTTGAAATCACAGCTCGTGCATATCATGGTTGTTCAATTGATGAACGAAAAAGTCAGTAATCATGGCTCTATAGCGGTCACCATTGACTGTAACGTTCTGACCAGCATCGTTTTTAAAGAAGTTCGGACCAATGATTCCACTAGCCCATAAAGCACATCAAACAGTCAGTTTTTTTGGATGTAACGGTGTCTCAACATACACTTGAGGATTACCATCACTCCAAATACGGCAGTTTTGTTTATTAACGTATCCATTCAAACAAAAGTGAGCTTCATCGCTAAACAACGGCAATCTTGTTTTGGGCCCATTCACCGAATCTACGCCTTGCTAGGTGATCGTGTGGCTTTAATTCTTGCACGAGTTGGATTTTGTAAGCACGCAAACCAGGATCTTTCCGCAAAATCTTCCATAAAGTGAATGGACACATATCCAATTCCTGTGCACGATGGCGGATAGACCAATTCGGGTCTTCCTCTACGCTACGCTCTACAGCAGCAATGACTTCTTCTGTACGCACTGTACGACGTCTCTGTGAATGCGTATTATCATTTAGAGTAAACGTGGTGCGAAAACGTTCCATAGTTAATCGAATTAATTGCTTTGATGGACGATTATGTTGACCGTAAAATGGACGTAGTGCGCGATACGTATTTCGAACAGAACCATGATTTTCAAAATAAATTTGAACAATTTGGAAGCGTTGTTCAGGCGTCAGTCTATTCATGTTGAAATGCCAAACCAAACTAAACATAAATCACTTGACCGCTGACAAAATGGTCGCCAGTTAAAAAAGTGTTGCCAACTTAAAGTTCTATACCTCTATAAAAAAACACCCTTTATATATATATATATATATATATATATATATATATATATATATATATATATATATACTACCGTAAGAAAGCAATTACAAATCAGGTATTTTTAATTTTTTATACGAATTACACATTTTGTCAGATAATAATTCGGCCAAAATTTATATGTTATTTATAATGTTATTTTTCAATTTTTTTATAAACATTTTATTTTAATAATTTCTTCTTGTATAGATAATGTAATTTAAAAAAGACGACTTACAATCGGTGAATACCAAAATATCCCTACAAACCTTTTTAACCAGAAAACACAAAAACGATGGCGTGTCTCTAGAGAGTCGATCCATTACGAAAAACTTTTAAATACCTGTAATATTGAAAGAAAGTACATAAAATTCACCCCTTGTATAAAATACATAAATAATATATCTGAAGAAATAGATCCAGTTGGTATTTTAAATATTTAATGCAGGGAAAACATCTGTTCGTCCCCACTCAATTGTAGAACTTATAATTATAGTTGATTTCAATTTATGGGTCATGTAACAAACTGAAAGTACGTTGAAAAAAATATGTACGTATACCGACAAATTTCGGGGTCATTTTTTGCTGAAGCTTTATCGAAAACAATTTTTTTTGTTCGTCAAGGAAAAAAAATATTTTCATATTAAAAATTTAGGGGACCTACTTATTTTGAAAATATTAAATTTCACTTTGAGTAATATGATTTGTAGTTTATATGTTCGCATATTAATTTTTCTCTTCTTATACTTTCTATAGATCAGATCTCTGTTAATTTCGACGTTTCTTTTGGGGTAGACTGTCAGCTATCTCTCCATCTTTTTGGTGGTTTTCCTGGCGAACGTCCACCTGCTGATTTTCCTTTCAGAGCGATCCTGAATAGTTATACCACTCTCTTTGTCTTTGTTTACCCCATCTTAGTTTGTCTTGTACGTCACATTCATCCCTGATGTGTATTCTATCCCTCCTTGTTTTACAAAACTATTGTTTGTAGGGTTTTCATTTCAGCAGTGCGTAGCATACTACTACTACAAAAGAAAATATGGAACATGCTGAAGAACAGAAAAAAAAAACAATCAATGAATACGTTCAACTAAGTCCAATCGACAGCCAACAATGGGTCAGCCATTTTAAGGACTTACTCCAGGCACCAGCTACAGAAAACAACGTAGACGAAAACCAACAAGAAAGCGCAGAACTAACAGATGTTAACTTCGGTGAAGCAGAGATGCACCTGACAATTAAGAAATGAAAAACAGAAAATCACCTGGTACCGATCAAATTACGAATGAGATGGTAAAGTACGGAGGCCCCAGCCTTGTCACAGAGCGTACTGTTCTATTTCAAAAAATACTCCGCACAACGTCAGTACCCAACGAATGGCGGAAAGCATCACAATTCCGATCCACAAAAGAGGATCAAAAAAATAACCCGAAAACTACAGGAGAATCAGCCTACTGAACAGTTCAGCCAAATTATTAACCAAAATACTGTCACAACGGATCGTAGACAAATTAGGGGCGTGCGAAGAACAGCAGGGCTTCCAGAATAACCGCTCTACTATCGACGGTATATTTATTATCAGACAGCTGGTTGAAAAATCTATCGAATACGATAAACCGCTGTTCATTTGTTTTGTGGACTTTACACAAGCGTTCGACCGAGTCAAACCGAAACACATAACAGAACTACTGCGAAGAAAACAAGTAGACGAAGCAATCATACGCACAATATACGAACTGAATTCCAAAAACACCATGGTAATTAAAACAAATAACACTCTAACAGAGGAAATCCCACTATCCATAGGAATAAGACAGGGTGATAGCCTAAGTCCAACACTTTTCAATGTAATCATGGACGAAATCATTGATGAGGTAAAAAGCACAAATATTGGGTATCCAATGGGACACAACACCGGTCAGATTATATGCTTTGCAGACGATGTTGCCTTGACAGCAGATAACAGCCAAACAGTATAATATGAAAATGTCTGTGGAGAAAACCAAAGCAATAATAATAGCAAAAGAACCGGTAAGATGCAAACTAATGGTTGATGACAAACGTATCGAACAGGTTGGGAAGTTTAAATACCTGGGAGCACATATAACAAGTAACAGGGCAGTAACGGAAGAAGTACGCACACAAGCCAACAAAGCGGCCATGATATCAGGCCAACTAAGAGACATAATCTGGAACAATAAACATATGACGGTTGAGATCAAAGCAAAAATTTACAAGGTCTGTGTAAGACCGATACTGACCTACGGCGCAGAAACAAGAAATGAAACAACAAAGACAAAACAAATTATGAGAACCACAGAATGAAAACGCTGAGAATGATCACGGGAACAAGTTTAAGAGATATAATAAGAATCGCAAAAATACGCGAGGACAGCGGAGTGGGGGATGTTGTGAAGTGGGTTCGAAACCGTCTTAGGCAGTGGAGAGATCACGTGGAACGAATGGACGATGACAGACTAGCAAAAACCGTGATGAGAGAGAAACCAAACACCAAACGGCCGCCTGGACGGCCCCCCAAAAGATGGAGAGACAGCTGAATTTCGACGTCAAACGAGGATCGATGAGGCATTGTGTAGATAACAGAACTTGGTTCTACCTAGAAGAAGAAGAAGAAGTAGCATACTATTTTTTTTTTGGTATCTTTTTACCTCTATACCAATAATAAAGGTTAATCAAATCACATCAAATGTTTAATATATATGAGACAGGACTGTCTATAGTGTAAAACTCAGGAAAAATTTCATTGAAAACAGGTTAGAAGCGATTTGATACTGCCACTTCTTGGGAAAGAGGAAAAACAGTCATTGCTGTTGATGCGATGAATGCTGCTGGTGTCTATGTACCTCCCATATTCATATATTCGAGACAACATCATTCTTCTCTTCTAGAAAGAGATAATCCTCCAGACGCAATTTATGACTGTTCGAAAAATGGATGGACTAATAAAAATCTATTCTTAAAATGGTCACAACATTTATAAAACTATGTGATAATTATAAAATATTACTCGTTTTAGACAATCATAACAGCCCCTCCACCTCGCCAGCATACGAGTTTTGCAAAAATAAGTTCATTACAAAATTGTCTAAACCGTCATACTCCCTACACCATCTGCGGCCATTAGATGTCACATTTTTTGGCCTTCTGAAAAAAGGCATTCAATCGTGAATATGACTATGTCTCAAATCAAAATATTTCATTTAAATTACTCCGGTCCACTTCATAAGAGATATAACAAAGTAGCTTCAATTGATAACGCCGTAAGGGACTTCCATGGCATGCCATTGACATAAGCCCAACTGATGCAGATCTATTCAGTGCCAATGACTACTATGTCCTAAATACTGCTGCCTTCAATATAGTAAACAGCTCTATAGATGATCAAGAAAATTGCAAGATACATTTGTTACTAAAGATCCAATTATTAATGACTTTGTCGTTATTGATTGAAATATTGTCAGTGACAATCAATTAAATAATGACGAGTCTATTACAAATGTCCTTTTTGCTTCTTCTGAAATAAATTCTGTCTTCTCACTTGTATCTTCAGAACCATCAACATCTTTAAAAGTCCGAAAACGAAAACATAAAAAACGTTCGCAAATAATCATTGCCACTCCAAATAAACCAGTGCAATAGGAGAAGAAGAAGCGCCTTATGAAAGAGAATAACGAACCAAAAGGAAGAGGTAAAAAATGTAAAGAGAAGAAGAAAAAAATATTACGAAAACAAATTAAGAAAGATAAAAAATTTCTATTTAAAAATGAAATCAGTTTATCAGATGGATTTGTTAACAATGGTATTATCTGCCACGATGATACTCCGTTGGCGAGAAATCCAACATTTGTATGATTTGTTGTGAATCTGAAAAATCTAATGAACAGTGGTATAGAAGTGATGCCAAAGATTATATTTGTGATTTTGGTATTCAGCAACAAATTAACTATAATTTTGCACGTTCTGAAAGAAAATTTAATTATATTTTATAAGTAAATAGCCTTAAGTTTTTAATATATATGAACAAGGTTATATTTAATCTTTTATTAGTTATTCTTGTGCTTTGGCTACCATTGCCCTGATGTTGATAAGTTAAAGTTATAGTTTTCAAAAACCAAAAAGTGTATTAATATTTGATTATAAACAAAAGATTTTTGAAATTTTTCCTTGCGTATATATATATATATATATATATATATATATATAATAAGTTTTATTGTTGTAAAGAAATCAATCTTGTTAACAAAGCACTACGCATAACGCAGAAAAGTTAAAAATAAATATAAACAAAAACATATGCAACACAAGAAATTGTGACAATAAAAAACTAAAAAAAAAACTTAGATCAATGATAACAATAAACACGTGATTAAAGTCAGTAATCAAAATAAACAGTGTAAATAAACGAAAGTCCATAATTAACAAAACAGGAACCTAAAATAAAATAAAATAAATGTCTACTAAATTAATTTAAAAGTTTACAGTCAAATAAAATAAAGTAAAACAAGACAAAAATAGCCGTAAAATTACACCATTACACCCATTTTGAAAGCACAAACACACCTTGTTAAAAATGATCAGCAAAATATTCTTCCAGTGAATAATACGGTCGTGTCACAAGAAAGGCCTTAAGTTTTTTCCTAAGCAATTTATCGTCCATAATATTTCTATACTTTAGAGGAATTTTGTTATATATTTTAATTCCCTCAAAAATAAGAGACTGTTTAGTGAGAGTAGACCTGGGAATGGGCAAAGGCAGGCCATTATTACGTGTATTATATGGGTTTGGAGTTGAATAATTTTTTTATGAATCAGTCCCACTATTTCTAAAATCAAAATGCCTATCACTGTTAATATTTTGCCTTGAATAAATAAAGGCCTACAATGCTCCTTCATTTTTACATTAAATAAATAACGCACTGCTCGCTTTTGTAACACAAGAATCGAATTTAATAACTGCCGACTACAGAATCCCCAAAATGCAATTCCGTATCTCAAATGAGATTCAATCAATGAAAAATACACTGTTCTAGCCACATTTGAATCTAATTCCCTTGACACTGTTCGTACCGCATAACACCCGGCAGCCAAGTTCTTATTTAATGCCATTATGTGGTCAGTAAATTTCAACTTATCGTCAATAAGTATACCTAAAAATCTAGTCACTAGCTTATTCCCTATAAAATGATTATTCAAAGTTAAACTATCACAGGTCAATTTTAAACTTAACACGTTGATTTTAGTAAAATTAAAACTTAAACAATTTGCAGCACACCATTCATTCACTCTAATCAAGTTACACTCGATAATATGTTTCAAATCACAGCCATTCTTTTCACGCCATAAAATTGTTGCGTCATCTGCAAATAATGTAAATGTTCCTCGGATATCAATTTTGGTCAGGTCATTTATATATATATATATATATATATATATATATATATATATATATATATATATTTAATGCTCATAAAAAAAATTAAAAAAAACGTGCCTAGACAAAAAAAAGTTCTTACTTTTATGGAAGAAAAATATGACATCCAGACGATGGCACCCCACTGACTAACACTAAATAAAATAAAGATATAACCGAAGAATTTATCAGGGTTTCATCCCCTAAATAAGTATTATCCCCTCCATATCTACCTTATATAAAATTAGAGCCCCAATAAATGTTTTATTGTTTTTATCAATATACATACTTAATAAATAATGTTTAATAAGGGCTTCCAATAAGAATGAGGACAAGGGGCCGGGTTTCTTAATTATAATGAACTTCCTATAGATACAACTGAATTTAATTTATTATACTTGAAAAGACAGTTTTTTTGAAGCTGATCGATGACAAAAAATTAAAAACCTTTTAAATAATTTTTGTTTGAAATGGGATCTTAAAAAAGGAGGAGGTTTTCAATTCAGTTAAATAATATAATAAAAAATACAGGGTGTCTCATAATTGTAGGCAACAAGTAATGTGTCTGTAGAAATTTGATTTTTAAAAGCACCCTAGTCAAAAAAGGAAACAAGTTTTTCACATCGTAGTAAATTAGGGCAAATAGCATGAACAAAATAAAAATGTCTTTTTTTGTTTTCTTGAAAATATTTCCCCCCGTATCTCTAAAATAGAGCAATTGAGGACCTTCAGTACAGGCGCGGATCCAAGGGGGGGGGGCGGTGGGGGCGATCGCCCCCCCCAAGAGCTCTGAGTTCAGGAAAATAGACCCGATTTTGCCTCTTATACTATAGTTTATTCAAGAACTAGAGAAAGTAATAAATCATTTTTAACCATTTTTTTCTTTGCAAACTGTGTTCTTTAGTCCGGTGTCTTTGGCAAAATCTGTTAGACACATATATTTTTCGTAGAAATGGGTTTGAAATTTTATAATCAAAAATACCTGTCTATAATAATGGACTATTTGGGTTGGATAACAATAGATATTTGGAAGTGTGAAGTGTTAAAATGGATTTTAATCCTTGTCAAACCGTCGGAAGGAGGTTTATTTTATCCCTAAGTATTTATGGCATAGAATAGTATTTCGGTAATAAAGTTAAAATAAAAAGCTTTTATAATATTTTTTTATTTCTTATTATTTCACACACACACACAAAACACAATTGTATTTTTATTATTTTTAATTTTGTCATAGAAACCGTTTTAGGCACCTTCAGACAAAAACGTAGTCTTATTCTCTAAAAAAATTCTAAGTTATAAGTTAAATATTTACAAAATAACCATTGTCAAAAATACAAAAAATTAAGCATATATAAAAAAATAAATTAGTCCAAATAATATCAAAATTTTTTGAGGCTTCGGTCGGCTTTTATTATTAATTAAAAACATTTTTAGGACATTTGACGTTTCGGTTTATTTATCTCTTAAACCATTTGCAGAATTACAATTAAACACCAAAAAGAGATTCGAATATAATTAGTTTTTATATGTTACAGTTAAAAATAGACCTATTTATTTTTATTTCTATTGTACTGATATCTTAATTTAATTTACTTTATTATATGGAAATCCGATAGCCCCCCCAAAAAAAATGCTAATTCTACACGCTTAAGAAAAAGACACAAATACAATAATAAAATAATAAAAAACTTACGGCTAATTGGAATTAAATATATATCAAATTAAAGAAAAATATATAAAAAATAAAAAATATATATAAACAGCATTAAACAATAAAATACAACAAAACCAAAAATTTAAATAATAAATTGTGTTTACACAGGTAAATATTACGTATCTAATTCCTAATCAAAGTCAGTGAAGCTATCTTCGCTCAAATTAATTATAATTGGTTCCTCTATGTCACAGATCATGAGATTAAGTTTCCACATTTTGTTTTATTCTTTTATTATATGGATTTTTCCCAATTTTCCGCACTAACTTTATTCAAAAAATCTTTCGAAAGTTCAGTTAAATAACCAATTTTGTAAGTTGTGTTTTTCTAGTAACTCTACCTTTTACATGAGAGAAATATTTCCTTCTCCAACGAACAGTTTCCGGACGATCTATAAGCACAGATTTTCTATTTGGTTTTTTCCAGCAAAAATTAAGTTCTCTGAACAATTTCAAGAGTACAGTTCTTTTAATTTCAGGTAAATCGCGATCTTCATTGATTTTAGTTTGAATTTTGTTGACGGTTGGGTCCTGCTTCTCATAATAAAATGTATGTACAACTCCTTTTATTGCAGTTTCCATCTCTTCTTCCAACGAGATTTTTCTTCTGCCTGTGATCGAATGTGGCTTGGGAGTACTAACAATTCCAGTATTTTTTTTCTCCTTCAGTTGTCATGTTGGAACACATCTCAAAAGAGCTTTTAACATTATTATTCTTCGGAATAATATATAAAAACAAGCGCAAACAAGAAAAATCACTAAGGACACACTGTAAGGTGCACTTTGCTCACTGACAGAAATTAAATTAAACTATGAGAAATTTTATTGTTGCAGTAAATTTATAAAAGCTTATAATTAAATATAATTAGGTTTACGGCACTCCTCAGTTATCTGCGGCACTAGAGCAGGTACGTTGGAGGTTTCGGTAACAGTTTTATTTGTCTCTCTAGTTCTTGAATAGACTATAAGAATGTGTATGCTTGCGATCGCCCCTCCCCTTGCCAAGAGCTTTGAGTTCAGGAAAATAGAACCGATTCTGCTCTTATACTTATACTGCTGGCATCCACCTTGTCGGCAACTTTTTTTTACTTGTGGTCGCCCCCCCCCTCTCCAAGAGCTTCAAATATAGAAAAATAGACCCGATCATGTTTTTTACACTAAAAATAGGACTGTTGCTGGTGTCTACCCCCCCCCCCCCCCCCGTTGACAACTTATTTTCGCTTGCCATATCACCGCCCCCCCCCCCCAAAGAGAAAGGCTGGATCCGCCCCTGCTTCAGTATTAACATGTAATTATGAACCACTGTTTTTTTAACAGATTTTTAAAAGAAGAAGGTTCTAAATTCGACTATAATGCATTTTTTTAGGTATGTACATTGCATTATGTTCAGAAAGCTGCTGCGGTGGTTCCCTATTATATTGCCTAAAATTAGTTCAGTAAAATCCAAGATGGCGCTGATGATATGACGGACAAAAAAATTCATTTTTTCCGATTTTCTCCAAAATAATTTGAAAGAATTTTCGGAGTCATACGTAACGAATCTAATATATTTTTAAAAATTTTGATACGGCGAATTAAAAAAATTTAAAATCTCTCGAATTTGTCCAAAATTGGAATAGAGGGATTTTTAGAATGAAGATTACGAATTTAAAATTATTTTTAAAAAATTCAATATGGCCAATCTAATATGGCGGTCAAAAATTTTATATTTCTGGATTATGTCTAAAATAGTGGGGTTTTGGAGGGTGTAGATTAAGGGTTCAAAATTATTCTTTTAAAATTCAATATGGTGGATTCAATATGGGTGTTGAAAGCTGTACATTTTTCACATTTTTTCAAAATTGGTATTAGATGGTTTTCGGAATTAATTTTTTACAATTTAAATGGCAGATGTAATATGGAGAACTAAAATTTTTTCGATGTTGCCTAGATTGAAATTGGGGTTCTTGGGGTGTGTATTACCGACCTTAAATTGATTTCTTTAGACTCAATATGCAAAATAAAATGTGTCGGACTAAAAAGTTCGCATGCCTCAAGTTCTTTTAATATCGATGTTGGGGGTTTTTGGGAGCCGTTACGAATTTAGAATCAATTTTTTAAAATTCATGATAGCGAATTTGTTATAGCAGGCTAAATATTTGTTTGAGACAATTTCATTAAAAACTGGCATTTGGAGAATTATCAGAATCAAAGATTTTTTTGTTGTTCAGTTTTGCTACTTTAGAAACTCAATTCACAACTAAAAATCGAAAAGATAAATAATATTTATAAAGAAATTGAACCGACTTCTAAAATAGCGCTGAAAAGCAAAAAATAACAATATAAATTTGTATTTGAAATTGAAAGTGTTAAAGTCGGTGTCAAAATATTACCAAATGAAACAAATAACTACTAAGACGATATATATACAAGCCACAGTATTATAAATAAAGAATTTCTCGATCTTTTTATGAGAATTAGGTATTAATTGGTGCCGACTTCAAAGATTATAATTCATGTAAAAATTTCTATTGCTATTTTTTGCTTTTTAAGACTTTATTAGAAGTCGATTCAATTTCTTTATAATTTTTTTTGTGTACACCGATTATTTCAGAATGGCTCCATCGGTAGGAAATTGCTGCAGTGATTTGGACTGAAATTGGTTCCGTAAAATCCAAGGTGACGCTTAAAATATATTGGACAAAAAAGTGAATATGATCCCATTTTTTCCAAAATTGGCGTGGAGGGGTGGTCGAAGGCCTAAATTATGAGTCAGAAATTAATATTTTAAAATTATCTATGACGGACTAAAAGTTATACATCTTTGGAATGTAAAATTGGTGTATGGGGGAGCGGGAGTTCCAGGATTCAATGAAGTTTTCACTGTAATTGGCGCAAAATCGAATTTAGAAGAAAAGCCGAAAAGTCACGTTAAAAAATGATTTTTCTGGGCTTAATTAATGTATAAAATTGAGTTAACAAAAGGTCAACCAATTTGGAATCACCCAGATAGAATAAAATTTGTTCCTCAACATATGCTCAACCCTTTTTGTTCTTTTTAATATTACCTAAGTAGTGAGGAAAATGAAAAAAATGCACAATTAACTTAAACGGGACTTTTGGTGATGTAACTTACCAGAAAATGTACCTTTTAAATACCTGTCGAAAGGTATAAGGGTGTTCTATAGCTAAGTCTTCGCGTTTTCATAGAATATGCCAAATAATCGTTTGCTGCACCATTTTGTTTCTTGAATAGATGTTCTAATGTATCTAGTTGTCTATGGTATTTAGAAACGTCCGATAATTTATTTAATCAAAGCCTGTTGCTATAATAGCGGTATTATTTTTTGTAATTGGGAAACTTCATTTATGGAATTGAATTATTTGAGTATTGCTTTGTCGAAATGAAGATTTATCCAAGGGAAGAGTGTAATGATATGATTTTTATTCTTGGAGAATGGCATCAAAATTGTTTGTTGGCTTCTGGAGTCTATTCTTAAAGGTTTCCTGAAAGAAACCATCCTAACCCAGGCATTTTTGTGGTACTATTAAACCAGTTTCGCGAAAGTGAAAGTGTCAGTTATAAAAAACCTGTTATAAGAAAACCTGTAACTGAGGATGAAGAAAATGTTTTTACTGTACTTGGTTCAGTGATCGAAAATCTCAATATTAGTCAGAATTATATATCCGAAAATACGAACATTAGTCAAGCAAGTGTTTCAAGGATTCTTAACAAATACAGATTTCATCCTTATAAAATCTAGCTTTGTCAAGAGCTTCACAGAAATGATTTTGACAACCGAAGTGAATTCTGCTTGTGGGTGTTAGATAAAGTGGCAGAAAATGAACACTTTTTTGGTAATGTGTTGTTTAGTCATGAATGTACTTTTCAAAACAATGGTTGCGTGAATAGACACAACTTCCATTACTATTCTGATTCAAATCCGCATGGATACAGAGTTATGAGAAACCAGAATATGTGGTTGGTTAACGTGTGGGGAAGAATACTGGATCCATACTTAAATGGACCTTACTTTTTTGAAGGATCTTTAAATGGTTTGATGTTACGCGATTTTCTTTTATACCAACTTCTAGTGTTGCTAGAAAATGTCCTTTTCAATACTAGAACAACTATGTGACTTCAACTGGATGGAGCTCCGCCTCATAAATATCAACTTTCGAAACAGGTGGATTGGGAGAGACAGATTTCAAAATTGGTACCCGAGATCTCCGGACTTAACTCCACCAGATTTCTTTTTATGGGGATACATAAAAGGAATCGCCTACAATGCGTCCCTGACGATACCACAAGATATGAAAGTGCGCATAGGAGACGCTTTTCAAACTGTAACCCCTCAAATTTTGTCCAGAGTTAGCAGTAGTTTCGAAAAAAGAATATGTAAGTGTTTGAAAATGAATAGTCGACATTTCGAACATCTACTATAAATATTTTGTTTCTGTTATGTGCTATCTTCAATATGTTTTTACCATATTTGCTGTTATAGCCTGTTGGATGACTATAAATCGCGTTTCGAGTTTCTGAACCTAGACAACTAGATACATTAGAACATCTACTCAAAAATACAAAATGGTGCAGAAAACGATTATTTAGCGTATTCTGTATAGTATGAAAATAATTTTAAAAAGTAACTATATTAGACCCCCATATATCCCAAAAGTAAAACTTTTTGAAAGTCTCTTATTTTGGCCGCAATATTCTGTGCCGTATAGAGTGAATAACTCTGTATTTAAAAAAAATTGAGATTTAGTAATCAATTAATTTTTTTATTTCTAAATTTTGACTTTGTTGACTTTATTATATTAAAAAATGCAAATCCTAGGACTGGGATTGTATAAAAAAAGGTGGATAATGTCATGATAAGAATTTTGCTTCATTAAATTATAAAATATGCTTGCGGAATCGGGGCTTAGAATTATTTTAAAACACTTTATATAGAGGAGGAATATATATATATATATATATATATATATATATATATATATATATATATATATACATATATATATATATATATATATATATATATATATAATATGCCCTAAAATTTGAGTTAATTATTTTATTAAACTGGGAATAGACTTTTGATTCCTCCTCTATATAAAGTGTTTTAAAATAATTCTAAGCCCCGATTCCGCAAGCATATTTTATAATTTAATGAAGCAAAATTCTTATCATGACATTATCAACCTTTTTTATTCAATCCCAGCCCTAGGATTTGCATTTTTTAATATAATAAAGTCTACAAAGTCAAAATTTAGAAATAAAAAAATTAATTTATTACTAAATTTCAATTTTTTTTAATTACAATTTTTTTTTGAAAAATTCTAAATTTAAAATAATTCAGCATTATATTTAATTAAAGTTTTAGTAATTTGGCAATTTAAATAAATTGAAAATACTAAATAAGGGATTAAAATATAGTGCAAAAAATTATAGAAATACTTATCTTGTACAAAACATAAAAAAAACTATTGTAGATATCGAATCGATGACACTCCACCGACTGACACTTTATATTGAATAAAAAGATACAACTAAAGTATTTATCGGGTTTCATCCCCTTTATAAGTAGTACCCCTTCCACCCCCCGGTTCGGATAATACCAAAGCCAATATTGTGTTTATCGACATTCGACTGTTTATAATTAGATTATATTTGACATTGTTTAGGTTTTTAAAACGTTTAAAACGCGTTTTTGTGTTGGAGAAAGGGGTTTATTTGGTTCCGGGTTTAAAATCATATATTTTAGACGTTGGACTCCCAAACTGCTAGAGAAATTAATTAAAAAAAGTCCAAGATTTTTTTATTTATTCGTTCTTTTTCCGAAAGGTAAATTTCTTAAAAAGCGAATTACTGAAATGATATAATAAACAATAAAATTTTAAAAAGTAGAAATGTGTTTGTATAGTTAGTATTATCCATACATATATATATATATATATATATATATATATATATATATATATATATATATATATATATATATATATATATATATATATATATATATATATATATATATATACAGGGTGATTCAAAAATCGATCACGAAACTTAAGGAGGTGATTCTACTTGACAAAATAAGGGTAGAGCTTCATATAATTTTTTTTCAAAATGTCATTCGTTTTCGAGTTACAAGCCGTCCAAGTTCAAGTTTTTATTTTTTGTTTTTTGAATTACTCGCTTACAGGAAAACCGATTTGACTAATATTTGAAAGATAGGCTAAGTCTTCTGCGCTTCATCATTTTAGTAACAATTCACATTGATTGTTTGCCGCTAGAGGGCACTTTACCTACATTGAAAATTGTTTTTTGTCATAATTTTTTAGTGTTGACAGCTACAGTAGTTTTTGGCATAATTTCTGAAAGACTGATGCCAGGCCTGTCCAGAGCTGTCAGTTTAACATCAAATAAATTCGCTTTTTAAACTATTTAATTTATAATCTTAAAATAACTAATAATGGCTAATCACCAATATTCAAATATCGAATATTGTGATATCCATTTTTGTTATGGAAAAGCAAATGGTAATGCAGAGTTGGCAAGAAGATATTATATGGAGAGTTATCCGGAAAGAAATATCCATCATGCTCAAACATTTTCCAGTGTGCACAGGAGGCTTGCGGAATGTGGTTCCTTTAAAAGTTATAATGGAAATAGGGGAAGACCTAGAACTGCTAGAAACGTGCAACAAGAAGAAAGAGTGCTTGAAATTATTGAACATAATCCAGGTATTAGTACTAGAAAAATTGGGAATGAAGTGCGGCTCTGTCAGGCTAGTTCATGAAGGATACTAAGAGAAGAACAACTCTACCCGTTTCATTCAAAAAAGGTGCAGGCTCTTTATGACGATGATCGGCCGAGACGGTTGGAAATGTGCAATCAGATCCTAGCTAAGTATGAACACGATAATCGATTAATTGGCGTCATATTATTCACTGACGAAGCTGGTTTCACTCGTGATGGCATAACAAATCTACACAACATCCACACATATGCTTACGAGAACCCAAACAATGTGGTAGAAACGAAACATCAGCGTAGATTTTCACTAAATGTGTGGGCAGGGATAATAGGAGATTACCTTATTGGTCCTCATTTCTTTGATGGCCCATTAACTGGTGACGTATACTTAGATTTTATCCAAAATCGTCTCCCATTGTATCTGGAAGATGTGCCATTGGAAGTAAGGGCCAACATGTGGATCCTCCAAGACGGAGCTCCGCCCCACTTTAGTATACGTGTCCGACAATATTTGAATGCAACGTATCCTGAGCGATGGATAGGACGAAGTGGACCACTGGCATGGGCAGCGAGGTCACCAGACCTTAATCCTATGGATTTTTTCTTTTGGGGTCATTTGAAACAATTGGTGTACGATATTCCAGTAATCAACGTCGAGGATCTTCGCTTCAGGATAATCGAAAAGTACCAAATTATTAAAGAAACACCAGAAATTTTTCATCGAGTTAGGCGACATTTTTTGAAGAGTGTTAGGAAATGTATAGAAGAAAATGGGGGACATTTTGAGAATCTTTTTTAGTTTGTTTAGTACTGTTTCATTAATTTTTATCAATTAAATGTATATCGCAATAATCCATAATATGAATATTTACTGATTAGCCATTATTAGTTATTTTAAGATTATAAATTAAATAGTTTAAAAAGCGAATTTATTTGATGTTAAACTGACAGCTCTAGTATACTTTGATAGCTATTTACCTGGTAGCTGGTGGTACTGAAATGAGAAAAGTAAATTTACCACTTAATTTTTAAGGGTGATTTACGTCTAAACCGTTGGGTTTAGCGATGTAAATAAAGAGCACCTTTTTTAAAGGCCTGGCATCAGTCTTTCAGAAATTATGCCAAAAACTACTGTAGCTGTCAACACTAAAAAATTATGACAAAAAAACAATTTTCAATGTAGGTAAAGTGCCCTCTAGCGGCAAACAATCAATGTGAATTGTTACTAAAATGATGAAGCGCAGAAGACTTAGCCTATCTTTCAAATATTAGTCAAATCGGTTTTCCTGTAAGCGAGTAATTCAAAAAACAAAAAATAAAAACTTGAACTTGGACGGCTTGTAACTCGAAAACGAATGACATTTTGAAAAAAAATTATATGAAGCTCTACCCTTATTTTGTCAAGTAGAATCACCCCCTTAAGTTTCGTGATGGATTTTTGAATCACCCTGTATATATATATATATATATATATATATATATATATATATATATATATATATATATATATATATATACAGTGTGACCAATAAAGTCCACATCATACGCGATTTTTTTTATTAATAGCTTTATTCGAAATTAGACTTTGGCACCAATTTCTGCATCGATTGAGATGAAAATTAACCAAAAAAAGTAGTAGTTTGTGATTTGCATTATCTGTCAAATTAAAATTTTTTTCCAAAAAAAAATTCTGCATTGGTTTTTTTGTTGGAATGTGTTCATTTCGGCATCCTATAAAAACATATCTCGATGGGAACTCTGAAAGACCTGTGCAAAAAAAATGGCGAACCAAAAATGGTCACAATTTTCGGTTTTTTGAGTTTATTTCGAAAAGTAAAAGTTGTGTCGAAAAATGTAGAGAATTAAAAAACCTATCGATTCATATAATATACATTATAGGTGTCGCCACTAGTTATTGATATATATTTATTTTCGACAAAATTTACCGTTTTCATTTAAAAAAAAAACATTTATTAATAAATCACCGATTTAAAATTTAACGTAAATATAGGTATTATCATTCTAAAAAAGAATGTCAATCCCGGATTTTTTTATTTTCTGAGAAATTCGATGTCAAAGTTGAAAATTCAACCCCAATTTTCCGCTTTCCCAATTAAGATACCATGCTCAATTTTAATGGAAATTGTTTGTATTGTTTTATGTTTTGAAGATTTATTGAAAAAAAATTATTTTTCAATCGTGGGCCAAGAAATTTTGCAAAACCAGTTTTTGCACCAAAAAAATTGCGATAACTTTTTACCGAACGGAGATAAAAATTTTTTAATGCAAAAACAAAAAAAAATAATTTTGGATAAAAAAAAATGTTTTTTTTTTCAAAAATTCATAAGGTTGTGGCAAATGAATATTAAGGGCGCAAATTTGCAGAAGATGCTTTTTAATATTTGTACTTTACCTATGAATTTTTTGGATTCAAGAAATACACTTCCATACGGTCTGTGAACCTTCGAAAATTGGGCCGAATCTAATCAAAAATAGATGCTGCAGGCCGCTGTCGGTGGGTTGCCATAGTTCAGGCGCACTATTCATTGGCGCATCAAGGAAACTTATGCATCACAAGTAATATTTATAATATTATTGTTGTTTTATTAATTTATATGATAGTAACAATTTGTTTAGTCATATTAATTATTAATTTGTTTGTTAACAAAGTTTTTACAAAAAATTATAGAGAAAATCATACAAATATTCAATTATATATATTATTATATTTATATTATTATCTAACAATTTATTAACAAAATTTTTACGAAAATTTCAGAAATTTCTGAAATATACAGATTTGTGTGATGGACAGTGCGATAATTGCTTTGAAAATTTTATTTCCTGCGATTTAGAAAACGATGCTGACAATTCAGAGGAAATTAATAATATGTGTGCGAATGATTTTGACTATGAAAATGTTAATAATGATGAGAATGATATGTACAATGAAATTGAGAATAATGATGAAAATGAGTAGGTGAGAGTAATAATTGCGATGATGAAATGTACGCCGATTGCATAAAAGTAATAGAAAAAAAAAGAAAGATGAATGTATAATTGATATACTATATTTATATGATTTTCGCACTTAATTTTAATGTATACTCAAAACGGTGTATATCTTTAAAAATTTAGTAATTGTAACGGTTTTTAGTTGCCATACATCCAAAAAAAATGTCCCTCGTAAATATGACTAGGGTCGTTCATTTCGATTTTCTGTCTTCCTCTCGGAGTACATAAAAATAAGTTAATTCTAAAATTAAATGAACATTTATATTTGTTTTATAATTTTTAACGTGTTGTATTACCTAAAATTTAATAATTCTACACAATATCCCATTACTATTTTTATAAAAATATGAAGGTTAACAGGCTTACCTATTCCCTGCCTACTCCAGACACAATAGAAATCAGAAAATACAAAAAGAGATGATGGTTTGCCCTCCTTATTTTTATTCAAAATAAAGAAAGAGATAAAAGATATCCACAGGTCCGCAGCAAGGAAACACAAAAAAAACAGCTGTTATTTACATAACCTTGTCTCAGACTAACTGTTTCTTTATTTTGCCCTTCTATAATAACGGCTATAATATATTATTAAACGCATTTTATGTACTTTGTCAACAACGTTGTGATATTTAGGTGGAACTTCGATTTTAAAATTTTTGTGTATAACATTTTTCTTCCTTAAGGATATTTACTTTGTGAAACTTGCTTATTAACCATTAGACAAATTTCTTGTTAAATATCCGGAAAAGAAAATAACAGAATGAGCCACTCCGATCCTGTTACAGTTGCCCAAAAAAAAATGTCACCAGTTTGATGCATTTGGCAAATTTTGACGTAAAGATATACACCGTTTTGAGTATATTATTAAATATTTATATGACGTATTATATATTATTATTATATTTTTATATGATTTGCTCATAGAAATTTTTATAAAAAATTTGTTAATAACTATTAGGTAATAATAATATAAAGGAAAAAAAACAGTATAATATGTAGTATATAATTGAATATTTGTATGATTTTCTCTATAATTTTTTGTAAAAGTTTTGTAAATAAACAAATTAATAATTAATATGACTAAACAAATTGTTACTATCATATAACTTAATAAAACAACATAAATATTATTAATATTACTTGTGATGCATAAATTTCCTTGAAACGCCAATGAATAATGCGCCTGAACTATGGCAACCCGCCGACAGCGGCCTGCAGTAGCTATTTTCGATTAAATTAGGCCCAATTTTCGAGGGTTCACAGATCGTATGGAAGTGTAATTCTTGGATCCAAAAAATTCACAGATAAAGTACAAGTATTAGAAAGAATCTTCTGCAAATTTGAGCCCTTAATATTCATTTGCCACGCCATTATGAATTTTTGAAAAAAAAACGTTTTTTCCATCCAAAATTAATTTTTTTTTCTGAGATTGGAAATGCTACATCTAAATCTAATGCACGCATTAAAAAAAATTTATCTCCATCTGGTGAAAAGTTATCGCAATTTTTTTGGTGCAAAAATTGGTTTTTGTAAAATTTCTTAGCCCACGATTTTATTTTTTTTGGTAGATCTTCAAAATATAAAACAATACAAACAATTTCCATTAAAATTGAGCATTGTATCTTAATTAGGAAAGCGGAAAATTGAGGTTGAATATTCAACTTTGACATCGAAATTTCTCGGAAAATAAAAAAATCGCAGATTCCGAGTTTGACATAACTTGATTCTACCTAGAAGAAGAAGAAGAAGAAGAAGATAGGTTTTTTAATTCTTTACAATTTTTGTTCGAAACATTTTTCGACGCAACTTTTACTTTTCGAGAACTGAAAAACCGAAAATCTTGACCATTTTTGGTCCGCCATTTTTTTTTGCACAGGTCTTTCAGAGTTATCATCGAGATATGCTTTATAAGATGACGAAATGAACACGTTCCAAAAAAAAAAAATGTTACATTTTTGTTACTGACGAAAATCTATTTTTTATGGAGTAAAAGATGGAATTTTAAATCCGTTCAATTTTTATATTATGGTTTTTTTTATTAGAAAATTTGAGTCTTTCCAATAAAACTATTTTCTTAATATTAATGTGTATTACTTTTAGACACAAACTACGTTTTCAAAAATAGTTATTTTGTGAAGTTACCTTATACAGGGTCAAAAACATATAAACTTTGCATTACATGTGACCAAATTTTAAGAGCCCTGTTTGAATTTTGTAGAAAAACACACATTTTATATGGCGCTACTTTAATCAAAATATGTCTGGAATGAAGCATTGTCAAAACTAAGAAGTTTCATGTAGGTTGCGTTGAGTTTTATTCTGCAACAGTGGTGCAATTTACAAAAAATTGACAAAAAATCTAAAATATCTTTATACAGCTGAAATTTTGCACATGGGCTTAAAATTGCATTTAGAAAAACTTTTTTTAATAACTTTTTTTCGATATTTCGAGATATAACCCCAATTTTGATTTTTTTTTTGGGAAAAATTAAAATTTGACAGATCATGCTAATCACGTGACTACAATTTTTTTGGTTAATTTTCATCTCGATCGAAGCAGAAATTGTTGCCACGTTAGCAAATTAACAACAGAATTTGAAAATTTAAGTTTTTTTGAGTATTTCTTCAACCTAATATAATATTTGCTGTCTTGTTAACTATTTATGAAATTTCAAGGTCTAGAAAGCGATTTGTTTCATCCTATATGTACCTCCTAATTTCTTATTTAAAAAATGGTAAAGTTTTTCAACCGGAAGAAACGTAAAGTGTGGATTTCTTCCTTCCGTTATTCGGAAACCCCGCAAATGAGATCTAGCTTTACATATACGACTAGGCGAGATTACCGAGAAGCCTTATTTAAAATATAATCAGTGGCGGAACACAATAGTAAATACGTTTTAACATATAATTGGAATTCTACAACGTAAGCTTCAACAAATCACATCCATATACAAAATTATCGAATATTTTTTGTTATCCCTATAGCAGTGCAGATTCATATTGCTTAGATTTTAATCCGACAGAGTACATGTGGGATCAACTAAAACGCCGTATATGATGAGGAAATTCGGTTCCTAGTATAACTTGAGCTTCGAGTCACCAATATGAATCAAACACAATTTATTAAGAATACATTTTATTTTTACTTACAAGGAGGGTACCCGAAGTATCCTGCAAGTTGGTTCTTCTGGAAGAATGAGATTCAAAATAAAATTTCCATTTGCATTTTATGTTTATTCTTGCTTGTTGTCTGCCTTCTTCCTGGCCTATTTATATTATTACGAACGATTAGGAGAACCTTATTGATACGCCCTCGTATACAAATATTCCGATGCGATGACTTATCTTTATAATAATGTGCCGAAAGGAATATTATATCGATGAGTCATAGTATTTCTAAGTAGTTCTCAACTTTTATGCTAGTAACTTCTAGATTTGTATAGTAGATTTTATAGGTATATAAATAGGAATAGAATATGAGTTTTAAGTTAGTGATATAGTTGTATTTGAACAGTGAAGATATTAAGAAGTAGTAATTAGATAGTTGTCATTTACCTGTGTTAAGAAGTTGTTAATTTAGATTGGAAGTAGTTTAGTGAGAAGTGTTGCGTTTTATTCTGTGGACCCAGTGAGCGATAATGGTAACAGTAGGGACAGGATATGAAGATAGTTGTATAGTTGTATTTGAATAGTAAAGACATGGGATCTTCTTTGTATATCTTGAGTCGGGTAGTCCCATAGACTCGCTTGTTGTATTGATGAACTTTTTAAAGCTTTGAATGAGAAAATTGGAAATTTGGCTTTTGAGTTAGATAATTTAGAAAAAGGTGACCCAAGTTAATATTCAAGACCTCTCTAGTCGTTTAAATCTAGTTTTGCTCTTGGTGATCCAGGTAAGAGCACCAAAGGACAGAATAGATCGTAAATGATAAGCTTGTATTCAAGACTTAATTTGCTGTTTGTGTGCAGTAACGAGTAGAAAGCGATTTAAGAGATCTTCGCTTTTGCCAGGATATAATTGGTATTTTTTGACTAATTAAGTCTCCTATCGAAGACTAGTCCCAAGTATTTATCACTATTCCGCCAGGGAATGCGAGTATTAGATATGGATAGCCGATCGCCCATCCATCTTTTAAATTTATTAGTGTGTCTTTATATTCTCAGTATTACGAGACGAAAAGAACCTGGGGAAGTCGCAAATGCGGTGTCATCGGCAAATAGATAAAGTTTGCTCCTATCGTCAACAGGAATGTTTGCTGTGTACAGATTAAACAATGTCGGAGATAGGGAGCCTTGAGGCACAGCAGCCCTGATTTGTTTAAAACCGTATATTACACCGTCCATTGACACTACAAATGACCTGTCTTCTAGGAAACTAGACTAGATAGCTTGGAGTTCCCAGCCTGATTACAAGACTTATAAGACTGGGAATTCCAAGCTATGAAGATATTGAGAAGTAGTAATAAGATAGTTGTGAATTAGCTGTGTTAAGAAGCAGTTAACATAAGTATTTGAAGTAGTGAAGGGTGTTGTGTTTTATTCTGCTGACCCAGTGAGCGATTTTTAAAGTAGTAACAATATCTATTCTATAACTTTGTCTATGAGTGTATTTTTTGTAATTAAAAACATTCAAAATCGATTTTTGCGTTCATGCTAAATAATTTGAGCAGGGTGTTCCAGGTGGTTTCCTTTTCAATTATATCCGTTATTCAAATATTGTTTACATATAGAAGAAAATCTAATAGACTTTCTCAGGAAAATTTTGCGTTCTGGATAAATTGTTGAAACTGGTACTGGTGTAAAAGTGTATGCTAGACATCGTAAGGAACGCACAATCTTATCTAAAACGGAGATGTCTGCACCCCATACGATGTTAAGTATATCACCGAAAGAAAAAATCGTCGATCGTCCCATTGGTGAATTGTTCTGAAGAGTTTGTTTTTTTTTCAAAATATTATTAAGGTTTCCTTTTGAGATGCCTTTGGCGATGTCACAGCTCATAAAACCTCAGTAGATCTACAATTTATCATCCCATTGTTTTCTTTTCTTCAAAATTGATGCGTATGTTGAGATGATCAAACTAAAATGGTTTCATTTGGTGTTAAACAATGTTATAGAATAGCTGCTTATATTTCGGGAACTTTAAACGTTGGCGTTGCTAGTTGACAGATGACATATCCACTTAAGACATTTTAGATGGTATAGGTACTCAGAACCTTCTGACATACGGACGAGTGTCGTTTGCAGCAACTTCAACGAATGTGCAATTATTTTTCCAAACTTTTGATGTGGTTTATCTTATATGATGTAGATTTGTTTTACATAAATATGTTAAAAAATATTTGTGATTATGAAATTTGCTAACAGTGGAAAGAACTGAAATAGGAGCCTGTGGATAAGGAACCAGAAACTTCGAAATAAAAAAAATATCCCAGACCAGAGATCATCAATATGTCCATCCGGAGAACAATTAAAAACTAGTCAGCGTTACACAGATCGTCCAAAAACAATTGGCAGACTGTCACCTGGTCGTTTTTGTAAATTCTGATTTGTGCTGATTGCTTTGTTATTTCTCTACGAACAGGCTTATTATGTCGGATAGTAAAGTAGCTATCAATAAGCTGAGTTCTCATGTTGTAAGTTCCAATATAATCTGGGAATGAAATAATAAAGAACTTTACAAAAAAAGATAGGAATATAATTGGAAATTCAATTATTGGACAAATTTAAGAATTAAACAAGCGAAGATACTTCTAAGAAATTATGACCAGAATAAATTCAAGGACCTAAGTAAAAATCAACTTAAAATTCTAACAGGAATCCTAACACTGCCACCTGAGGAGGCATCTTTAAAAAATTAGACCAATAGAGAGGGAAGAATGCAGGAGCAACAACCAGCTAAAATATTTATCAAATGGTCTTAAGTCGAAGCTTGCAGAAACCTCACGAATTGTTGGCATATTTGATAGGGAAACGAAACTCTAACCTGATTTTGGCACGTATTTTAGATGGGTTTAAAATCTTTATAAAGAACATGTAAATTTATTAAAGTTTATTGATACTGAAATTTAAATCATTTTGACTGTTATTGATGGACTATTTCAACATACTTAAAATTCCATTAAATCTGAAAACACTAATGAATTTTTGTTAACATATGGTTTGCTTTGCCATTAAAAGTCACATATGCCAGAATAGTTATGCATTTAGATAAAAAAAAACAAATATGTAGAGACCAAATTTAGATATTTTGAGAAGTTGTCATATTTTGTACATTTTATGAAAAGCAGACAATGAAAAATAAATACTTTATCAGTTTTTCTTTTCTTTCATTTGTATGATAAGACAACATCCACCTGGTTTAATATACTTTAGCCAGTTCTTTCATTAATTTTATTTCTTACGATGAAGCAACTACCAAAAAACGAACCCATCATGGGCAGAAACTTGTCAAAATCCAGTATCTGTCCCAAATGAGTCGTCTCATAATAGTTTCCTGGTCCTCTTGAGGTGGTTTTGTATGTTATAGCTCATAAATTACCTGAAAACCAGACTTTTATCAATTTAATATTACTTAAACTATTTGAGTTTCCAAAAAATGGTCAAAATGTTTGAGATTCTGAATGAATTCAGAAAGCACTTCTAGATGTTTGAGTTCAGCCTGATGTATACTCATAATTTTATTGTTTTATTTTTTCTTCTATTAATTTTTCAAAAATTGCCGTTTGCTAAATGGTTACGCCACTGATGTAACTTAATCTTATGAAAAGGGATATTATAGTTTCCAAATTAGATTAGATATATTTAGTTCCGTTACACTAATAGGGTATATAATACCTACTTAAATACCTGATGTTAAATTTACCCATCACTTTGTCATTATGTTATTCTGTTATTTGTTTTTTTATTATATTTGTAAATATTGAAGAAATACCAAAAAGTCTAATAAAACAACTTATTTTTGTGAGTCCGTCTTAATGCATTAAATAATGAGTTTCGTTTAACTTTTTATATTTATAATCTTTTCCTGCTAAATTCTTTATTGTTTTTCTACCTCGAAATAAAGAAAAGTTTACTGGTCGCAAAAAAAACAGCATTTTTATCAAAAGATGGCAATACATAAATATATATATATATATATATATATATATATATATATATATATATATATATATATATATATTATTTTATTTATTGTGCTTTATTGAGAACACATTACAATATATATGCTCTCAATGGACCATCAACCGAAGTCCTTCAGCTCGTGAATGTTTACATTTTGATAATATTCATTTACTTCTACTGTCCAAACAAGCAGGATATTCATAAAGGAAAAAGACAAAACAAAAAAATGACCAACATTATTGTAACATCATAAAAAGGCCCTCCAATAGCGTACGGTTTGGAAATCATATATATATATATATATATATATATATATATATATATATATATATATATATATATATATATATATATATATATGTACATAAATATATATACATATATATGTATATATATTTATGTACATATATATATATATATATATATATATATATATTACATATTAGTCTGTTTGTATTTTGTAGGGTTTTAGGTTTATTTTCTACGAGTTAGTTTTACCTTTGTCAGTTTTCTTAGAGACGTCTATGACAGAAGGTCTGGAACTTTTTATAGAATTCTATCTCCTTATTTTTAACATGGAATGCCTATGATAAAAGGTCTAGAAATCATGTAGTATTTGAAATCCTTCTAGAAAATTAGGGAATCTTCCGGTATCGACCAAAAGAGTATATAAAGGGTCTAGATCGGCTTTCGGGGACAGTATAGTTTGAGAGCTTGTCGACGCAACTTGAATTAGATTGACAAGTGTCAAAAGTGAGGTTGACAATAAAAAGTTATAAAAAAAATACAGTGTGTACAGTTTGTTTGAAGATAAATATATTTAGAAATAGAAGTATTCAAAATAATTTCAAATATTACGAGTAATGTAACGGGACTTTGTTATTAATATTTTGACAATTATTGCCTGCCTTTTTTATTGTCTTACAGGGGAGCGTTGGTTTTCTCTTCCTGAAATATGAAATCCTGAAAATTTCAGTGATATTAGACAAATTAATATCTTTCAAAAATATTGGGAAAAATAATTAAATTCATCGAAACAAATAAATTCTTACGTATTAATCAATCTGGGTTTAGGCAGGGTCATGGTTGTACTACAGGTCTGATGGATATTATTGACGACATTTTTGAGACTACCGGGGGGCAAGTTGACTTTGTTTATGCTATTCGACTACTTTATAGCTTTTGATTCTCTGAAACATGAGGTATAAAGGGGTATTTTTCACTATATTGGCTTATCGGAGTCAGCGATAGAGATGTTATCAAACTTTCTATCAAGAAGAACACAGGCTGTTGTGCATAAGGTACAGCAGTCTTTCTTTTCCGGCATTGCTACTAGTGTTCCGCAGGGATCACCTCTCCTTTTTAGTTTATATATTTTTATGTTTTTGTAAACAGTACTACTATGCTGATGATGGTAAAACAATTTGTCTTTCACCCTTATGAATAGCCATAGGCAGTGTCCACTATAAATTTTGATTTATATAACTTTGTGCAATTTTCTTGTGGTCATTCTTAACAATTAAATTCACAAAAAACAACAGCTATTTTATTTGGTAAGAAGAGTGATAAGAAGCGAGCTTATAAAGGAGAATAATGTTAACTTGAATTTTAAAAATTAATTAAAGATCTTGGTCTTTATGTAGACCAAGATGTAAGGTTTTCTTACCACATCACATAGTCTTTAAAAAAAGCTTATATGACCTATAACTTATTTTCGAAAATTGTCATTTTCTGAATAGGGAAATTTGGGTTTTGCTTCGCGCTGAATTACTGTGATGCTGTCTATGGCCCAAGTCTGTTTGTCCTGGATACTAACCGAATACAAAGCTACAAAACTCTTGTTTAAGACTGTTTCATGGGATACAGAAATTACTTACCGATTAACTTAAATCGGTTAGATATGCAACAATAGCGACTGCACTCTACTTGTCAGTTTTTCCCAATAATTAATCAAAAATTACCCCCCATATTAGTATAATAAAATCAGGTTTTAGTGCGATGTACCTAATAACAATGTTCGGTTTAAGGGAAGACTTACAATTCCCCTCTACCCCCGCCCCCAATACACTGGAGTTATTCAAGAGGTCATATTATTGCCAAATATTGTATTTTAATGAATATGTCATTGATTTTTTTGTGTGGATCGATGTGTTGGCACTTCTGATTTATTCTTGGATTTAAAATTCGTGAACAAATTGAAATTAATATTTTTGTTGGTAACTAATTACCTAATTTTTCTTTAAATTAAATATTGTTTTATTTTATCATTTATTTCGTTAAATTTTTAATTTTTAGTTTATTTTCCATTATATCTGGTTTTGTGGGTTAGCTAAACAGACGTCAGGGACGTTTTATATCTAGAACGAACTGAAACTAACCCAATATATATATATATATATATATATATATATATATATATATATATAAATATATATATATATATATATATATATGTTCGCATTTTACTTCATATATATATATATATATATATATATATATATATATATATATATATGATATAAAGAACTAAAAAAGAAACTTGAACCAGTCGAAGCTTTGGACAGAATGGAGATCAACGAACTCAATAAAAAAATTACCAACGATATTCGTATTGCTACCAGGAAAATCTGTACCAAGAGTAGAAACAAACAAGACCATAAATTGCAACCAGATACAATAAAACTTATGGAACAACGGAGAAACACTTCCAGAGACGCAGCGGATTACCAAGAAATGAATAAAAGAATAAACAAAGAAGTGAGAAAAGATATTCGAACATATAACACCAAAATAATCGAAAATGCTATAGAAAAAAATGCAAATATGAAAGTTCTAAAATCAAAACTATCTCCAGGTAAACATAAAATCACCAACATGAAGGATCAGCAAGGTAACATAATTTCAGATAACAAAGACATCGCCGCACATATTGAACGGTTCTACATCTTGCTCTACACCTCTACTATACCTGATCCAAAAATTTCAAACACCTTTATTCGTAACGTTGGATCAGAAGATATTCCCGAGATAACAAAACAAGAAATACGGGCAGCTCTCAAGCAAATGAAAAATAACAAAAGTCCTGGGGAAGACAAAATTACTTGTGAAATGTTGAAAATGGGAGGAGATGTGTTGGAAGAATCAATACAAGTGCTTCTCAATAAATGTTTAAGCCAAGGAAGGATACCGGATATGTGGCAAAATGCAGAAGTCGTTTTACTATTCAAAAAAGGTGATAATACCAATATAGAGAACTACCGTCCTATAAGCCTTTTGTCGCACCTATATAAACTTCTGACTAAAATTCTCACCAACCGACTAACAAACAAGTTCGATGCCTATCAACCAGTGGAACAAGCAGGTTTTCGAAAAGGGTTTGGCACCCTGGACCACTTGCAAACAGTAAGAACATTAATAGAAAAAACAACCGAATACAATTTGCCCCTCCACTTGGCATTCGTAGACTATCACAAGGCATTTGATTCTATTGAAACATGGGCTTTCTTGAATGCAATGGACGACGCTAGAATCGACTCCCGATACTCGAATCTCTTAAAATACATTTATGAAAATGCCGCATTTCACGTAAAGATCAACGACGACTTAGTCACCGATAAAATCAAGATCAATAGAGGAGTGCGTCAGGGAGACACTATATCTCCAAAATTATTTACTCTAGCCCTAGAGAACATTTTTAAAACACTACCGTGGGAGACTAAAGGCATCAACATTGACGGGATATATTTAAACCATCTACGTTTTGCTGATGATATTGTCCTAATTAGCAGTGATATTCGTGAATTGACAGAGATGTTAGAACAACTAAACAGAACATCAAAAAAATTTGGTTTAAAAATGAACCTCTCCAAAACCAAAGTAATTACTAACACTGAAGGAAACATCAATATGGATGGCACAATCCTGGAAAATGTGGAAGAATACACATATTTGGGGCACATCATCAAAATAGGAAAGGATAATCAAACAGCTGAGATCAGACGCAGAACAAAACTAACTTGGGCAGCTTTTGGTAGGTTGGACTACATACTCCGAAACAGTGCCATACCAATGAACCTTAAAAGAAAAGTCTTCGATACTTGTGTATTGCCGGTGGCAACCTATGGCCTCGAAACCATGTCGGTGACAAGGAAAATTGCGGAACAGCTTAGAGTGATGCAGAGAGCAATGGAACGAGCTATGCTTGGAATCAGCTTAAGGGATAAAATCAAAAACGAGGAAATTCGTAGAAGAACCAAAGTCACAGATATAATAAGGCGTGTCGCAGAACTTAAATGGCAGTGGGTGGGACATGTAGCTAGGCAGACTCAGGACAGATGGACGGCAAGACTAACGCATTGGCGACCAAGACAAACAAAGCGTAGTGTCGGCAGGCCGCAGAAAAGATGGCTAGATGACATCAAAAAGCAAGCAGGAGCAAGATGGTTTCAAATAGCACAGGACAGAACAGTATGGAAACAGATGAAAGAGGCCTACGTTCAGGAGTGGACAGAAAATGGCTGAGGAAGAAGAAGAAGAAGATATATATATATATATATATATATATATATATATATATATATATATATATATATATATATATATATATATATATATATATATATATATATATATATATATATATAACTTCGACCACATAGTGGGCTCATCAGTGGAGCTGTACTGAGCCAAAAACCAAATTTACAGAAAATAACAATCTATTTAAAATCTTGATTAATTTTTAAGTCGCCGTGGTGTTACCTGCCGAACCTGATGTCAAACTGTAATCATAAATAGTACAATCAAACATCTCTTAGCGTAAAAAAACGTATTTTATTTTATTTTTTCCGAAAAAAATATCTTTATTTTCCGTAAAAAAATATTAATTAAAGAAGGTTTTATTTTATGTTTGATCACTTAATGAAAAACGTTTCTCGATTGCAAGACTGGTGACGTCACACATAAATAAACAGGAAATCAGTTTACTGATACGGTATTTTAAAATTTCCTGATGTTATTGAGAGATTTTCAGGTTATCTACTCATATATTTCTTACCAATATGTTACACTTTAGTTATTTTTGAAGTTTCTTTGTTGTAAATATCAAAACGGAGATAAATTTTGTGCAAGCCGACTATACTAACCTTTCCTTAGTATATGCACTTTTGATTGAACTTTTTTTAAAAAAGAATTCTGATTTTTATGCTACAGAACTTAAAAACGTGAAAAAGATAATGTAAATATTACTTGCAACTTCCTTATTAAAACAAATCACTGAAGAGTCGCACCAAAAACTTGAGTATAAAACCATGATGTAAGTTATGTCAATAATAAGTTTACACGAGATTATAATAAATTTATTTTGTCTTATAATGCCTTTTTTCTAGAACAAATAATTTGAGATCTTTGTAGGTTATTTATCAAAATATGTAAGAGTTCAGCCGTAAGATATTGCAGTAATACAAAAACACAAATATACTCACATTAAAGTGATCTTCATACATAAAAACCATAGAATTAACTCTTATGCATTTGGGGTCTCTAAGAGCTAGTCTTAACCACTAATTTCACCTTTTAGGATTCGTTAGAACAAAAATAACAACTTTGTGAATATCGATGATCGTTGTGGTACTACGCACCATTTATAAACCATTTTGTACCAGCAAACAAAAATCTATCGAAATTAAATGAACTATCGTCTAGCGTTGTTTTGTTTACTACTATAATGTGACGTCATACGTGTCACGTGACCAGCGCCATCACTCAAATAGCGTTTCTGAGCGCTTTTTACTATTCAAACTTATTAATTACCAAAAATAAAATGGATCTCCAGGAAATATTTATGTACTATGCGTTAAATGTTATAAACAATAATTTTCCAACAGTAATAAAGTATCTTATTACTCAAAAGTTAATTATTCAGTTTGTATTTATAGTTTTATAATGAAATTTTCATCTTTTTACTTTAATAATACATTTTTTGCAAATAAAGCCGAATATCAACTAAATATAAATGGAAACCTTAGCTCAATATGAAATTTCTACAGAAAACTGTATTTTTAACATTTTCCTAGAGATGTTTTTAATGGAAAAATACAGCGTTTTTCGCCGTTCTGTAGATTGCATCCCGTCCCTGGAAACCTTGACCCAAATACGGAGAAACCGAGCGTGTGTCTAAAAATATTACAGACTGGAGCTGAATTAAATTTTAGCTGAAAGAGAAAACGACACCAAATATATTTTTTTCTATATAATTTTTTATAAATAGAATTGATGGTAATAATCACTGAAAAGTCATAGATACGCCAAATAATTCAATGTTTATTTAATTTTATTTCTTTTGAATAACACAGTTTATTTTAAAAATTGTAAGTCAACAATATTAAAAGGTTGATGCTGGTAGCCGTTACTATGTGGTAGTTAATCATCTTGGGGAAATATTTAAAAAGGAACTACTATGTTTTATAACACTAAATTTATTTAGAAAACAGTGACTGCAGTTTCAACTCACACAAACAATTTCTCGCAACAAACCATAAAGAAATTAATAACTAAAAAAACAAAAACAACTAGCCTTTAGTGCAATATATCCCAAAATAAAAAATGATAAAGATAGTTCATCTTATATATCTTTGTCATAGTGTGGTACCCTATCAGAAAACATAGCTAATACTCTTTCCAAACATAACATAAAAGTAGCCTTTAAATCTCAACACAATCTGTTCACTATCCTTTACAATGCTAAAGATAAAATTAATAAATTTGATAAATCAGGAGTTTATAAGTTAAAATGTTCAGAGTGTGATAGCTTGTATATTGGACAAAGTGGTAGAAGCTTTAAAACTTGCTTCTCAGAACACTACTGATCATATAGACTATAAAAAACAGACTGGAGCTTTGCCAACCATTGCTTAGAACACAACCACAGTTTTCCTAATTTAAGCAACACTGACATATTACATTATTCAGCAAAGGGCCAAAAGTTAAATATTCTTGAATCTTTAGAAATATATAAACATAGTAAAAATAAAAATGTAAATTTGCTTAATGACCAGACAGAACTTGGGTTTTCCCCGTTATTTATTATCGCCAAATAATAATTAGTTCCCAAAATTTAGTACCTCCCCTTTGTAATAATGTAATTTCTCAGTCAATTAGCAACATAACATCCAAAAAAGCAGTTGATCTCAATAAACTAAGAGATTCAGAAGTAAAAGAACAGATCGTAAAGGAAATTGACGAAACACTGAGAACGATACAGACCACAATACAATATACACTAGATAATATCAACGACAACTGGGTCAAACTTAAAACAGCGTTAAAGAAGCCAGCTGAAGAACATCTACTTAAAAGTGAGGCATATAAGAAGGAATGGATGACAAACGAAATACTGAACTTGATGAACGAAAGAAGGAAACATAAAAACAAAGACAAACAGAAGTATAAAGAACTGCAGAAGGAAATTCGCTCGAAGATACGTTCAGCTAAGGAAAAATGGTTCGGGGAAAAATGTGAAGAAATTGAACAACTACAAAATAAGCACGACAGCTTTAATACACACAAGAAAATTAAAGAATTAACAAAAAGGCAAGACAGTAGACACAACGTATTGATGGACGAAAGAGGAAACATAATTATGGACACAGAAGAAAAATTGAGAGTCTGGAAAGAATACATAGAGCATCTGTATAACGATCAACGCAATGAGGTAGAAAACGAATGTATCAGCAGTGACACAGGACCAGAAATAACAAGTGAAGAGGTGGAACACACGATAAAAAGAATGAAGACTGGGAAAGCTACAGGTCCAGATGAGTTACCAATAGAAATAATCAAACTCATTGAGGGACGTAATTTAGAAATGATTGTGGAACTGTTTAATAGCATTTATAAATCTGGTATAATACCGAAAGAAT
Source organism: Diaprepes abbreviatus (assembly GCA_034092305.1). Classification (NCBI taxonomy): domain Eukaryota; kingdom Metazoa; phylum Arthropoda; class Insecta; order Coleoptera; family Curculionidae; genus Diaprepes; species Diaprepes abbreviatus. The sequence continues at coordinate 8,726,022 of JASJET010000142.1, forward strand.
GGCTACTAACAACAATAATAACTTTACCTAAAAAGCCAAACGCGAAGCAATGCTCCGAACATCGGACCATCAGTCTTATGTGTCATATGATGAAAATATTCTTAAAGATCATTCATAGTAGAATATACAAGAAATTAGAAACAGAAATCGGACAGACACAATTCGGATTTAGAAACGGACTAGGAACTAGAGAAGCACTATTTGCTTTTAATGTCGTAATACAGCGATGTCTGGATGTAAACCAAGACGTGTTTGTCTGTTTCTTGGACTACAACAAGGCGTTTGATACAGTTCAACATAAGACATTGTTACAATTACTCAGAAATAAAGGAATTGACTCAAGTGACATTAGAATAATAACCAACCTATACTACAATCAAGAAGCTACAGTGCGCATTAATGGCTTCGAATCGGAAAAAATAAAGATAAAAAGAGGTGTAAGACAGGGCTGTGTGTTGTCGCCAACGTTGTTCAATCTCTACTCGGAAGAAATAATTAAGAAAGCCCTGGAGAACGAATCAGCCGGTGTAAAGATCAACGGTCATCCTATTTGTAATATACGATACGCTGATGACACGGTACTCATGGCAGAAAGTATCGAAGATCTCCAGAGACTATTAGATAAAGTAATAGAAACAAGCGAGGAATTTGGTTTGTCACTGAATACAAAGAAAACTAAATTCATGATAATTACGAAGAAACATATCGACAATATCAACCTATATGGAAACAACGAGCGAATAGAACGAGCACGAAACTACAACTATCTAGGAGTAAATATTAACGAGTCAAATGAATATACACGGGAAATAAGAATAAGAATAGAGAAAGCCCGAAGTGCGTTTAACAATATGAAGCAAATATTTTGTAGCCGAAATCTAAGCTTAAAATTGAAAGTGCGATTGCTTAAGTGTTATGTTTTTTCGGTCTTGTTGTATGGTGTGGAGGCGTGGACGCTGAACAAACAGTGTATTAATAAATTGGAAGCATTTGAGCTGTGGGCGTATCGTAGAATCTTGAAAATCTCCTGGAAGGATAGAACAACTAATCAAGAAGTACTTGACAGGATGAACAAACAAAAAGAGGTAACACTGACTGTTAAAATAAGAAAGCTTCAGTACTTGGGCCATATTACAAGAGGCAATAAATACCAATTGCTCCAATTGATTATGCAGGGGAAGATTCAGGGCAAGCGCAGCATCGGGAGGAGGAGGATGTCTTGGCTGAGGAACCTCAGAGAATCGTTTTCTTGCAGTTCTGTTCAACTGTTCCGGGCGGCAGCTTCTAAGGTTAGAATTGCCATGATGATAGCCAACCTTCGCAGCGGAGATGGCACTTGAAGAAGAAGAATTTCTCAGGTAGTTTTTATTTATTGTTAAATTTTCTTATGTTTCTGTATTGAATACTTAGTCTACCTTTGTAATTCAGTTTGAAAGTGACTCTGTGAATTGAAACTGCAATCACTGTTTTCTAAATAAATTTAGTGGTATAAAAAATAGTAGTTCCTTTTTAAACATTTCCCAACAATATTAAATTTTTATGATGTGAAAATCCTGAAAAAAAAAGCTAATTGAAGATATTTATTTTTTATTTATTTAGTCATTTTATTTTAAAAGAAAATTCATTTTACAATTTTACAACAGTTTACAATTAAAAGAATACAAGATAATATAAATTAAGGTTATTGTGATTATAGAAAAAGTGCTTCTTGTTCTGAGCTCCAACGATGACAATAACAATTGATGAAGGAATATTATTAGTTTGAATTTTCAAGTAATTATTGTACAGGGGATCCCAAATTCGATACTTTTATGAGTTAGCACACGTGGTATTAAAGTTGCGATAACACCGTTAGATTACTCCTAAAATATAAAAATAAATCGTTCAAAATGATGTAATATCTTTTGAAATAAGAACGTTACAGGGCATTATAGAAATTGTCAACGTTTGAATTTTACCCTGTATTTTCAAAATAAAAGACATAGAAAAAAGTTGGATCCAAAAATTTGTAGTTTTCAAAAAATATTGGTAATTCAGCATTTTTCTATTGTAAAAATGCTATACGACTTTTAAGTTTTGTTATTAGTTGGCATTGACTGCGAGGCGTGGCGAAAATAAAACAATCGAGTCCTACAGAATGGTCACTATTTCTTGCCATTTGACATTCATTAATAATCATGCCGGGGAGATTAAATTACGCGCACAAAGATTATTTAAACTTATTTATTATTTATGAAGAATGTGATACAGTTATTTCAATACATTCGCGCTCCGACATCCGAAGAAACAGAATCAACACTACCAACGGTTAAAAAGATTATAAAAAACTACAAGAACTTTGGATCTATAAAAGCTAAAAGAAATAGAAATAAACCAGTTGTTAATAAAATAAAGTTACAAAAATTACTTGAGTAAATTTTCAAGTTGACGCCCTTGATCTTTCAAACATTTTTCGCACCGAAACAGGAACTCTTGGGTGGCTCTCCTTACTGACTGAGTATTAAGTTCTTCAAATGTTATTCTGATGCGCTGCGTGCAATCTTCCATAGTAATTATATGTCCCAAACGGTGAGATTTAAGTATAGAACATTATACATAAAATATGTCTAGAATTTTGTGTGCAAATCAAAAATGCAATAATATACAGGGTGTTTGGTACATCGATAGAAAGTTTGGAAGAGGTGATAAAGAATGTCATTTTGAATAATTTATGCCATATATGCATTAGTACAAAAATACACCGTTGTCGAGTTACAGCACATTTTATAATTTTTTTGTTTTCTGGAAATTGGTGATTGAAAATTCAATTTTTATGATACTGGTATAATTTTTCGGTTTGAAATTTTTTTTTTCTTATTCTTTGGTTCATACACTATAATAACAACAAGAGGACTAAAATTAAAATAACACACAGAAAACTGTGCACTTATTCATCTACGAAAATTCAAGTTTCATTCTTAGATTTGCGTGATGTTTTTTTTAACAGTGGGAAAAATAAATGCATTCAATTTATTTAAAAAATAACTTTGTTGAATTACTTATACAGTGGTTTATCGAAACCCGTATCAATAAAATATTAAATCCATTAAATTCGGGACAGATATTCATATTAATGACATTAACAATTTTCTCTATATATTTTTACTTTCCTAAAATTACCAAAATCACATTAAGTATTATTTTACATGTTAGGTTCGAAATATGAGCCATTCTAATACATTTTCAGACCCTTTTCCTCACTTGGGTGGTGGTTACGCCTAGTCTCATTTCTTCCCTAAGTGTGACACCTGCTTCATTCATTATTTCAATAACTGGTTACTGTCCATTACCTCAACTTTATAGACAAGTTCTTTCATACGTCCCCAGATGTGAAAATCTATAGGCGTCGTCTGGGGACCTCGTAGGCCATAATATGGGTCCGTTTCTACCGATCCAACGATTAGGGAATGTTTCATTTAAAAAATCTCTTACGTCAAGCCGATAATGTGCTGGACCTCCGTCGTTCTGGAAAATTATTCTGTCTCTTACGTTCAATGGTATTTCATCCATGATGTTCGGCATTTCATTTCGTAAAAACTCTAATTGTCTCCGTTTAAATGTTCAGGAAAGAAAAATGGCCCAATGAAAGTTCTTCCAATTACCGCTGCCCACACATTTACACTGAATTTCTATTGGAAGTATATTTCTTTTTCATATGCGGATTCTCATCAGCCCAATAATGCAGATTGTGGAAGTTGGTGATTCCCTACCGAGAAAATTTCGATTCATCGGACCATAAAATACTTTTTAAGAAAAGTCCATCTTTCATATCAGCATTTAACAAATAACGGCAGAACAGAATTCTCCATGCTGGATCACCTTCTTCAAGGCCTTGAACCGGGGTGTAATGGAACGGATGTTTCCCTTCAACTTTCAAAACGTTCCACACTTTCCAAGTAGACAAATTAAGTTGATTAGCTACCTTTCTAGTACTCGTGGTTGGATGTGCATCAAATGAATCTAAAATTTGTTGTTCTACTTTGACAGCATGTCTGTCTGCATGCAATCTTTCTCTGAAATGAAGAATACCGGTTCCACAAGTACATATGTTAATAAAAACTTGTACATTAGGAACTCTTCTCCCAGGAAATCGATCTCAGTATAGTCGTGGAGCTGCAGCTGCATTGCTGTCTGCTCTACCATACATGAAAATTATATCAGCGTATTCTAAATTGGAAAAGTAGCCATCGTTTTGTCAACAAGGCAATTTTAAATTTTGCAAGTGAACACTGAACTGGTGTAAAACACAATGGCAAGACGTATACGACTAGCACTAAAGCTGATATCATTTGTATGGCTGGCTAAAAAAACTGGTGGTGTTTTTATTTTGTTTATGTTTATTTTAGAAATAAAAATTACCGACCTGGTGAACGGAAACACAAAAATTAATCTTTTAGGCGTTCAGAACATCCAGTGCAATACATTAGATATTTGTATTTTAATTAAATAAAGTAAAATTGAATAGAGAAAATTATTAAGTTCGTTAATATGAATATCTTCCCTGAATTTAATGTATGTAATATTTTATTGATATGGAGGCAGAAGAATAGGCTGGATTTAGAGTAGGTAGATCTACTGTTGACCATCTCTTTATAATAACCCAGCTCATTGAGAAAAAATCAGCACGGAACCAAGAAATACACCTGCTCTACGTGGATCTCAAAAAAGCCTATGACAGCGTACTACAACAAAAAGTCTGGGAAGCCCTAGAAAAAACAAATATAAATATAATACTTATCAAGGCTGTTCAAGAGCTCTATTCAAATAATACAAGCAAAATAAAGAAAGGCCATAATATTTCAAAAGGATTCACGGTTAGCAAAGGGCTCAAGCAGGGATGTTGTTTGTCTCCAACCTTGTTTAAAATCTACTTCGAACAAGCGTTAAAAACATGAAAAAAAAAAGTGCGAAAATATGGGCATTCCACTAAACGATTTCATACTATACACATTGTGTTTCGCAGACGACCAAATAGTTCTTGCACAAGACTACGAAGATCTAGAATACATGTCTCGTAAGCTAATAGAAGAATATCAAAAGTGGGGGCTAGAAGTTAACATCAAAATACATGTGTGTTGGGGACAGCAACAAAACTTGATTCTGGAACAACAGCAGCAGGAAATAAATCACTGTGAGAAATACAAGCATCTCGGAATGCATATAACCAATGACAGTAAACTTGACGAAGAAATCAAGCATAGAAAGAACCAGGGACGACAAGCTATTAGACAGTTGAACAGCATATTGTGGGATAAAACAATATCCAAAGAAAATAAACACAAAATCTTTAATAGTATTGTTAAAAACATTGTCACCTATGAAAGTGAAGTATGGCCATTGAAAGAAAGAACTCTAAGAACACTGGAAGCTACAGAAATGGATTATTGGAGAAGAGCAGCTGGAAAATCCAGAATGGATAGAGTCAAAAATGAAGGAACCCAATAAATTATGGGCGTTAAGCACAGGATAAGAGAAGATATTAAAATCAACAAACTTAGATGGTACGGACATGTTCAACGAATGGACGATACTAGACTTCCAAAAAAAGTTTTAAATTGGGCACCACAGGAGAAGAAAGAGAGGTAGACCCAGACTAAGTTGGAGAGAAGGAGTGGATAAAGATATAAGAACAAGAGGAATGGATGAAAACCTATGGACAAATCGAGATCAATGGAGACTGGAAATCAGAAGACGGCGTAGAACGTTATAAACTGATGTTATATATATATATATATATATATATATATATATATATATATAATATTTTATTGATACGGGTTTCGATAAACCACTATAAAGGTAATTCAATAAAGTTATTTTTAAAATAAATTGAATTCATTTATTCTCTCACTGTTAGAAAAAAACCTCACTCAAATCTAAGAATGAAACTTGAATTTTCGTAGATGAATACAATTTTTGAGTGCACAGTTTTCTGTGTGTTATTTTAATTTTGGTCTTCTTGTTGTTACTATAGTGTATGAACCAAAGAATAAGAAAAAAAATATTTCAAACCGAATAATTATACCAGTATCATACAAATGAAATTTTTAATCACCAGTTGCCAGAAAACCGAAAAATTATAAAATGTGCTGTAACTCGACAACCGTACATTTTTATAGTAAGGCATATATAGCATAAATTATTCAAAATGACATTCTCTATCACCTCTATCAAACTTTCTATCGATGTACCAAACACCCTGTATAGGGTGTTTGATTTAAAATAAGCAAGTTGACATCTACTTCCGATATAACTAGATGTTACGCCATCTTGAAAATATTTTAACCAGCTATTCCCCTATGCGGTTAGTACACTGTCAAATTTCCAGATTTTTCCTAATTATAGTTTTCCCACAATCGATCGATAAAGTTGCCGGTAAATCACCCTGTAGAATTGGCTACTCTGTATAGTATGAAGCATATTTCGTTATACATTTCTTTTAAACAAAACTGTTAGTTAATTTATAAACACAAAATTTACCGGCAGGAGTTTTGTTATCGATTCATTTAGATTTAAATAATTAAAGGTAATATATACTTTAATGATTATTTAAATGATTCATAGAGCACAAACAGTAAAATGTCAAGCTATCATTTATTTTTATATATTTTACTGTGTCAGTAAAACCTCTTTGTTAATCATAAATGTTTAGATAATTATGAATATTTTAAAGTATATCCGTGCAAAATTCTCTTAAGAAAATCATAAAATATCAAAATTGGCATTACAATGTGTGAGTAGGACATTTCCATTGAAATAGAGCGACGTGATTTGGTAAATCGAAAAATATCTTCTCTTTTTTTTCTCTTTTTAAAATTTTCTTTGTCACATTCCCGGATATTTACTTGAAATCATACGAAACCAAAGTAGAGTTTTAACGAGGAATTGTGTTTCTAGAGATAAATTTAATTTATTAATCAAGGGCCGTTAACGTTACATAATATATAACAAGTTAAACTTAGGACAAAAAACATTTTATTAATGAATTCTTGGTATCGATCTAAAAATATCAAAAAGTGGTTTAACTTTATGCTCTAGCGCAGGTTTGCGTCCTTATCGCTTGTTGATGTCACCCCCTATATCCATTGATGGGAACGTTCTTTCAGGAATTTTGAGACCAGTAATTAAATGAAATGAAATATTTATTAAATCCTTGAACAGTTGAGGTAAACAAGTGTGGATCAAGGTAAATTTTTGTACGATCATAATTACAATCATAATATTATAATATATGTATTTCAATAAATAAATTATAAATGATTATATTTATCGATTATATCCGATTGAACAAATTTTCTGTAAAAATACATATAGAATATAAATATTTTATGTTTTGTTCATAAGTTCCGATATTTTCTGTCTTCAAGAATAAGAATTGGTATGCTAAATTAATAAAATTAGTAATAATTATAACTATTACTCTACTCTACTACTACTACGCTACTCTTTTGGAATTGTGAAATGGAGCAGGACGGACATCCAAAACCTGCAAAGAAAAATAAGGACACTCCTAATAAAAGCACAAAAACATCACCCTCGGAGTGCTATTGAACGTACAATGCTTCCAAGACATCAAAGAGGAAGAGGATTGGTGGATATTGATAAGCAGCTCGACCAAATAATAAACTTACTTTCATATTTCCACAGGTTAGCGGACTCTTCCACACTACATCGAGCAATATGCGAGGCAGACGATTCAACGCCGCTACAGTTGAGGGAACAAGATATTACGCCTCACCACCAAACAGACCAAGAGAAGTTACAAACTTCGCTACGGAAGCCACTTCATGGACGGCATCCAACTGAGGTCAATCAGGACAATGTCGACAACTCAGCGTCGAACTACTGGTTGATTTCAGGACAGATGTTTCCGGAAACGGAGGGCTTCTTGTTGGCTATCCAAGATCAGGTTATTCCGACGAAGAACTATCGGAAGTTCATCTTTAGAGATCCCTCAATAGAAAATGAACAATGCCGATATGGCTGTCGAACATCGGAGACAATTCAGCACATAACTGGAGGATGCCAAGCGTTTGCCGCAACTGAGTATAAGGAAAGACACGACTCAACCGCTAAGATACTCCACCAAGAGTTAGCAGAAAAGTTAAACCTATTAGAGGTAGAAAAAGTGCCTTATTACAAGTACAATCCGGGGCCTATTCTTGAGAACAACCAGTTCAAGTTATATTGGAACCGAACGGTCCTCACGGATCAGACAGTAGCTCATAATAGACCGGGCATTATACTAATAGATAAAATTTCTAGGCGAACTACACTGATCGACATTGTTGTGCCTAACAACAACAACCTAAGGCCAAAATACAACGAGAAGATCGCCAAATACAGAGATCTGGAGGTCCAAATCCGAAGACAATGGGCAATGAACAGCGTCCAAACGATTCCCATAATACTGTCAATGACTGGAGTGATACCAAAGAACCTCCTGCAGAACATCAAGGGACTGGGCCTTAGTGAGCATCTGTATAAACCTATGTAGAAAGCAGTTCTCCTTGCAACCGCGAGAATTGTCCGAAAGTTTGTGGGAAATACAGCAGACAACGTCATTTAGGACCCGATAACATGAAAAGGGTTCCTACAGAGCTTCATACTTTTGGTGTCTTTGTATGCCTGGTATGAGTGAATAATCCCTGGAGGGAATACGAAGCCGTTTGGCTTGTAAATCATAATTATATTAATACACTTCTTTTTAATATATTGGATGCCAAATTTATATTTTACCATTTTTAAAAAATAAACAAATATTTTCTTAAAAATTTGAAGCTTTCTTCCGCCTAAACAAAGATGGATCGGATATAATTAAGTTGGCTTAAATCCACGTATTTTAACGCCATAAGTCTGTTATAAAATGTTTTACACGTATTTTCCGGTCACCTTGTATATAGCGATGTCACAGTAATGGAAAAAATTTGTTTATTATCGGTAGACAACTCCAACAATTTTCCTATATAAACTTTTGCTTTTTGACATGTATATTATAAATTATAACAATATTAGAACTTAAGCAAAACATTTTAAAGAATTATACTGTTAAAAATGAAATAAAATATTGAATCTTGTAGTTTTATTAAGCAGTGCTTTGTTTTGCAGAGAGAATTTCTTAAATTTCATAACGAAAATGAAAAAGTAAATTTGAAGAAACAAAACTAGAGCTGTTCGCGAATAAAGCACCATAGAGTGAGGGTAATGTCCTGTGTTTCCCGGCTCTATTATTAGATCAGGGCCGTTCTATTTTTAGCATCGGAATGTAGGTTACTAAGGGATCCTGCGCGCGTTTATGACGTCATCTCCGATCCAGATATTTCGCGTTCCAGGAAAACGCCATTGCGTACAGTGATCCCCGATTATTAGTTTTTTTTTTGCAAAGTTTGCAAATCTTTTGGGTTCTTATCTTAAATAAATAAACAAAGTCACTATTAACTGACAAGATATTTTTCTATTTAAATTTTATGGCTTGATTTTGACGTATAAGGCAAATAATAGAGGAAAATAACATTCGACTTACCAAGAGGGTTAATAACAAATAAATTTTTAGCAGTTTATATTGCCGAATTCAAAATATTGTTAAGCTATATATATATATATATATATATATATATATATATATATATATATATATATATATATATATTTATTTTCTTAATTCTTGAACCATAGATTATATCATTTTTCTTTTATTTTGTCTTTTCTTGGGTTTAGGTTCTATATTTAATAAATACATAAAATTTATTGACGTTTCGCCCTTTATTCAAGGCATTTTCAAAATTTTTGCCTCCTTGAAATTATTCAGAAACAAAACAGCAAAATGTCAAGGAGGCAAAAATTTTGAAAATGCTTTGAATAAAGGGCGAAACGTCAATAAATTTTATGTATTTATTATATATAGAACCTAAACCCAAGAAAAGACAAAATAAAAGAAAAATGATATATATATATATATATATATATATATATATATATATATATATATATGTATATATATATATATATATTGATGTATTTAATAAAAGAATTTTATCATTATATCAGTAGGTGCACATCTTACCAAGTCGGATTTTTGTACTAAGGGAAAAAATATTTTGGATCAAATGTTTGGTTGATTATAAATATACCGGGTGGCCAGGACGTCGGTTATATCTTAGAAAGTGGTAATCTCATAGCTTCTGGAAAAATGAATTTATAGTAAAAAATAACATAAAATTAAAAATTATGTTTTTCTAATTATAAAAGATATACAATTTAAAAACATCAAAACATCCCTACAGAATACTTAAGCACATCTGTATTTATCAGGCTTGTGGTGACATGCACAAATCATTTTACTATCAAAATCTTCCACTTCTCGAATATTCTCAAAATTAGAAACAAAAATGACTTCATTATATTATCGGAATTATTAGAGAGTGAAGTATGTTGACTTCACACAGTTGCATTGCTGCGATAAATAATCAAAACTCATGCGGAAACTTAACAAAGTGACATATTAGATAGGAAAATGAAACGGATAAATTCCATTATAGCTATTTTAAAAAGGCGGTTTGGATTTCAAGTTAGTTAACTGGTGCAGTCGGTAGGATACAAAAAGTTTTTCTCATAAAAAGCAGACCCCTTCAAACCTTGTAGTTGAATTTTACGAATTACGTATTTTTGAAGTGTGTGGTATATTATCTGGCCAGAAAAAATTGCTTAACCCCCTTCTTCTTAGTATAATCCCTCTGGTGTACGTTTTCTTAAGATTTTCTTTTAATAATAAAAATCCTTTTATAGATACTTCGGTTAAGGCCAACCACTTAACTTCTTCTAGTAAAACGCAGAAGATATTACAACAAAAAGTCTTACTTTTGCGGTCAGAGTTAATATTGTGCTTTTGAAGTTGGAAACAATTCTTATGAATACTACTTGTGCTTTTTATATGCATCGAATTTCTTATGAGTCATCCTATTTATAGCTTAATTCCGTGCTTAAATAAGTTCATTTGTTTTTTCTCTGTATTCTGTGTTGGTTTATCAAGAGATGAGCGTTGCTGATGTTGTTTTTACTAATTATTTTGTATTTTTCTTTAGCTTGTATCGTGTCAAATGCTTTACAGAAGTTAATGAAATCAACATATTTCCAGACTCACAGCCGAAATGAATCATTAGTATTTATCTAATTTTGTTTTGTATCACTAATAAATTTCTGGTAATTTCTTGAAGTATTTTCAGTTTATTTTGACATGAGGTTAATACACAATTATATAAAAAGGGAAAAAACATAAAATGTGTATAAATCTTATATTACAGCTGAAATGATCAGATGAAACGGAATGGTAAAAAAGCAACCTACTTAAAATTTAAAAAGTATGAGTTGCATTGGCTTCTTGTTGCAATTATTTTGGTTAACATTCACCTTTTTCATGTGCTACGTGAGCATTTCTTCATCAGTAAAAAGAAATTGTTCAACAATGGTTTATATTCATTTCAACAATATAGACAAAGAAAAACAGCCAAATTGGTTAATAAGGTGTATAAATTGTGCAGCAGATAATTGTAATGTAATAGAGCCAGTAATAATTCTAAAGTAGCTACAAACAAGAATGAAGAAAGACAAATAATCTCTTTAAACCTTCGAAATGAGGTAGAAAGGCTGTTTGGAAAAAGGTGTAAGAGAAATTGCAGAATAACAAATGTTCCAGTAGCCAAAAAATAGAGGCTTAAAGTTACAGTTTGTTTGGAAACCTCTAAATGCCAGGAGATGGCGCTGCTTGTATTAGACTTTACATTTTGCCTGATATAAGTTGCTTAAAAGGTTCGCTTTTCCTACCTTGCGCTCACCAGAATCAATGAGTTCGAAAACGGTCTACAGGTGGAGGTACACTGTCGTGGGAGAGGTTTTCATCCCTGTTTGGCATTTCCTTGCACTCTGAGATAATCTTTTGTCTCTAATCATGTTAGTTCAGTGGCCGTACAGTTTCTCTAATATAAATTTATATATCCAACTACAAGTATTCACTGTTGGTATATCATATCGTCTTATTTGCAAAAAGTCATTTGTTTTAAATAAATAAAAGCAGAACAATCAGAAACTAATCAAAGCTAAATAGATTGTCCAAAAACAATTTTGCAAACTGTCACGTGACTGTTTTTGGATGATTTGATTGGCGCTGAATAATTTGTGATTTCTTTACGAACAGGCTTATTATGTTACTGCAACTGCATCATATTAGTTGTGAGTCATTGTCTAAGCTAAGATATCTGAATTAATACTTGGAGAGCGAAAAGAGCCTCCATTTTCCCCAATGCCTCTTAAATCGAAATTCTATATATTCTTGTGTGTGGATAATTTCCAAAAAGTTGGGAGTTTATGAAACTAGGAGTACAATATTACTATGAATTCTGATTTCTGTCATTCAGGAAGAATATGACTGCTTCATAAATATAGCAAAATGTCAATAGCTTTATACCGATGTCGTCCGATGCTTTAAGAATTTCGGAATGGAAGCGTTTCTTTCTTTCATTTACCTGACTGCTCTAATGGTCTCTTTTACAGGAATTGGTAGAGCTAAATCGGCTTTAAGTAGATTTTAAGAAGGAATATCTCAAAAACTAGTCGTTTCAGTGAAATTTCGTTTTCATTTTCGTAGTCTACGTCCCAACATTTAAAAAAGAAGTAGTTAAATTTGGCGTGGGATAGTATAACTAAATAATTTAATATATGTACTAATACGACTGCATTAATTTTACTGACGCAGTAATTCTATTCTCTCTAATCCTACGCGATATTTAGATTTGAAATGGTAACAGAATTTGTTTTGAAATTGTCAGAAGTCGAGTGGGAAAGGCAGGTAATTACGATTTTAAAAGAATCCACCCACGAACCACGTAGGGGAGATTGAGGTAAAGTGACGTCTAAGAAGTAAGAAACGCCGTTTTTTTAACCGACTTCTAAAGGAGGAGGTTCTCAATTCGTCGACTATGTCTATATGTATTTTTTTATATATGTTCACCGATTACTCCGGAACGGCAGCACCAATTTGAATGAGTCGTACACAACGAATATGAAAGTATATTTAAAAAATTTAATATGGCGGATCTAATATGGCGGACAAAAAAATTTAATTTTGTCCGATTTTCTCCAAAATTGGTATGAGGGAGTTTTCAGGGTTGCAAATAACTAATCTAAAAATTTTTAAAGAGTCCAGTATGGCGGATAAAAAAATCAATTTTGTCCGATTTTCTTCAAAATTGGTACGGGAGAGTTTTCGGGGTCGCACATAACGAATCTGAAATTATTTTTAAAAAATTCAATATGGCGTATCCAATAGGGCGGATAAAATTAATTTTGTCCGATTTTTTCAAAACTGATACGGGGGAGTTTTTGGGATCGCACATTACGAATCTGAAATTATTTTAACAAAATTAAATATGGCGGATCCAAGATGGCGAATTAAAGATTCTACATCTTCCGATTTTATCTAAAATCAGTATTGGGGTATTTTTGTCAGTGTTAATTATTTTTTGGAAAACTAAATCTGGCATATTCAGTTATAAAAATTTTACAGTTTTCGATTTTCTCCCAAACTGATATAGGGGGTTCTTGAGGGTGTAAATTATAAATTTGAAAGTATTTTTTCAGGATTCAATATGGCGAATCCAATTACATTTTTCGATTTTGTTCAAAGGTGGGACTGAATCGTTTTTGAGGATGTAAATAGCGACTATAAGTCTAGAAATTTTAAATTTCCGGATTTCATCCAAAATTGGTACTAGGGGGCTTTGAAGGGTTTAGATTTAGATTAGATTAAGACTTAAAATAATTTTTTTGAAATTCAATATAGCGGATGCAATATGGTAGGTTGAAAATTTTACCTTATTCGCATTTTTCCAAATTTGGCATTAGGGAGTTTTTGGGGTCGTGTATTATGCATATGAAGTTAATTTTTTAAAACTATTAGGTTGATAAGATACAATATGGGGGATAGAAAATTTTACAAGTTTCGATTTTGTCTAAAATTGATATTGTGGGGTTCTTGAGGCGTATACAAACTTAATATGCAGTATAAAATATATTGAGCTAAGAAACTTACATCTCAGGTTCTTTAAATATCGATATTGGAAGGTTTTGGGGCCTATATTACCAATCTAGAATTAATTTGAAATTTAAGATAGTGGATTTATTATGACAGACTAAATATTTGTTTGACATAATTTTACTGGTATTTGGAGAACTCTAAGAACCAAAGAATTTTTAGTGGTTCATTTTAGGGTGATTTACAACTTTGGATAAAATGGGTACTTTTTTGCCACCTTGGAGTCATTGCGAGGTACACTAATTTCGATTAGTACTTTTTTTATAAAAATTTTATTGTTTCAAATATTAACCCTAAAAGAAAAATTACCTCTGTTCCTTTATTTAACACTAAATACAAAATAACGTATTTAATTCTATTTATAGTTTTTTCTCTTTCAAATAATATAAATAGCTTATATTAAAATAGAATATTCAAGTCGAATAAAAGAGTTTTCACGAAGGATATAAATAACTAAAATACCTCAGGATCATGTGTGGGATTATATATTTAATAAGTGCATTTTCAAAACAAAAGTACACATATGACTGTAATTATAGAAAAATTTCATTTAATATTAAACGAACCCTTGCAATAGCCGGAAACAGAAAAAATAATATTAATTGCTGAAGTGGAAAATGACTTGTTCAGTATCCAGAAATTTTTGAGACCAACAAAATTTATTGATTTACTGACGCTTATTATTAGTTCCAATAGCAACTATATCAAGATAGGTCTTGCTCACAAATTGCATAGAGCTACAGCGTAGAGTGAGTACAATATGATATATTTAGGTTTACAATGATTCACGTGTTCTTATTTTAATAGGAAGAAGAAAGATTTTTTAAACGTATAAGAACTGGTATATTATAAACTAAAATATTGTGACTTAAGAAAACTCGTTATAAATTTGTATAGTTTAGTTATATAATTGCCGTTCTACTAGTAGTTTAGGCGCCCAGGAGGTTTCATAGTAGGAAGGTTTTTATATGTATTTAGAGCTTTTGAATCCGAATATACCTGCTTTTCGAATAAATGACAGAGAAATTTGTTATTACTAACTTAATTGTTTAAACGGTTTTAATTAATATTTTTTTGTTCCCTGTGAAAAAACTAATTAAGTCATCTCGATACGATGATCAGAACCTCTTATATTGCAAATTTATTGTAAAATAATGATACAATCTAGAATGGGTGCCCAGCGCTTTGACAAAAGTAAGTATGACTCAACTTCTATTTGACATTTCTCATAGAGTAATATCTCTTTTTAATGGTAGAGCTTATTAACTGACTTCTAAAAGAAGGAGGTTCTCAATTCGTCGACTATTTTTTTTATGTATGTACACCGATTACTCCGGGACGGCGGCACCAATTTGGATGAAATTTTTTACTTTATCTTCAGGAAGTTGCTGCGATGGACGAAATTGGTGCAGTAAAATCAAAGATGGCGCAGATAATATGGTGGCCAAAAATATTAATTTTCTCCGATTTTTCCCAAAATTGGTATGACGGAATTTTGGAGGTTGTAGACAACAAATCTGAAATTATTTTAAAAAAATTCAATATGGCGGATACAATATGGCGGACAAAAAAATTTAATTTTGTCCGATTTTTTCTAAAATTGATGTGCGGGAATTTTAGGGGTCGCACATAACGAATCCAAAATATTTTTGAAAAATTCAATATGGCGGATGAATGAATGAATGAATGAAAAAGGGGTGGTGATACTAGATCATCGATGCCTCCATTAGGCCCTTTACATCCCACCATGTCTGCAGGTTATTCGAGGCCGATCGCCTTTGCGAATCCAAGTAGCCTCGTTATTTGAACTTGCCTAACTGCTTGCGGTACCAAAACTATGTCTCCGAAATATCTCTGTCTCAGGCCATTGAGTGCTGGGCACCCTCTGAGAACATGGTCAACAGCTTGATCCTCCTCCAAACGCCATCTGCATGTCGGGTCGCCCTTGACACCGATTTTATGAAGATGGTCCCGGAGGTGACCATGTCCTGTCAACAATCCCACCACAATTCGTAGCTCTTTCCTTCTCTAGGAGAGAAGCTCCTTAGTACGTCGTGTGCTAGGCCCCATTATATGTTCCTTAGCACACCTCATTCAAGGAGGTCCGCTCCATGAAATATGGCGGATAAAATATCAATTTTATCTGATTTTCTCCAAAATTGGTATGGAAGAGTTTTCGGGGTCGCACATAACGAATCTAAAATTATTTTTTTTTTAAATTCAATATGGTGGACGAAAAAAATAAATTTTGCCCGATTTTCTCCAAAATTGGTATAGGCAAGTTTTTGGGATCACATATAACGAATCTAAAATTATTTTTAAAAATTCAATATGGCATCTCCAATATGGCGGATAAAAAAATTAATTTTCTCTGATTTTTTTTTTAAATAGGTATGGGGGAGTTTTTGGGATCGCACTTTACGAATATGATGAAATTATTTAAAAAAATTAAATATGGCGGATCCAAGGTGGCGGATTAAAGATTCTACATCTCTCGATCTTGTCTAAAATCAGTATTGGGGGACTTCTGTTGGTGTTAATTACGAATTTAAAATATTTTTTGAAAAACTCAATCTGATGGATTCAATCTGGTGTCCTAAAAATTTTACGTTTTTTTATTTTCTTCAAAACTGATATAGGGGGTTCTTGAGGGTGCAAACTATAAATTTTAAAAGTATTTCTCAGGATTCAGTATGGCGAATCCAGTATAGCGGACTAAAAATTTGAAATTTTTCGATTTTGTTCAAAGGTGGGACTGAGTCGTTTTTGAGGATGTAAATAGCGAATATAAAATTATTTTAAGAAAATTTAATAGTCTAGAAATTTTGAATTTTAGGATTTCATCCAAAATTGGGTGTTTTGAAAGGTTTATTTAGATTAGATTAAGACGCTAAAATTATTTTTTTGAAATTTAATATGGTGGGTTGAAAATTTTACCTTATTCGTATTTTTTCAGATTTGGTTTTAGGGGGTTTTCGGGTCATGTATTACGAATATAAAGTTAATTTTTTTCAGCTATTAGGCTGATAAGATACAATATGAGGAACTGAAAATTTTACATTTTCCAATTTTGTCTAAAATTGATATTGCGGGGTTCTCGGTGCGTATACAAACTCCATATGCAGTATAAAACATATCAAGTTAAGAAATTTACGTCTCAACTTCTTTAAATATCGATATTGGAATATTTTGAGACCTATATTACCAATCTAAAATTAATTTGAAATTTAAGATAGTGGATTTACTATGACAGACTAAATATTTGCATGACACAATTTCACTGGTATTTGGAGAACTCTAAGAATCAAAGAATTTTTAGTGGATAAGATAAGTACTTTTTTGTCACCTTGGAGTCATTGCGAGGTACACTAATCTCGATTAGTACTTAGTTCAAATAATTTATGGATATCATAATAAATTCAAAACTAAAAATCTAAAAATAAAATTTTTATAAAAAAAATGAATCGACTTCTAAAAGTGCGCTAAAGAGTGAAAAATAGCTATAAATTTCTATACGAAATTGAAATTTTTGAAGTCGGCGCCAAATTATCTCTAAATGAAATTATAATTAAAATAATTTAATCTGTTTAGGCGATCACATATTGTCAAGAATTAGTTTGGCTTCGACTTAAAAAATTTCAATTTCATATAAAAATTTATAGTTATTTTTCACTTTTTAGTGCACTTTTAGAAGTCGGTTCAATTTTTTTTATAAAAATTTTATTTCTTTTAGATTTTTATTATAAATTGGCATCGCAATCTTATTAAAAATGGTTCTAAGAATTATGTGTATTTAGAAAACTTTAAAAATTTAATAATCTTTTTTTAATTTTTAAGAAAAATACCAAATAGAAGATAAGAAACTTCATGAAATTTTAATGGGTATTTTCATTTTAGTAGGAAAATAATTTAAAAAACCCTAATTATGTTCTCAGTTTTGTCGTACAGCTGTTTCTGTCTGTGTTCACTCAAGCAAAAAATGAAAAATTGATAAAGTTATAAATAAGGCGGTGATATACGGAGGCACAGACAGACATAATGAAACTATAAGTGTTCGTAGCTAGAACCCTAGAAAAAACTTGTACACCAAAAAATTATAAATTATGCTGAATGTTTAAAACAAATACGTGTATATCAGAAAATTTAAAATTATGCATGATCCAAAATATGTTTTTACTTTATAAATGTATATTTCTTTTTTTTGAACTATTTTTAAGTATAAATATTTCCAGAAACAAACCTTTAGGTTACAGGAATTATTTGAGTTGAAGTCCTTACTTCCACTTTCAATATAACGTGCCGAAAATTCTTACGTCACATGGTACACCTACACAAATTTCCTGAACGCATGAACATTTACCATGTGATATAAGAACAACTAGCTTGAGATAGGTCATAATTTACAATCAACATAAACACACTAGAGTATAAAAACTTGAAAAGTTAAAAAGCGAATTCCAGGAGTTGCAAATTAGGATAATATTGTTTAAAAATACGATTTATATAAAATACATCCGTATAATACAAAATATATAAAAAAAAGTTTTTATAAATTAAAAAGACAAAAGAAACAAATAAAATATAGCAATGAATGAAGCGGGGAATGGTGGTTGCATATAAGTTTAAAAATAAACTTACAATACATGGAATGATGATGATGAAAACATGATGATTGCATGTCATGCACTTGATGCACTTGTCATTCATCAATTTTATCACTATTGGGTAAGGACCGAAGCTGAACTTGCAGCTGCAGTCCCAAGCACGCAACTGAACAGAATTTCTTGTGAAAATGCCGAGATGAATCTCAAAGCAGGCTAGTCGGTTAAACTGAATGGAAGCGCTTCGCGATTGGTCGATGGCGAATGACGTCATTACATTGATTGTTAAACACTCACGTGCTCCTGCGGATTCATAATGTTTGCAGGTAACTGTCCTGTTTAAAGGGGGGGCTTGCAAATTTGCTATTTTTAGAGAGTTGCATGCAAGTGTAGAAAATTGGTGAGCCTAGAATAGAATTTATACCAGGGGGCAGGTTGTTTAAATATAGGTTGTTATATTGTAGGCAGTAGAATTTTTTATCAAAATTATATATAGTTAATATATATCGATTTTTAGGATTTTGCTGTTTATAATATAAAAAAATGAAATTTTAAAGGTTTGTAAAGATACGACTAGGAGTGTGAGAATAAAATATTTTTAAAAAAGTTACTTAATTGTTAAAACATTTACCTAATAGAGGAACACTACCATGTATGTGTGTGACCTACCTGGGAAAGTAGTTTAAATTAATAATTACCTTGAGAAAGAATAAAACTTCCCAGTTTGTTGGTTTTGGAAAAAAATATTTTTTTTGTATTGCTTTTTCTTTCAGGTTTAGGAGTATTTCTGAATTTAATCACTAAAAAATTAAAAAAAATTGAACCTACTTCTAAAAGTGCGCTAAAAAGTGAAAAATAACTATAAATTTTTATATGAAATTGAAACTTTTGAAGTCGGCGCCAAACTAATACCTGATAAAATGTGATTCGCATAAACAGATTAAAAATACTTTATTTGTAATTGCTTTCTTACCATAATTTGTATAATATTAGTAGTTAGTTGTTTCATTTAGAAATAATTTGGCGCCGACTTCAAAAATTTTAATTTTATATAAAAATATATAGTTATGTTTCACTTTTTCGGGCATTTTTAGAAATCGGTTCAATTTTTTTTATAAAAATTTTATTTTTCTATTTTTAGTTTTGAATTTATTATGATATTCATAATTTTTTTGAACTAAGTACTAATCGAGATTAGTGTACTTCATAAAGACTCCAAAGTGGCAAAAAAGTATCCATTTTATCCAAAGTTGTAAATCACCCTAAAATAAATTACTAAAAATTCCTTGATTCTTAGAGTTCTCCAAATACCAGTGAAATTGTATTAAACAAATATTTAGTCTATCATAGTAAATCCACTATCTTAAATTTCAAATTAATTTTAGATTGGTAATAAGGTTGTTTCAGGATTATTCTTGTTAGTTCACGTTAGGTATGGTTAGTTCTAGTTAATTTAAATCAGGTTAATTCAGGTCAGTCTAGGTTAATTCACATGTTCTTAATTTTGTGTATTTGTTATCAAAATGATGGACTCGATTTTTATTCATAATTTATTTTTCAAATATATTTGCAATGGTATTAATTTTTTTTTATTACTGAAAGCATTACAAATCTGACATCTTTGCAAGGTAACCTTTATTTTAACTACAATACTTTGCGTTTTCACATCTGTTTAAAAAAATATTTAAAATCCCGCATTTTTTTCTCCTAATTTGTTATTAAAAATATACACATATTACAAAAAATCTAAAATTTGTATAGTGATACGGCTCTAAATTTCTGTGCGTTCATCTTCAGTGAGGTGCATTTTGAAAGTAGAAATAGTACCGAAATATTCAAATATGAATACCAATTTAATCACATTGATTTTGACATTAAAACTGGTTGATAATTTCGAAATAATAATCACTTTAGAACATATTAAATTCAGGTAAATCAGTTAATGATTTTAAAAGCCAAAAATGTAAATATTTCGAGCCCGAGCTATTTTTCGTTAAATAAGCAGTTTCCCTCATAAAATGTTATTAAAAAACTTGAAAAGATCTGAGATGCAGTTTTGTAAAGATAATATGGGAAAACTTCATTCAGAAATGTCATTAGTATGAGGGGCACTAGAAAAATTCAACAAGAAATTTTCCATTCTCTTCTCATCTAAATACAATCCACTTACGAATTTATTGTAACAGAAAAAAAAATTCAAACCTTCAAACAAACACAAAAATATTCCTGTTGGCCATCGAAATAAGCATGAATATCTTCATCTTTCAAAGAGTAATCGTATGCAATAAAAAGGAGTAAGACAGAGCCAAATCTGAACTATACGGTTGTTAATTGAGTTCAAAGAAATCACACTCATGGCGAATATGTTGAACTTTGTCTGCTATGTGAACTTCCACATTGTCGTAAAAAAAGAAGACTTTCTTGTCTCATAAAACCAGGACGTTTTTGATAATTTAGTTAATGTATTTTTTGTATTCAGTCTGAATTTAATACAACTCTACTAACGCAAGTCAGAGTAGAATTCTCAAAGAATAACTTTTCCTCTTTTCGTGGACACTCTTAATAAGAAGAGGCCCCATTTTAAAAATCTACTTACTCCATAAAATTTCACTTCATTCTATTCCAAACATATTTCCAGAAAAACTTTGAGACCCTGTAAGCTATTTTAAAAGTGAAGTTTGTTGGGAAATTTCCTATAAAATGTAGTTTTTTAAAATATATCAAACTTATATCCCGTATATTTATTTGCAATATATATTGGTGCAGTTTCTCCCACTTCTAGTTAGCAAATGACGTCATTAAATTTCCAGGAAGGGGGTCAGATTCAGTGAATGCCCGGGTTAATTCATTAAATATTGCAGATACAGTGAGTTTTAAAAAGAATAGGGATGCATTATGCTTAAAAATAATAATTTTGATGTTGTTTGATTAATAATATAGTGTGGCAATTTTTACGCATAACCTTTTGTAGTAGTTAGTACTCGTTTTTAGACACGGACAAAATTACATATATGAAATCGAATTAGTGGAATGAAAGAGGTCACATTCTTAAATAGTTTTAGAGCTTTGTTCATTTGGGTGCACGGTAGTGCTTTCTTCAAGTTGAGTAAGAGTAACAGTAGAAGCAAAAACACCAATTAAAAGGCATAACAGTACGTTGTTAGATTAACATTATTTTATAGTGATTTCCGCGCATTTTCTATGAAATTTGCTTGCACTCTCTTTAAAAATGATTCTAAGAAGTTTTCTCATGATAGAAAGTGAATTTAACGAGGCAAACAGTTAGAATTTGCCAAGAATTAATTGTTTTACGGTGATTAATTTCTTCGCAACAAACAATAATTTTTGTTTTGTTGAATTTAGAAATGTGAACACCTCCATGTAAGGAATTTACCAAGGATTGTCATTTCTGCAACCGATAATTAATACGTTATATTAATCATAGATATTTATAAGCTCAAAACTAAAATAAAACAAGTACAAAACATGGTTACCCAACTTTGATTACTTTATTTCTAACCTCAAAATTCCAATTTTCATCTTTGCAAGCTTGAAAAATAATAACTTTTAATATAAGAAAAATAAACAAATATTATCAAAAATCGCATCAAAATGATCTTCACAAAAATACATTTTAGATTGAGTAGACAGAAGTGCCGGATCCCTGCGAGCTAGCTGAAGCCACATTCCCCTACTATTTTTCGATCGTGGAAGGTGGATAAATAACTTTTTAGGTATTTTAATTGTACACTGAGGTACCGTACAACATTTATAAACCTTAGAACTCATCTTTTATTACAAAAATTACGAAAAAACTTTATAATAATCTTGACAGTTTAGCAGTCTTTGTCAACATGTGACGTCACAGCGGTCAAGTGATAAGTATTGGCTTTTTGGAGCTAAACTTGAAACGAAATTTAAAATATACAATTTTAAAAGTATTAGTAGTATTAAAAAAATAATATTAAATATCTTGGGCTATATTAGGTTCTTATGCATAGTTTTAGACACTTTCCCAAAAATAGCCATCATTTGTACACTCAAAAATGCTAAAAGAATCACGACAAGCAAAAAAATTGAAAACAAAATTAAATAAAAGTATTTGTGTCTGTCAAACACCGACCATAAACAACCTGCAAATAAATCTATTGTTGTTTAAATGTACTGGTATGATCGAAGTTTTCTAAGTTAAATCGAGTCGTAGAATAATAAAAATATCCTAAAAAAAACATTTAAAACTCCGCAAAAAATAATTGAATACCTCAAAGTTCATTTTTAATTTTAGAACACAAATATTAAAGATGATGACGTCAAAACAACGTGCCGAGTTTTTATTAAGCCTAAATTGCCGAGTTTACCAAAGTTCATCTGTGATTGTTTAGAAGTAGAGTCGCCCAATATCTCCTATCTTAAAAAGTTATTATGTTTATTATGTTGTTTTTGTTTACCAGGTTATTTTGTTTGACCTTTGCTTGAGATTTGAAGGTTTTAATAATATCTATATACTTGAAGATTCAGGTGTAAACTGGTAAAAATACTGGGTTTCTATAAATTTTATTTGAAAAAATTAATTTACTGAACAATATTAAGTTTTTATCAGAAGAAAATCGTGGAAAAAATTATGGCTAAATGTATGAATATCTATCCTTACAGTAAAACGGCGTCGTCCCAACTGACTGACATATTAATAAACAGCCGGAACTTCTTCTTCAAGTGCCTTCTCCATTGCGGAGGTTGGCAATCATAATAGCTATTTTAATTTTTGAGGCAGTTGCTCTAAATAGTTGTTTTGAACTGCATGCAAACCATTGCCTTAGGTTTTTTAGCCATGAAATTCGTCGTCGTCCTACGCCTCTTCTGCCACTTATTTTGCCTTGGATATGAGCCGAAATATTGCAGTTTTCTCTGTTTCACTGTTGTCTCGACTTCCTGTTCTTTCCCCATTCTTCTCAACACTTCGGCGTTCGTAACTCGATCCACCCACGAAATCCTCTGAATTCTTCTATAGGTCCACATTTCAAAAGAGTTAAGTCTTCTCATTGCCTCTCGATTCAGTGTCCATGCTTCCATTTCATAATATAGAACACTGTATACGTAACATTTAGTCAGTCATATTTTCAGGGCTAACGTTACATCTTTGCTGCAGATAACCTTTTTCATTTTAATAAAGTTGGCACGTTCTTTCTCGATTCTGGTTTTTATTTCGAAGGTATAGTCATTAATTTCTGTTATTAGGGTTCCCAAGTAAGTGTACTTAACTCTTTCTATGTGCTGGCCTCCTACCATTAGGGTTGCATTGTTATTGGTGTTGTTTTTACTAATTATCACGAACTTGGTCTTTTTCGTGTTAAGAGAGAGTCCATATTCTCCACTAACTCTTAATATTTTATTCATTATTTTTTCTAGGTCTTTCAAACTATCAGCTATTATTACGGTGTCATCTGCATACCTAATATTGTTGATTAAAACTCCGTTTACTTTTATCCCTGCTGTTTCAGATTCAAGACTCTCCAATATGACCTCTTCAGAATAAGCGTTAAATAGTAAAGGTGACAATATACACCCTTGTCTGACTCCCCTTTGTATTTCCACATCTCCGGACATTTCCTGTCCAATTTTTACTGCCGCTCACTGATTGTAATACAGATTTGATATCAACCTTAAATCTCTTTCATCCAAATTTTTGCTTCTGAGAATCTCTATCAGTTTGTCATGTTTGCCGGAACTATTAAAGGTAAAATCACAAAATTTTGGGAAAAATTTGGAAACACCATGTAGGCACTCACTAAAAGAGGATTCTTCAAAATCCACACACTATAAGTATTTGATAAATTTATCGATATTTCTTGAACAAATAAAGATATGGACACGATTTTGGTTTCAAAAAGTAATCAGTGGGTTTTCGTCGATGAAGGAACATGACTCCATCAAATTTTATCATATTCTTCTTCGTGAGTTGGAGAAGGAAACTTGGAAATCGTTTTACATCGACAAAAACACGAAGAATATCAAAATAAAGAACAGAAAGAAAAATTTTAAAAACTATTAGATGACACCTGATCTGCATAAATTTATAAAAGAAAAGAACAAATTATACAGAGACATGCTACAAAATCCACAAAACACATACATGAAACGAAAATACAATGTATTAAAAAAGAGAATTGGGCTTTTAACAAAACAAGCCAAATAGACATTTTTTGAACATGAAATTAATAAGAATAGCAACTCGAGGTCAGCACTGTAAATAAAATATGTAATATAAATAAAGTAAAGGTAAAAATTGAATAAATAAAAGACGACACAAATCAAACTTTAACAGATAAAGAATAAATAGCTGATCGATTTAACAAATATTACAGTGAATAGGGCAAAAGTTATGCAAAAAAAACCCTTTACATTATAAAAATAATCTAAAAATAACACCAAACAGCTTATGTCTGGAAAACACTAACGAAATAGAGTTAAAATAAATAATAAGTTCGTAAAAAAACAAAAAATCACTGGTTGGGGCTGCACTAAAAATGAAACGTTTAAAGAAATAGCTTCACAAATTTCTCCATTGTTAACTTTTTTAATCAAAAAGTGCATTGAAACTGCAATTTTTCTTGATTGCTTGAAAAATGGAACAAATAGGCCATTTGTTATATATGTAATTCTCCTTTCAGGCAGAGAATATGAAAAATATATATACAAACAGTTTATTTCCTCAAATATCGCTCTGGTTCTCCCTTCATACGCGTTTCGATCACCTCCTGATCTCGTCAGTGGAACTGTATTGGAACGAGAGCAAAATTAGCAGGAAATAACTGATATATGAACCATAAACTTCATGGTATGTCGGCAGGATATTGCACCTGCCATCTACCAACTTCGATGTCAGACTAAAAAATATCGCCAGTCGAACGACATCTATGAATCATCGGAGTAACGTGAAATTTCACGTGAAATAAACTGTTTGTATATATATATATATATATATATATATATATATATATATATATATATATATATATGTATATATTTCATATTCTCTGCCTGAAAGGAGAATTACATATATAACAAACTATTTAAATACGGCAGAAAGATTTCTTTATTTCTTACTGACATTTTGATTTTTTAAAAATAGGCCATTATTTAAAACTGGAAATAAATATCTAATAACAAACTACAGGCCAATGTCACTTTTATCGGTCTTTTCCAAAAATTGCAGGAAAAAATTTAAAACAGAGGATTGTTGAGTTTCTGGAGAAGAATAAGGTCTTGTTGAGTCTCAGTTTGGTTTTAGAGCAGGGAGATCCACTCAAGACGCAATGCAGTTTTTGATTACCTAGATTCAAAACGCTCTCAATGAAAGTCAACCATCAATGTGTCTATTTGTTGATTTTTCCAAAGCTTTTGACGCTGTCTGTCTCAAAATACTTCTAAAAAAGTTCAAGAACTACGGTTTAACAGGTAAAATTTACAATATATTAAAAATTTATTTGTTAAAAAGAAAACAAAGAGAGGAGATTGGCGGTGTTGCAAGTGAGGAGAGAAAAGTAACCTATGGTGTCCCTCAGGGAACTGTTTTGGGCCCATTGCTATTTATAATTTACTAGCGACCCGCCCCGGCTTCGCACGGGTGCAATGCTGATACTAAATACACTACAGAAAAACTGTGACTATTTATTTTATTTTTACAACAATTATTACATCGGCCTCCGACGCGCTATTTATAGGCACGCTACCGCCGCCCCGGTCGGCCAGTACCGCCGCAAGCGCTACTTCCCGCAATTTTAAATCTGTAATATCTTCGAAAATATTTATTTAAATCTTGTGCTGTAAAGGACCATATAGATCTATATTAAATCAACAATGTATTTAAGCTATTTAATTGGATAAGGATTAATGCTGTATTGGTTAAAATCGCTTCAAAATTTGCCATTATTTGTCGTAAAAAGTAAATGACAAAAAAATGTTATTGTGGGATATCCATGAGAGATAGACATATACCATCGCGGAGTTTTCTGTAGACCTTTTCAATGTGTACAAATAATTAGTACATTATTTTGATAAATCTCGTAGGGTTCAGCCTGCGTTTGCAATGTAAGCGGAAAAAAATATGATAATTAACGACATCACATTAGAAACCTCAAAAATAACAGTATTTCTCCACTATTTAATGGATGTTATTATACATATAAACCTTCCTCTTGAATCACTCTATCTATTGAAAAAAACCGCATCAAAATCCGGTGCGTAGTTTTAAAGATTTAAGCATACAAAGGGACATAGGGACAGAGAAAGCGACTTTGTTTTATACTATGTAGTGATGTGAACGATCTGTTTCAGTTAGAGCCGCATGGAAAACTTGCTGGTTTCGCTGATGATGCTGGCAGTTTTTGAAGCTCAGGGACTTGGCAGGATATTAAATCAAGAATGGAAGAGGACATTGCTTTATTGAAAGATTGGTTTAGTTTTAATAGGTTAACCTTAAGTATTGAAAAAAAAAACAAAATATGTTCCCTTTTTCACTTATAAAAATAAGTTACCACAGCTTGGAAACTTGAAGATGGAGGAAGGTGAGATTCTAGAGACGGCAAATATCAAATATCTTGAGATCATAATTGATAACCAATTAAACTGGGGTACACGCGCTAGAAGCCTAGTTAAAAAAATTGGAGGTTTTCTGCCCAAATGTATTATTTGGGAGAAAACGTTGTACAAAGGAATGTAATAGAACAAATGTTCAGAAATTTGCCGGCATTCTAAAAGTGTACAAAAAATTGGGGGTTACTATTTAACAAACCAAAGTTGATTTTAGCAAACTTCCTTTCGAATCACCCTGTATGATTTAATATATTGAAAAAAATTCGTACTAAAAAAACAAAGTAGACGTTTTCCCATAAAGAATTTAATCCAAGTTTAACACCCTCATTGCAGATGTAGGATGTCAACTTAGCAGATTAAACAAATTATGTGTAGGTTGTAATGCACTTACATTTAAAAATATATTTTTTTATGCTGACGTAAACTTTTTATTTTACAGACGGCACTTAAAATTTTATAATAAAATAGGTGAAAAAGCGACGTAATTCTTATTATCGCAGACTTTTACAAAGACTTCATTCAGAAAATTGATTTTAAAATAACTCTGAACCGTAAACATGTACGTCAGTGGGTAGACTCTCGTCATAACGGAAACAGATACTTTTTTTAATAGAGTTGTAATTAGCTTTAAAATGCCTTAAGAGGGTTTTATATAGAGTGGGCATTTTTATGGCGTTGTAGTAAAATAATTTTTCGCTTTTATCTATTAACAGCCAAATTCACCAAGAAGGTTTATGACTGATCAAGGTTGCCACTGGAGAAAAAAATCAGGACATTGGAGGCAATCGGAGTTCGGACCGATTCGGACCATCTGACTGAAAGAAAAAATAAAAACGCTTTCTGTTTTAAGGTGTATTTAATTTTGTTGATTATGTTTCCATGCATACTTTTTATTCCTTTTACTGTTCGCATCTTCGATCATACTCTAGATATAAACAAGAATAGACTTGTCTGAAGGCTATTTATGGTCGGTGGGGGAGACGCTTTTTTGATGTTTGACAGACATAAACATATTTACTTATCTTGTCTTTCAGTTTAATTGCTTGTCGTGACTTTTTTCGGTGTTTTTAAGTGTTAGAAATTACTATAAATGCGAAGTTTACAATTAATATTAACAAAAAGAGGATTTAAAAACTTATTTTTATCGGTAAATATTGTTAGATGATTTACATATTGAAAATAACAATAATAAAAATTTAGGCAACCATATATTCATACTTTATTTTCACAATTGACGTACCCAGGGGTATGTTCGAAGGACGTACCGATGATACTCGTTTAAATAATGCAATTAGAAAAGGATAGCATAAAATCGGTATGTCTGTACCAAGAAATTAAATATCTACTGTTTATCAACATTTTTTGAAATATAAATGAAAATATTATTACGTTATTCAGCGTTCAAACAACCGGGCCCT
The DNA here is from genome assembly GCA_034092305.1 of Diaprepes abbreviatus. Classification (NCBI taxonomy): domain Eukaryota; kingdom Metazoa; phylum Arthropoda; class Insecta; order Coleoptera; family Curculionidae; genus Diaprepes; species Diaprepes abbreviatus. The sequence continues at coordinate 8,754,758 of JASJET010000142.1, forward strand.
AGTTCTGACGTTATGCTACTTCTACAGGGGTATGTTCGAAGGTTCGCATTTTACTTCATTCATATACTGAGCTGCATTTAGTTGTAAGTTTGCTGAATGTGATTTCGGCACTACAACGGCATAATGTGGATATATCCACTGCTATTGCATCTCAAACGGAGGAATCCGTGAAAGCCTCATAAACTTATATACGCCATCCAGCGGGAGGTCGGCGAAGCCGCGTTCAGTATTTGCATGCTTCCTTCCGATCTGTCCTTTGCACAGTTAGGTGTATGTCGGTATCGTGATGAGTCTAATAAAGACGAAACATGTACCTCTGCCGTATCACTGTGGCGGGGAGGGTAAGTTTTGACTTTCTTCTCGGTGTGGTGGTACAGGTAGGCCATCATCTCGATGGTGGTGGAATAGGATAAATTGCGTTCTATAACAATTTATTCTAACTGTACAACCTCTAACACAGAAAGGATATGATGGAGAGAAGTTTGCATTTACTGTTCGCATTTTACTTCATTCATATACGGAGCTGCATATAGTTGTACGTTTGCTGAAGGTGATTTCAGCACTACAACGGCATAATGTGGATATATCCACTGCTATTGCATCTCACACGGAGGAATCCGTGAAAGACGCATAAATATATATATATATATATATATATATATATATATATATATATATATATATATATATATATATATATATATATATATAAGCCCTTGCTTTAATAATGACAGTCAAATCGCTTTCTGTTTGTCATAGTGGCTTTTAAATAATACTGCGTTTAAATAAAAAAATGTTAACTTTACACATCGTGCAGCAGCCAACATTTTTAATGAAAGGCATCCAGGCAAACATGTCCAACAATCTACTATGAGTAGGATTATGGCGAAATTTAAATCAACTGAATCGATGGACAATTCGTTTAAAAAATCGCACAGTTCTATAGAACATAGTTAAGAAGTCCCATTAAATATGTACCTAGATGTTATGGAACATAGGAAAACTAGTATTAGACATCTTTCTTGCAGAAGTGACGTTCAAAGAGAGAGAGAGAGAGAGAGAGAGAGAGAGAGAGAGAGAGTAAGGAAGATTTCGCACAAGAAAAAATTTAAACTTTATAAACCGAAATTTATAAATATTCTTAAGAAACAAGATTTTGTCATACGTTTGAAATCATGTTTTTGGTACTAAGGGGAGAAGAAGAAGATGTGTCCTTTCCTTTTCACGTTTTATGGACCGACGAGGCCACTTTCACTTCGAACGGCGTTGTTACCTTTCAAAATTGTAGATGGTGGGCTCAAGAAAATCCAAATTTTTTAATAGAATGCAAAGAGCAGTATTCCTTTAAAACAAATGAGTGGTACGGTGTTTTAAACGATCAAATTGTGGGTCTTTATTTTTTTTTTTGGTAATTTAAATTCTGAAGAATACCTAGGCTTGCTTAATATCGAGATCCTTGGAACTTCGGACAATATGCTTATTGAAATGAGGCATAATCTGTGGTACCTGTGTGATAGTGCTCCCATCCATAATACAAGACAGCTCTAAGAACGCCTCTTGGAAATATTTAGGGACAAAGTAATTAGGCGTAATATGGAGTAATACTGGCAGGATAGGTCTCCTGATTTAACCCCACTTTATTTTTTCTTGTGAGTTTAATGTTGATCATTTGAAAATGGTGATTCCAAACAGTATTTTAGAAATAAGGCCCCTTAGTATCGGAAACTCCATTAAAGATGTGTCAAGAAGAGCAATTGTTTGTATTGAACGCAATGAAAGGCACACAGAAACGTAATTTTAAATTTTAAGTTTTTGAATTTTTTTTCAATTAAACTATTTTCTTAATATTAATGTGTATTACTTTTAAACACAAATTTTAATAACCCTATTTGAATTTTATAGAAAAAGTTTTGTGTAAGTTGCGTTGAGACTTATTTTGCAACAGTGGTGCATATAGGCTAAAAAAAATTGCATTTGGAAAAACTTTTACTAATAACTTTTTTCGATATTTTGAGGTATAACCCTACTTATTAATTTTTTTTGAAAAAAATTAAAATTTGACTGATAATGCTGATCATGTGACTACTATTTCGAATAAAGCTATTAATAAAAAAAATCCCATATGATGCGGACTTTACTGGTCATATTGTATATATATATATATATATATATATATATATATATATATATATATATATATATGTTGAATTATAAATTTTATATCATTACATAGCAATATTGGTTAACTAATTTATTTTTGATCTAACAGTTAAAACGTAAATTTGCAAAATACTCGTATGTATATCACTGTATTTCAATACCAAAATTGTTTCATTAAAAAATACAATATCAAAAAAAAAAATTAACCACATCTTATCTAAAAATTCTAATGCAGAAAACCGTGCATTAATGGAGAAATGGGGAGCTGGAGGGATTTCGGGGGGCCATAGCGTCCCAATGACGTCATTCAGCTTTCCGGAGGTGGGGCGATGCGTCAATACTTGTTGCAAAATGTGTCAACGGAAAATTGGGTCAGTGGTGGGGGTGGAGTTGAAAGTTCTATGACCTCGCCCGTTCGGAATTGTTGGCTCTAATTTAGGATTGAATTGTACAGAGTCTACGGCTTGAATGTAGGCTAAGAGTGTATTGTTTTTGTTTTGTTGCTTTTTTTCCCGGATGCCCGGGAATTGTTGAAAAATTCCCTGTTTATTTGTAACAATATTAATCTGAAAAAATAATGTTATCCAAAACTAAGGAATTGAAGGCCAAATAACCAATAAAATTAAAGTCCTTGTTAGTGATGAGAGGGGACATAAAACGAAATACGTACAAGCAAAAAAAGAAATGTACACACTACGTTTGGAGCTAAATTACATGCTATACTTTCCCACGATCATTGTATACAGGGTCTTCTAACAAGATAGTGGAATGAAACTTCAATATGTTGTAAAGGGTACAAAAATAGGAGATACGTATTTTTTGTCTGCGGAGATTTATTATAACAGAGTGAAAACCGCCCCTAAAGTTTACCCCTAAAAACAATATTTTTTTAAAAATCTCAGGTTTTAAGTGAGACATTTTTACAAAACAAAGTGATAGTTACTTGTTACTTGAAATGATGTTAAATTATGGTATTTTCATCTCCAAGGATATTATCCCTAATTTCTTATTAGGGTAAACCATATATTTACGCACGTAATTTAAGTTTAAAAATTACGAAATTTAATGGAATTGTTTGAAAATATTTTTTTCACGAATCCCATAAGTAACTTAAGTTGACTGGTTTCGGGGTTTCTAAAATAAACTAGTAAAAGAGGGTGAGCCACCCCCGAATAAGTTTTTTAAAAATTCCAAGTTCTAATTAAGATATCTTTACAAAATAAAATGGGACTTACTTGTTATTTGAAATAATTTTTAAATTATGGTATTTTCATTCCCAAAACATATCATCCCTTATTTCTTATAACGGTAAACTATCTATTAGTGCACGTAATTTAATTCTAAAAATTACGAAATTTAATTAAATTGTTTCAAAGTATTTTTTTCACGAATACAATAATTAACTCAACTTTCGGGGTTTCCAGAAATTAACTAGTAAAAGAGGGTGAGTCACCCCCAAACACTTTTTTTCATATCCCCAGTTCTAATTAAGTTAACTCTACAAAGCAAAATGGAAATTATTTGTTATTCGAAATGATATTAGGCTATGGTATTTTAACTCTCAATATTCAGTTGATATTAACGTTACAGAGCTTACTGATTTTTTTTTAATTAATAAGAAAATAGAAACTTATTTTATTGTTAAGTATTTCTGTCTTTAAATTATTATAATTCATGTCGAAAAGTGATTTCTTATTCTGTAACGTTCATTTAAATTAATATTTGACAATTTTAACAATAATATATGTATGAAATTACGGTTTACTTTTACAAAAAATAACGAATAATATCCTTGGAAGTGAAAATACCATAGTTTAATATCATTTCGAATAACAAGTAATTTTAATTTTGTTTTATAGAGATCTAATTAGAACTGTAGACCTTAAAAAACGTATTTGACGGTGGCTCACCCTCTTTTACTAGTTTATTTTCGGAAACTAACAAGTAATTTCCACCTTGTTTTGTAAATATATCTCAATTAGAATTGAGATCTGAAAAAAAATGTATCTAGGGGTGACCCATCCTCCTTTACTACTTCATTTTTTGAAACTCCAGAACATGTCAACATGAGTTAATTATGGTACTCGTGAAAAAAATATTTTGAAACAATTTCATTAAATTTCGTAATTTTTAGAATTAAATTACGTGCGTAATTGTTTTGTAAAAATATCTCACTTAAAGCCTGAAATATTTCAAAAATACTTTTTTAAGGGCGGTTTTCACCCTGTTATAATGAATTTCCGCAGGTAAACAAATACATATCTTTTATTTTTGTACCCTCTACAACATGTAAGTGTTTCATCAAAATCGGAACCAGACACTTTGAATACCTTCCTTAAGAGTCGACTTTGACATTCAATTCTTGAATTTATTGTTCCATTCATCAAACCAGATTATATATTTTTGTTGTCCCATTAGAAAAAGGAAAATATTTTTTAATTTATGAAAAAACTTTTCAGGTAATAGATTGCTGGTTGTTACCTTTGCTGCTTCGTTTTCATTATCATCATTTGCAGCTATGACATCCGTCATGGGGTGTATACTTGTCTATTCTTCTACTAATTTCACTCTTGTGCTGATAACATACAGTTTGAACCTTTAGGCATTTTATGTCATCATATATATGTTATGGATAAGCTTGCAAGGAACCTGGATTAACCCCGTTTTAATTCAAGCTTTTAAAAACCTGTATAATAGATCAAACTTAAGAACGTCTTACAGGTTTACTGTAAATCAAAGATTACCTCAAGACTGCCGCATATCACCTACCCTGTTTAAAATTTTTATGTCTCATCCCTCTTGACATTTTTGTCAAAAAAAAACGTCTTTGAGAACTGTGATGCGTCACCTCTTTGTAGTAATTGAACCAAGTATAGGATCTAATGCAATACGATGTCGTTTGTGAATGGAAATGCTGGATACAATTCCACTCCTCCAGGTAAAGACCGACTCTATCACACCGGTGGGGGCGATTGCCCTCCCCCCCAAGAGTTCAGGAAAATATACCCGATTTTGTCTCATACTATAGTTTATTCAAGAACTAGTGAGAGTAATAAATCATTTTTTATATTTTTTTTTTGTTCGCAAACTACCTTGTGTTCTTTAGTCCGGTGTCTTTGGCAAAATCTGTTGGACACATATATTTTTCATAGGAATAGGTTAGAAATTTTATAATCAAAAATACCGGTCTATAATAATGGACTATTTGGGTTGGATAACAATATATATTTGAATGTGTGAAGTGTTAAAAAGTATTTTAATCCTTGTCTCTACAAATCATTTCTGGTTGACAATCAAACTTTAATTCAAGATATCTATGGGTATCGATAGGCAAAACAAGTGAAAATCGTTAAACCAGATTTTAATTCAAGTACTGTTCCGTCAGAAATTTTTCTTTTGGGATTGTATATTTTAAATTGAACCAAAATATTAATTTTCGGATATTTCAAAAATTACCAAGTTTAATATCCAAGTTAAATAATAAGACAGTTTTTATAAATATGTTAGGAACCCGCTGTATATAGATTTTGAAAATAGAATGAATATTAATTTTGTATAGTTGTAGCCCAAAAAACAATTTAAATACTCATCATATTGGGTCCCATATTACGAGGAGATAGTTATAGTGTTCTTCAGCTGATCACAAAAGGAAAAATAGAAGGGCACAAAGGCATTGGCAGAAGTCATGGCTTAGAAACATTCGCGAATGGACAAGCATACCGAGCGCAGGACAACTTTTTAGACTAGTTAAAAATAAAGATGAATTCATTATTGTAATTGTTAACCTTAGTGGGACCTGAAATTGCACAATAAGAAGAAGAAGTTTCTTTGACCAATAATTAAATTATTTATCTAAAATTTACCTAATCAAAAATCTATTATAATGACTATTACATTGTTGCAATAATGTCAATCACGCATGCAATGAATAAATTTAATTTTTTATTTGTTTAGAATAGAATAGAATATATTAATGTAAAATACACAAGGGTACAACAGGTCGCCATAAATTACTAATAATCAAATACCTAAAAAAATAACTAACACAATATTAATCACGAACAAACATAAGATTATTAATAATTGTAAATAAAAATAATTTATTCAAATACAGTACAATACCGTATAAACATATAGGGGAAGGTGGGGTAATTGTGAACACATAAGGGAGAACTGAAATACAATAAAACCAAATGAAGTTACAAGGCTTATTTATTGCTTAATATTTACTTAAACTAATCATTCTTATGTTCTCATAATCAACTTAGATAAATTTTCAAAAATAAAATCAAATTTCAATAAAACACAAAACCTCTGGTGTCTGGGATTACCCCACAGCTTGTGGGGTAATTACGGATGGTGTATGGGGTAATCAATACATAGTCTAATTAGCATAGAAATCACAGATAAATCCCCTTGATGTACTTGCACCACTCGTGCAATTTTCGTGGGCCCACAATTTACATTTGATGCACATTATCCAATCTTCTGTGATTGGTCCTTCATACTTACATTACAAATAAGACAATAATACCCTTCATCAACCTTTGTAGCACTTTTGTGGACTTTCTTTTTCTTGCGCTGTACGTTCCTATCTTTAGCCTTCATATCATCTTCAAATGCTTTAAGATTCTTCATACCTTTCTTTCTTTCAGTGGTTCGTACAGACTTATCATTTTCTTTTGCCTCTTCTTTATTTTTCTTCCTTTGTTCCTTTTCATCTAAAGTGTCTTTTATAGGGGTACTAGTGATTATAATTGAATGTTTCTATCTGGAACGTTGCCTACTTTTCTGTTGTGGCAGTTGGGGAACATTAACAATATCTTGAAGTGGAATTGATTTGTCCAACACAGGTAAATGTGTTACTGATCGCTGCTTCACGATTGATAATGGAACTACTTGTGCATTAGGTGACACTGCTCTCTGCATAGATAGTGTCGGTGCAATCTGGGTATCAGGTCTTATTGCTCGTTGCATAGATGGTGTCGATGCTATCTGGGCATCAGGTGTTACTGCTTTTTGCATATTTGATGTCGATGCTGTCTGCACATCAGGTGATGTCGATTCAAAGAAATGTTCGTCCAATTTTTTTGTATCTAATGGTCAAATACCAGCTGCTCGAAAACCATTTGCAGCTTTTTTTATATTGCTGATTCGATTGAAAGCTTTAGTAAAAAGCTCGACAACTTCATACTGTGTAATTTTTGCAGCCTATATTTGAAGCCATGTATAAGTCACATTCTCTGTTGTATGTAGTTTTGAGCAATCCAAAATATGTTAAGTCCAGTGGTTGCATACGAAGTGACGTATGTGGTGGAAGAGATAACAGTATTATTCCATTCTGGCGACAAAGCGGGTAGCAAGCCAGGCTAATATGACTTTCATGGTTGTCTAAAATAAGAAGAATAGGTTCTTCAACAGTCGGTTTCGCGTAAGAGATAAAATGATGTAACCAATCTATGAATAGGTTTTCATTAATCCAACCCGAATCGCCCACGGCTGCAACCATATCAGCATTGCCTCCATGCAATAGATGAGCATTCATTTGCTTCCTCTTGAAAATAAAAAATGGAGGGACATACTTTCCTGAAGCACTGAATGCGCAAACAATTGTTGTTGTTGTGCCTCTTTCACCACTTGTAGCCATGCCGACTTGTTTCTGGCCTTTCGGAGCTAAAATTCTAGAATTTTTCTGGACGTTAGAAATGCCGGTCTCGTCAACATTGTAAATGCGATTGGCATCAAACTGAAATTTCCTTTGTAAGGCTTCGAAGTTTTCGAAAACAAATCTCACTTCTGTTTTATTAAACGCTGTAGTTCTATTAATAGAAGTGGATTCAGGTTTGCGGAGAAAAATGTTTGGTCAAAATTATGCTTTAACTGATTTACTCCAGCAAATTTGAAAGCTATTTTCCTCACCATCTCTATAGTTAAGCCATAAAATAGTTTACTGCATTTTAAAATGTGTTCTTCTAATTCTTTTTCTTGGTCTTCAGAAAATATAGCCTTTCTTGCACTTTTTGGGGTCTTTATAATTTCTTTATTAAGATGGTCGTGTATAGTGCTTTTTGGTATAGAGTAAACGATAGCTGCTTTTCCTAATGAAAGTTTTTTGTTCTTGATGTCCTGAATAACTTTTTGTAAATCTTCTAATTTGTATTTGGTCTCCGTCTTTCTTTGGTAATTTCGAGGCATCTGAAATATAAAAAGGTTTAAGTAGGTTTATAAAAAATTATTTGGGTAGGTTTATAAAAAGTCTATATAACTGGGTATTCGGCCTATAATAACTCATATAGGGATAATTACGGATGTCTGTGATTACCCCACACAAATCGTCCGCCATTACCCGACTCACAAAAAAACGAAAAACTATATATTTATTTTAGGTTAGAATATCGTAATGCACTTGGCGATTACTTACAAACGTTGCTTAATTAGACATTAGTTCACTTAAAAAAAACGTGAATCCTATGTTTAGCTTGAAATAATATACACGTATTCAATTTTACTAAAAAATAAATGAAATGAAATACTCCTGGACAAATGTTGGTTCTTAAAGAAAAATCCTAATATTTAGTCATTTTGCTTCAAGAACTGATTTACATCTTCTGCACATGGAATCGATAAGGTTTTGACCGACTTTTACAGGAATCTTCCGCCATTCATCTTGAAGCGACTCCCATAAATCCCCCTCACAGTGAATAGTCCTTCACCGAATTTTCCGGTATAAATGTTCCCATAGGGTTTAAATCGGGTGATCGAGACGGCCATTGCAAAACGTTCACGCTATTTTCCAAAAAGCTTGTTATAAGTCGAGAAGAGTGCTTAGGACCATTGTCCTGTTGAAGCTTCCATATTAAATACATCCCTCCCTCATGTTTCACGGAAGGTTTTTGATGCTTATTATGAAATCTTTTGCCTACTGGTTTTCTAATAAATGATAGAACATACCTTTAATCTATCAAGTAGTTTGTTAAGTGGTGAACGCACCAGTATAAAGGAGTGCTTCTGAAAATGATTTTTTAATCGTTATTAAATACTTATATAAAAATACATGGTACTGTTAAAATGTTCTTTTCTATAAATAGTTCAACGTCTGTCCAGAGGCATGAGGTTAAATATGAGTATTTAAATTGTTTTTTGGCTACAACTATTATCATTTTTGCATCCCCACGATATTATACAACGGGTTCCTAACATATTCATAAAAACTGTCTTATTATTTAACTTGGGTATTAAACTTAGTCATTTTTGAAATATCGGTAAATTAATATTTTGGTATATATATATATATATATATATATATATATATATATATATATATATATATAATATGTTATGTCGGATATTCTCACGGGTATGTTGTGTATGTGCTGAGTCCTTCTCAAGGCTGTAAGGCAGCTGACGTTTCGGTAAAATCTCATTCACCATTTTCAAAGCTCACTGTACAGCGTCTACGAGCGAACTGACGTCTGCAACTCGGGTGCTGTTGGTCCCGTATGTACGAGAGGCGCATTCTTTGGCCAGATGGATCTGACCAATCAGGTTGCGAGATCTGCTGCTCATCATCGGCCCTGTTGCTTATGTTTGGGGTCGCGTTGAGAGTAGTAATAATTGAATATGCTTGTCTTTCTGGAGTTAATTAGTTCACTAGTTTTAGGTCTAATCAAGTTGACGATTCCCACACAAATTGTAATTTTGTCAAAAAAAATTACGATTTACAAGCCAAATGGCTTCGCACTCCCTCCAGGGATTATTTACTCATACCAGGCATACAAAGACACTAAAAGTATGAAGCTCTGTGGGAACCCTACGAACTTTCGGACGGTTCTCGCGGTTGCTAGGAGAATTGCTTTCTGCATCGGCTTATACAGATGCTCACTAAGGCCCAGTCCCTTGATGTTCTGCAGGAGGTTCTTGGGTATCACTCCAGTTGTTGACAGTATTATGGGAATCGTTTGGACGCTGTTCATTGCCCATTGTCTTCGGATTTTGTATTTGGCGATCTTCTCATTGTTTTTTGGCCTTAGGTTGTTGTTGTTAGGTACAGCAATGTCGATTAGTATAGTTCGTCTAGAAATTTTATCTATTAGTATAATGTCTGGTCTATTATGAGCTACTGTTTGATCCGTCAGAACCGTTCGGTCCCAATATAACTTGAACTGGTTGTTCTCAAGAATAGGCTCCGAATTGTACTTGTAATAAGACACTTTTCCTACCTGTAATAGGTTTAACTTTTCTGCTAACTCTTGGTGGAGTATCTTAGCGGCTGAGTCGTGTCTTTCCTTATACTCGGTTGCGGCAAACGCTTGGCATCCTCCAGTTATGTGCTGAATTGTCTCCGATGTTCGACAGCTATATCTGCATTGGTCATTTTATATTGAGGGATCTCTATTGATGAACTTCCGATAGTTCTTCGTCGGAATAACCTGGTCTTGGATAGCTAACAAGAAGCCCCCCTTTTCCGGAAACATCTGTCCTGAAATCAACCAGTAGTTCGACGCTGAGTTGTCGACATTGTCCTGATTGACCTCATTTGGATGCCGTCCATGAAGTGGCTTCCGTAGCCAGGTTTGTAACTTCTCTTGGTCTGTTTGGTGGTGAGAAGTAATATCTTGTTCCCTCAACTGTAGCGGCGTTGAATCGTCTGCCTCGCATATTGCCGATGTAGTGTGGAAGAGTCCGCTAACCTGTGGAAATATGAACGTAAGTTTATTATTTGTTGGTCGAGCTGCTTACCAATATCCACCAATCCTATTCCTCCTTGGTGTCTTGGAAGCATTGTACGTTCAATAGCACTCCGAGGGTGATGTTTTTGTGCTTTTGTTAGGAGTGTCCTTATTTTTCTTTGCAAGTTTTGGATGTCCGTCTTGTTCCACTCTACAATTCCAAAAGAGTAGCTCAGCGCAGAGCAAGCATACGTGTTGAGCGCCTTAAACAAATTTCTACTATTTAAATTAGTTCGTAATACCCGCCTTACCCTCCTGACAAATTCGGCTGTCAATTCGGCCTTCATAGTGCCATGGTCAATTCTTTTAGCCTGTTTCATACCTAGATATTTGTATGTTTGGTCTGCTTCCATTGCAGCTATAGTTTCACCGTTCTGTATTTCAAAAGCCCCCGGTTGTATCTTCCCTTTAACGATGTTCAAAATACGGAACTTGTCAAGTCCAAATTGCATTCCGATATTCCCGGAGAACTCCTCTACAATTTTAAGCATTTGTTCTAGCTGGTTTCTGGTAGCAGCCATCAGTTTAAGATCATCCATGTATAGAAGATGATTCACTCTGACTACCTCTTCGTTGTTATTTCTAACACTAAAGCCGTATCTGGTTGAGTTCAAACGGCGTGATAGTGGGTTCATTGCAAGGCAGAACCACAGTGGGCTAAGTGAATCGCCCTGAAAAATTCCTCTCCGTATCGGAATGGTGTTAGTTTCGATGGTGTCGCTGGATGGCACTTGCAATTGGATCCTAGTTCTCCAGGTTGACATGATGCGTTCTAAAAAGGAAACAAAATTATTATCGACCCTGTACATTCTCAATATAGTTTTGAACCACTCATGTGGCACCGAGTCGAAGGCCTTCTTATAATCCACGTAGGCAGCAAAGAGGTTTCTTCGGTTGGTACAGGCTTGGTTACATATGACAGAGTCAATAATCAATTGTTCCTTGCATCCCATTGCTCCCCTCGTGCATCCTTTCTGTTGAGTTGCAATGATGTTATTTTGCTCACAATGTGCATAGATGCGTTGGATCAAGCAGGAGGTGATCACCTTATACAGTGTGGGTAGGCAGGTGATTGGCTTATACTTAGCTGGGTCCTGTGTGTTGTGTTGGTCCTTTGGTAGGAGGTACGTAATACCTTCGGTCAAGAACAATGGCATTTTTGCTGGGTTAAGAAAAACATCATTAATAAGATTAGCCAGCTGATGGTGCATACACCAGAACTTTTTGAGCCAGTAGTTCTGGATCCCGTCGAGACCTGGAGCTTTCCAGTTATGGGATTCCTTGATTATTCTTGAAATTTCCTCGGTGGTAAATGGCTCAAACTGCATCTGGCTGTAATCTTGGCAGATTTGGTGTTCTTCATTGATCCAGCCAGCTGCGATGTTACAATCGGCTGGTGTGGAAAGTTGGTTTCCCCAGAACTCTTCTACCTGCTCTCTATTGGGATATCTATTATCTGCCATATTAGGTGGAGAGTTTAGCTTACGGTAGAAAGTCTTTTCTGATCGTTGGAAGAGCGCATTGTCTCGTTTTCGGTTATTGCTGGTCTTGTACCTCTTTAGCCGTCCTGCAATAACAGAGAGCTTCTGTTTCAGCGAGTCAAGGCATTGCTGAGCAGTAACATTCGCTGGATCTTGTTGCGAATGATATCGGACACGATTTATGATTTCTTCAACTCGCCTTATTATTATTATTATTATAATGATTTACAAGCCAGACGGCTTCGCACTCCCTCCAGGGATTATTCACTCATACCAGGCACACAAAGGTACCAGAAGTATGAAGCTCTGTGGGAACCCTTTCCATGTTATCGGGTCCTAGATGACGTGGTCTGCTGTATTTCCCATGAACTTTCGGACTGTTCGCGCGGTTGCTAGGAGAGTTGCTTTCTGCATCGGTTTATACAGATGCTCACTAAGACCCAGTCCCTTGATATTATTATTATTATTATTATTATCACCATGTTTTGTTTTTGGCAAAATTTCAACAAACTATCACCACGGTTGTTACTTTTATCTAGACCATGTTCTCCATCCAAATTGCCTCTGCGGCCGCTGCCTATTTTAACATTAAAATCACTCATGATACGCCTCTGTTCATAGTTTTTAAGGCTTTTCAGTGTATCACTCATTTGATTGTAAGAAGTAAGTAAGAAGTGTAAGCGTACTCTTATTTTAATACAAAAATTGATTATTAAATTTTACCTTTTTTACTGAAGGTTTTAAAACTAATGAATCGTCATTATAATTATAACTAAGTCATTAAAACAAAGGAATTGTTACAATGATGACAATTATTAAGGTTATAGTTAAATCCCCTTTGTAAAAACCTTTATTAAGGCGATTTTCCAATATTAAAAAACCTAGAAACTCTGTAAAGGTGTTCACTTGACATCAGATCATGTGCAATATATTATTACCCACAGGTTGCATGCTGGTAACAAAATTATATGAAAATCAAGTGTCCATGTTGTTCTCGTTTCAGCCATGCCATAAACAAAACAATAACGCTGGGTGAATATAGTTTTGTTTGTAGTTCCATAATTTCAAAAAGAAATTTTATAATTTTGCATTGTAAGAATTAAAAATAGGGTCATTAAAATAAAAGAGTCAAATTTCCAATGTTTAAACTTTTATTTGAAAATTATTTTTTTACCAATTCGGGAACTATTTAACTTTCCTTAACTGGTTAAATATTTAATTATAATTTTGACCTATCCCAAATGTACGTTACATGCGAAAAAAACCAAGTGAATATTGAAAATGACATATTGTTTCTCTGCCTACTTTGTAACTTAACACCCGAACCAGCAAAAGTAAGTTCTTTATCCCGATTCGTTAAAGAGAAGCACCGACCAATATTTCATTCTGAAATCGGCCGCCCGAATGACGCAAGCATGACGTCATTGCTTGCTGCGAACGGGAAAGTGGGTCAAGCGGGGTGCGATGTCCTGGTTAGCGTTCGAGGACATGGTTGCATGGGTTTCATTCTGGCTTTTTGGACGAATAGCAAACTTCCCTGCGAAAAGACTACAGGATGGAACGGGAAAATGGAAAAAGGCTGGAAAACTTATTCTCATTCATTGAAAACTTTCGAGCAGGTTAAATATTAAATATATTTGTTAGTTGTTTACACTTTAGAAATAACCTTAACATTATTTTCATGAAAATAATAGTTTCAAAATATGTTTTTTGAGAGTTTATTTATTACTTACAGTTATATTATTATATTCCAGATATCGGAAGGTCCTTAATTTATACTCGCAGACGAAATTATGGAATATTTATAAATTTTCAATATTTCAATAAAGAGCCAAAAATTGGGGGTTATTTACCCTATACGGCACAGAGTATTGCGGCCAAAATACGTGACTTTTGGGATATATGGGGGTCTAATATAATTACTTTTTAAAATTATTTTCATATTATACAGGGTGTCCCGAAAGCTCTTAAAGTATCAAAGTTGTGTTTTTTCAAATGGAACCCCTTGTATATTATTGCATTTTTGGTTTCTCCAACAAAATAAGTATCTGTTTTAATAAGGTTTATAGTACCTAAACCTCAAGGGGTTTTAAATAATTTGAATTTTGACTAAATCTAACTTAATTTTCATGTTTCAAATACTTAAGAAAAATTTCAGTTATGTACTTGAAATTTAACATAAAGTGTAACAATAAATATTTTATATTCCAATTATAACAAACTTGCTATATTATACAGGTCAGGCGCGGATCCAAGGGGGAGCGGTGGGGCCGATCGCCCCCCACCCCCCACAAGAGCTTTGAGTTCAGGAAAATAGACCCGATTTTGCCTTTTATACTATAGTTTATTCAAGAATTAGAGAGAGTAATAAATCATTTTTTACCCTTTTTTTCTTCGTAAAATACCTGTGTTCTTTAGTCAGGTGTCTTTGGCAAAATCTGTCGGACATATATATTTTTCATAGGAATGGGTTAGAAATTTTATAATCAAAAATACCGGTCTATAATAATGGACTATTTGGGTTGGATAACAATAGATATTTGGATGTGTGAAGTGTTAAAAAGGATTTTAATCCTTGTCATAGGCGTCGGAAGGAGGTTTATTTTATCACTAAGTAAAGGGTTTTCCAATAAGAGGTGTCATTTTGAAAAGCCCGCTATTTCGGTAGATGTCACTTTTGAAGCTGTAAGTTTTTGACGTTTGACAAGTAGAAACTACGCCATAAATAAAGATGGAACGATACACGCTTCAACAACGCATTGAAATTATTAAAATTCACTATAAAAATGGTGAAATTTTGGCAGAAACGGTTCGTAAAACTTGAACATTTTTGGGTCGTCATGAAGCACCTTGTCGGAGCGCAATAAAGAAATTGGTGAAAAAATTCGAGCTGTTGGGACAAGTTAGTTATGTGAAGAAGAAAACCCGTGCACGTCGCTCAAGAACAGCCGAGAATATTGCTGCTGTAGCCGAAAGTGTTGAAGAAAACCCAGGTTTGTCCATTCCTCGTCGTTCTTTGGAATTAGGGATTCCACAAACGTCATTACACCGTATTTTGCATAAAGATTTGGGTCTTAAGGCTTAGAAAGTTCAGTTAACGCAAGAACTCAAGCCGGCCGATCATCAACAACGTCGTGCCTTTGCTGATTGGGTTCTTGAAATGCATGAAAATGATCCGGAATTCCATCGAAAAATCATCTTCAGTGATGAGGCCTATTTCCACCTCGGTGGCTTCGTCAACAAACAAAATTGTCGCATCTGGGGCTCGGAAAACCCAAGAGTTATTGTTGAAAAGCCTCTCTATCCTGAACGTGTGACTGTTTGGTGCGGTTTATGGTCCGGCGGGGTCATTGGACCTTACTTTTTCGAAAATGAGGCTGGAGCAACAGTTACGGTGAATGGATTGCGCTATCGAGAGATGATTAATGATTTTTTATGGCCGGAATTGGATGGTATTTATCTGGACCACGTTTACTTTCAACAAGACGGCGCTACGTGCCACACAAGCAACGAAACCATTGATCTTTTACGGGAAAAGTTTCCGGGCCGTGTTATCTCTCGAAGAGGTGATCACAATTGGCCACCGAGATCTTGTGATGTGACACCTTGCGATTTCTTCCTTTGGGGCCACGTGAAAGACAAGGTCTACGCCAACAGCCCAGCGTCGATTCAAGACCTCAAAGATGGAATTCGTGAGGCTATCGAGGACATAGGGCAGCCACTTTGCGATTTGGTTATGGAAAATTTCATGAAAAGGATATGGTCCTGTAGGCATGGTCGTGGTGGTCATTTGGCTGATGTTATTTTCCATCATTAACGGCATACCTTCCTCTTTATAATGTAATAAATATCCGATCATTTATCTTAAAAAATGGCATTTTTCTTTGAATATCAAAATAACACCTCTTATTGGAAAACCCTTTATTTATGGCATAGAGTATTATTTCGGTAATAAACTTAAAATAAAGTTTTTATAATATTATTTTATTTCTTATGATTTTTTAATAATTCACATACACTAGAAAATATAGATAATTTTGACATATTTTACACAAATCACAACTGTATTTTTATTATTTTTAATTTTGGCATAGAAACCGTTTTAGGCACATTCAGAATAAAACGTAGCATTTTTCTCTTTAAAAATTCTAAGTTATAATTTAAATACTTACAATATACCCATTGTCAAAAATAAAGAAGTTAAACATATATACAAAAATAAATTCGTCCATATAATGTGAAAATTTTTTGGGGCTATCGGTCATTTTATTATTAATTAAAAACATTTTTAGGACATTTGACGTTTCAGTTTATTTATTTCTTAAACCATCTGCAGAATTACAATTAAACACTAAGAAGAGATTCAATTGTTTTTTCCTGTGATCGGCCCCCCTCTCCAAGAACTTCATATTCAAAAAAATAGATTCGCCCTTTCCTTTTACACTATAAATGAGGATGTTGCAAATGTCCCTCCCCCCCGTCGACAACTTGTTTTCGCTTGCCATACTGTACTTTTATGATATCACCGCCCCCCCCCCTCCCTCAAAGAGAGAGGCTGGATCCGCCCCTGATACAGGATAGTAGATGTTGGAAATATTGACCGTCCATTTCCAATCACTTACTTATTCATTTTTTGAAATCACTGCAAACTCTGGACAACATTAACGGGGTTATAATTTGAAAAGCGTCTCTTATGGCGGTAGTCCCCCATCTCGGGGCTAATTTTGAAGAATCTTTTTTCATAATAAAATAAATTTTATTAGAAGAATATTTTGATACATGAAAGTTGACGTTTCATACAATAACAGGAAATTTTTTTTTGTGCTATCTTCATAAGTTTCGCTGCTACGGCTGCCTGGAGTTGACTCTACTTAAAACCGGTTGACAGAATATCTCAAGTTCAGCGAGTCTGAAACAAAAAAATCTAATTGATTATTAAAAAGTACACTTGTGGCTATCGTCCCTACTATTATCAGGTGATTTTATAATAAAAAAAATGGTGAACTTTTGAAAATTTCGACTTACTTTTTGCAAATTAAATTGTTTAAATAATATATGAAATGTTAATGAAAATTTATAAAAGTAGTAGGGACGATAACTATTCATGTGTAGAATAATATATCCAAATATGAGCTCAATTGGCCTAGTAGTTTTCTTTAAATCATGTCAACCAGGTCAAAAAACGTTGTTTTGAGAAACACGAATTAAAGTTCCGAGTGTACCGTTCGACACGCTCGAGACCCCTACATTGTAACACGTTTTTCGATATGTTCTAGAAATTTCTAGCCAAAATAATATTTATTACATCATTTTTACATATATTAGCTACAAGAATTTGTACTTTTTGGAAAACCGATTTTTTGAAAAAAAGTTGGGGGACTGCCGCCTTATGCGTATTTCCATGTCTTGTGGTGTTGTCCAAGACAATTCCTTTTATGTATCCCCATAAAAAGAAACCTGGTGGAGTTGAGTCCGGAGATCTCGAGGGCCAATTTTGAAATCCGTCTCTCCCAATCCATCTGTTTCGAACGTTGAAATTTAAAAATTGCTGAACCTCGCGATGATAATGACGCGGAGCTCCATTCAGTTGAAGTGACATAGTTGTTCTAATATTTAAAAGGACATCTTCTAATAACACTTGAAGTTGGTGTAAAAGAAAATCACGAAACATCAGACCATTTAAAGGTCCTTCAAAAAAGTAGGTCCTATTCTGGTTTCTCATAACTCTGTAGTCATGCGGATTTGAATTAGAATAGTAATGGAAGTTGTGTTTATTGACGAAACCATTGTTATGAAAAATACATTCATCACTAAACAACACATTATTAAAAAAGGGTTCATTTTCTACCAATTTATCTACCACCCACAAGCAGAATTCAGTTCGATTGTCAAAACCATTTCCCTGAAGCTTTTGATAAAGACGGATTTTATAAGGATGAAATCTGTATTTGTTAAGAATCCTCGAAACACCTGCTTGGTTAACGTTAGTATTTTCGGATATATGATTCTGACTATTATTGGGATTTTTGATCACTGATTCAAGTACAGTAAAAACATTTTCTTCATCCGCAGTGACAGGTTTTCTTCTAACAGTTTTTTTTTATAACTGACACTTTCCCGAAACTGGTTTAATAGTCTCACAAAAACGGCAGGTTAGGATGGTTTCTTTCAGGAAACATTTGAGCATAGACTCGAGAAGCCATAAACAATTTTGATGACATTCTCAAAGGATAAAAATCCCATCAATACGCTCTTTCTTTGGATAAATCTTCGTTTTAGCAAAGCAATAACACAACAATATTCAAATAATTCAATTCAATAAATGAAGTATCACAGTTACAAAAAATATTACCGCTATTACAGCAACAGGCTTTGCAGACTAAACTGACAAATTAAATGAATTACCTGTCATTTTTAAATGCTCTAGGCAACTAGATACATTAGAAAACAGAAAGTGGTGCAGGAAACGGTTATTTGGTGTATTCTGTGAAAACGCGAAGACTTAGCTATAGAACATCCTTGTATCATTCGGTAGGTATTTCTGATAAGTTAAAAAGTATAGTATTCTATTTAAATTAATCAAGTAATAGCCATTAAAGCTAGAAAGTATCAAATTTAGGGCAAATCAAGCTATTATTTAGATAGATATTTACACAAAAATTTGAAAAAATTACAACTTTGTCATTATGTATTTTGGAAACTATCAATTTTTGGTTTAAAGTAAGAAGGGTTAAATCCTCAAATTTTAGTATCAGGAATTTGTGTTAGCGCTTTCTACAGACCTTTTAGAGACACTCTGTATAAGTTGGCGGCGCAATTTTCTTTTAACAATAGTGACATTCGATAATATTGTTTGCGCGTGTATCAGCAGATTTTTTCATTTTTTACCCAGTTATTATTTATGTATGGAAAATAAATACATTCGTGCGTTTTACATAATTACCTACTGATACTTTTAAATTAATCATGGTTAGATATAAAATATT
The DNA here is from genome assembly GCA_034092305.1 of Diaprepes abbreviatus. Lineage (NCBI taxonomy): Eukaryota > Metazoa > Arthropoda > Insecta > Coleoptera > Curculionidae > Diaprepes > Diaprepes abbreviatus. The sequence continues at coordinate 8,774,114 of JASJET010000142.1, forward strand.
TGCAGCAAAATATTGCAATTTAGTTTTCTCAATAATTTAGATTTTCATGTTTCTATAGAAAAAAGAAATAGCTATCGCAAATATGAGTGAAATTGCAGTATGTGGTGTTTCCGCTAGAGTAGGAAAATGTAAAAATATAGATGAATTTAAAACGGCTTTGTTAGCAGGAGACGATCTGATAACTCATTGTCACAATAGATGGAATTGCGATTTTTTGAAAACGCCTAAGTCAATTGGTGTTCTTAACGGTTTAGAGGATTTCGATGCAGCTTTTTTTGGGTAAGTGGTGGATTCCTTAAAATGAATATATACAGAGTTATTCACGATAAACAGGGTGATTCAAAAATCGATCACGAAACTTAAGGGGGTGATTCTACTTGACAAAATAAGGGTAGAGCTTCATATAATTTTTTTTCAAAATGTCATTCGTTTTCGAGTTACAAGCCGTCCAAGTTCAAGTTTTTATTTTTTGTTTTTTGAATTACTCGCTTACAGGAAAACCGATTTGACTAATATTTGAAAGATAGGCTAAGTCTTCTGCGCTTCATCATTTTAGTAACAATTCACATTGATTGTTTGCCGCTAGAGGGCACTTTACCTACATTGAAAATTGTTTTTTTGTCATAATTTTTTAGTGTTGACAGCTACAGTAGTTTTTAGCATAATTTCTGAAAGACTGATGCCAGGCCTTTAAAAAAGGTGCTCTTTATTTACATCGCTAAACCCAACGGTTTAGACGTAAATCACCCTTAAAAATTAAGTGGTAAATTTACTTTTCTCATTTCATTACCACCAGCTACCAGGTAAATAGCTATCAAAGTATACTAGAGCTGTCAGTTTAACATCAAATAAATTCGCTTTTTAAACTATTTAATTTATAATCTTAAAATAACTAATAATGGCTAATCAGTAAATATTCATATTATGGATTATTGCGATATACATTTAATTGATAAAAATTAATGAAACAGTACTAAACAAACTAAAAAAGATTCTCAAAATGTCCCCCATTTTCTTCAATACATTTCCTAACACTCTTCAAAAAATGTCGCCTAACTCGATGAAAAATTTCTGGTGTTTCTTTAATAATTTGGCACTTTTCGATTATCCTGAAGCGAAGATCCTCGACGTTGATTACTGGAATATCGTACACCAATTGTTTCAAATGACCCCAAAAGAAAAAATCCATAGGATTAAGGTCTGGTGACCTCGCTGCCCATGCCAATGGTCCACTTCGTCCTATCCATCGCTCAGGATACGTTGCATTCAAATACTGTCGGACACGTATACTAAAGTGGGGCGGAGCTCCGTCTTGGAGGATCCACATGTTGGCCCTTACTTCCAATGGCACATCTTCCAGATACAATGGGAGACGATTTTGGATAAAATCTAAGTATACGTCACCAGTTAATGTGCCATCAAAGAAATGAGGACCAATAAGGTAATCTCCTATTATCCCTGCCCACACATTTAGTGAAAATCTACGCTGATGTTTCGTTTCTACCACATTGTTTGGGTTCTCGTAAGCATATGTGTGGATGTTGTGTAGATTTGTTATGCCATCACGAGTGAAACCAGCTTCGTCAGTGAATAATATGACGCCAATTAATCGATTATCGTGTTCATACTTAGCTAGGATCTGATTGCACATTTCCAACCGTCTCGGCCGATCATCGTCATAAAGAGCCTGCACCTTTTTTGAATGAAACGGGTAGAGTTGTTCTTCTCTTAGTATCCTCCATGAACTAGCCTGACAGAGCCGCACTTCATTCCCAATTTTTCTAGTACTAATACCTGGATTATCTTCAATAATTTCAAACACTCTTTCTTCTTGTTGCACGTTTCTAGCAGTTCTAGGTCTTCCCCTATTTCCATTATAACTTTTAAAGGAACCACATTTCGCAAGCCTCCTGTGCACACTGGAAAATGTTTGAGCATGAGGGATATTTCTTTCCGGATAACTCTCCATATAATATCTTCTTGCCAACTCTGCATTACCATTTGCTTTTCCATAACAAAAATGGATATCACAATATTCGATATTTGAATATTGGTGATTAGCCATTATTAGTTATTTTAAGATTATAAATTAAATAGTTTAAAAAGCGAATTTATTTGATGTTAAACTGACAGCTCTAGTATACTTTGATAGCTATTTACCTGGTAGCTGGTGGTAATGAAATGAGAAAAGTAAATTTACCACTTAATTTTTAAGGGTGATTTACGTCTAAACCGTTGGGTTTAGCGATGTAAATAAAAGAGCACCTTTTTTAAAGGCCTGGCATCAGTCTTTCAGAAATTATGCCAAAAACTACTGTAGCTGTCAACACTAAAAAATTATGACAAAAAAACAATTTTCAATGTAGGTAAAGTGCCCTCTAGCGGCAAACAATCAATGTGAATTGTTACTAAAATGATGAAGCGCAGAAGACTTAGCCTATCTTTCAAATATTAGTCAAATCGGTTTTCCTGTAAGCGAGTAATTAAAAAAACAAAAAATAAAAACTTGAACTTGGACGGCTTGTAACTCGAAAACGAATGACATTTTGAAAAAAAATTATATGAAGCTCTACCCTTATTTTGTCAAGTAGAATCACCCCCTTAAGTTTCGTGATCGATTTTTGAATCACCCTGTATATACGGTACGGAATATTGCGGCCAAAATACGTGACTTTCAAAAAGTCTTACTTTTGGGATATGTGGGTCCTAATATAGTTACTTTTTAAAATTATTTTCATATTATACAGGGTGTCTCAAAAGCTCTGAAAGAATCAAAGTTGTGTGCTTATTTTAATAAGATTTCTAGCCTAAACCTTAAAGATTTCAAAAATCAAACTGGATATCGTCCATATGGAAGTTAAATTTTTAATATATTCTTTTGAGAATTACTCTCAGGTAAATTTTTTTAGTACGTGGGACATTCAACTAATTAAACGATAATCGCCACGGGATGAGTTATATTAACACGGGTACTATTTTTTTTAGAATAAACCCCAAAAAAGCAGATCAGTTAGATCCAAGAACCCGCCAACTTTTAGAAGTCGTTTTTGAAAGTATCGTAGATGCTGGATATAATCCGCAAGAACTAAGAGGAACTAATACAGCTGTCATTTTGGCAGTGTCTGAAAATAGCAATGAGGGATTAATGGATCGATCTTTAGGTAAAATCAAGATCTATTTAATCTCAGATTTGACGTTTTTTTTAATCGATAAATAATTTTTAACAATAACGAGTTGATATGCAAAATAATAAGTTTGTATTGGCGATTGAACGATTCTCCAGAGACGCATCCAAAGTGAACAGCTTTTCCATGTGATTTCTAAAAGTTCAATTTTCGAAGAAGAAACGGTTTTATTGGAAGGCCACATTTTAATATGTAGAGTTAAATAAAATACTAAATATAATCAATTTATTCCTACCACTCACTTTTTTTTTTGATGATTGGACGTTTTGATTGACCTAAAATAATTAAAATATCTTTTAACGTCACTTCAATGGAAGTTTTCGAAAGACTTATTTTGCACGTTTTAAATGTAATATGAAAAACAATAAAAACATTGTAGATATTTGCAACAGAGTTCGATATATACCCGAGTTTATATCCAAAAATAAACAAAATGGCAAATGTTTTAATAATTTTAAAATCGCATTCATTTTATTATAAAGGATGTTTTTTATAGAGGTATAGAACTTTTAAATGGAATAAAACAAAGATGAATTTTTTAAATTGACATGAAATTTACTTTATTCGAAAGGTAACCTTCTGGCATTATAATTTAAATATGACTTCTCGCATATGACCGCCACAGCTGGCTCGGACGTAGTCTAATCTGGAGGTCCAATTTTCGATGACTTTTTCCGACATTTGTGGCCGTATATCGGCAATAACGCGGTTGTCCTCCAAGTGATCAATCGTTTCGGGCTTATCGGCGTAGACTAGCGACTTCACATATCCCCACAGAAAATAGTCTAGCGGCGTTAAGTCGCACGATCTTGGAGGCCAATTCACGGGTCCGAAATGTGAAACTATGCTGTTACCAAACGTTTTCTTCAATAAATCAATTGTGGCACGAGCTGTGTGACATGTTGCGCCGTCTTGTTGAAACCACAGCTCCTGCACATCATGGTTGTTCAATTGATGAACGAAAAAGTCAGTAATCATGGCTCTATAGCGGTCACCATTGACTTTAACGTTCTGACCAGCATCGTTTTTAAAGAAGTACGGACCAATGATTCCACCAGCCCATAAAGCACACCAAACAGTCAGTTTTTCTGAATGCAACGATGTCTCAACATACACTTGAGGATTATCATCACTCCAAATACGGCAGTTTTGTTTATTGACGTATCCATTCAAACAAAAGTGAGCTTCATCGCTAAACAAAATTCGCTTATGAAAATCGGGATCAACGGCAATCTTGTTATGGGCCATTCACTGAATCTACGCCTTGCTAGGTGATCGCGTGGCTTCAATTCTTGCACGAGTTGGATTTTGTAAGCACGCAAACCAAGATCTTTCCGCAAAATCTTCCATAAAGTGAATGGACACATATCCAATTCCTGTGCACGATGGCGGATAGACTGATTCGGGTCTTCCTCTACGTTACGCTTTACAGCAGCAATGACTTTTTCTATACGCACTGTACGACGTCTCTGTGGATGCGTATTATCATTTAGAGTAAACGTGGTGCGAAAACGTTCCATAATTAATCGAATTAATTGCTCTGATGGACGATTATGTTGACCGTAAAATGGACGTAGTGCGCGATACGTATTTCGAACAGAACCATGATTTTCAAAATAAATTTGCACAATTTGGAAGCATTGTTCAGGCGTCAGTCTATTCATGTTGAAATGCCAAACCAAACTAAACATAAATCACTTGACAGCTGACAAAATGGCCGCCAGTTAAAAAAGTGTTGCCAACTTAAAGTTTTATACCCTATAAAAAACACCCTTTATTTCCAATTTACATTTTCAGTTGATAAATACATGCTACCTAATTAACAAATATCACTTTAAATTATTATTTATCCCATTTAACTCGTTATTTTTTGAATTCACATCTCTTAGACAGATTCTCACTTCGGCCACCGGGCGTCTCTGGAGAATTGTTCAATTGCCAATTCTACTATCTTTATTTTCTAGCAATAATGGCCAACATGATCTCCTATCATTTAGACCTTAAAGGCCCCAGTTATGCTCTAGATACAGGGTGCTCAAGCAGTGTATACGCTCTTAATCAAGCTGTGGAAGCTCTATGTTTTGGAAGTTGTGAAAATGTTGTTGTTTGTAGCGCCCAAACTCATTTGCTACCATTTGACAGCATGCAACTTAACAAATTAGGCGTCTTAAGTAAAGAGGGGAAATGCAAGGTGTTTGATGACGATAGAAATGGGTAAGTAGAAATAAGATATTTTTAGGAAAACTACTTCCTAGCAGCGAAGTTTTGTCAGTACTTGTCTTTAGCGGTTCAGAGGCTTTTACTGCTAGAAAATTCTTGTCATGACTCGCGTACTATTTGTCCATAAATTGTAAAGGGGTAATAATTCGTGCTCATGTTGTCAAATGTCCACAGCAAATTTCTAATATATTCAACTATAACAGCAAAAGATGAACGAGTATTTTTCTATGATACTATTGATACCCCTGGAAAATCTCATACTTTGAAATATTTAACGGAACTTTATTGTGATTTAATTTCTTCTCGTGATCTGAAATATTAATGTTTCGGCATTATTTTAAATTTATTATAGATATAAGCAGAAAAAATCTAATCTAGAAATCTCCCAACTGCCAGCAAAAACTCCCTAATTTGTTTATTTTTCTCGCAATTTATATTAATACATAATTAGCAGCAATTATAACTACTAAAATATAAATATTTTCATACTTGTTAACTTTATACTGGAAAACAACTTTTTGGATGGGTGTTTGATAACGTCAATCATATCGAATTGTCAATAAAACGTTACTACATTATATTATTTATAATAAAATTATATATTTCCATTAACAATTTTGCCAGAGTTTTTTACGTGATGAAATAGTTAATTGGATATACTGGGTGTCTCATGGTTGCCGTCCATTAGAATATCTCAGACAGTAATGCAATTTCAATCCTGCAAATTGGTATAATGAGATTTCCGGTGACTATTCTTCAGATGCAGTAACAGCAAGCTTGTGTGACTTCCGGTTATACCGGAAGTTGTCTGAAACTTAGTTATTTTAAAGGAAAGAAATATGTTAGATTTTTTCACGTTGTGATAGGTTTCTGGGATGAATAGCTTAAAGAAGTTTGAATTTATAGGGGTACATGACATGATGTGTTAAAATTATTTGAGTAGAGGCTTTGGGATATACAGAAGATAGGCCAACATATGGATTATGTAATCTTCATTAAACATTATTGACCTGGGTAAAATTCTTTCTGCATTAATTGTTCCATTACTGAGATGATCCGGTTCAACATAAAAAAAAATTACAGATCGAAATAAATGTGTTGTCATATTTTATAACAAATTACTTAACTGATTAAACAACGCAATTTCAAAAAAAGCTAAATCTGTTGGTAATAGTGAAGTAAATTATTCTAAATATCCTCTTTGATTTTCAAATGATTTAGTACGTAAAATAAAATTAAAGAATAGGATGCATAGACATATATAATATGGCAAAGCTAGTGTTTTTCAACATGAAGAATATCGTAACTTAAGGTATAATATTAAAAAATAGATTGATAATGAGTCCTCTTTGTATTTAAGAAATATAGAGAATAATGTATATTTTGATCCTAGCAGTTTTTGGATGTATGTTGGCTCTAAGAGTAAAAGGTATGGTATGCCAAGGGTTTTGTCTTATAATGGAGTATCATTGGAATAGCATGAACACATTGCCAATGCTTTTGCACAGTATTTCAGTTCAGTGTTTGAGTTGTCATCAGTGTCCAACAGCGACCCTATAGATATTAACAGCTGAGGAGACTTGGAATTTTCTTTTTATATCAGAGGAAACTGTAAAGAAAAGTATAACGAAATTAAAGCCTAAAAAAAGCACAGGAGAGGATAATATTCCCTTATATATTTATAAAGGCTGCTCAGACTTTTTAGCAGCCCTATTTTTCAAGTTGCCCTAAAAACAAAAATTTTTCCCAATAAACAAAAAACAGCAATTATTTCTCCCATATTTAAAGATGGTAAACAAACAAATGTTGAAAATTATAGACCAATTAATATACTTAATTCACTTGCTAAGATATTTGAGATGATCCTTTCAGATGACATTGTGACCCACATCACTCATAAAATAGTAGAACAACAACATGGATTTGTGAGTGGAAAGTCCACAGTAACAAATTTATGTGTGTTTACAAATCATGCCTCGGAGGCTATTGATGGCGGGAAGCAGTCGGATACAGTGTATGTTGATTGTGCAAAGGCATTTGATAAGGTGGACCATCGGGTGTTGCTGGCTAAGCTTGTTGAGTTTGGTTTTTCTAGGAAAGCTTACCTCTTTATGAAAAGTTATCTTTCGTGTAGGCCGCACATGGTAAGAGTGGGAGGGTAATTTTCTCAGGTTTTTATGGCAACATTTGGTGTACCGCAGGGTAGCAACCTGGGCCCCCTGTTAGTCTGAATGTTTATAAATGATTTACCTAATAGTCTTAAACATTCTGATGGTTTCTTATTTGCGGATAACTTTAAAATATTTAAGAAAGTAACAAACAATAATAATTGTAGTGCACTGCAAGCAGACCTAAATTCAGTAACGGAATGGTTTCAACTAAATAAATTGTTTTTAAATACTAATAAATGCTTCTTTATGTCTTATACAAATAAAATAAATCCTATTAATTTTAATTACTTTATTGATAGAGCAAAACTATTTGGGGGTGCACTTCCAGTCTAATTTGAAATTTAATACCCACTATTGCAATATTATTAATAAGGCTTTTAGGTGGCTTAGTTTTGTGATTAGAAATATAAGTCAGTTTAATAACCATAATATAATAATAAAATTGTATAATGCACTTGTTCGTCCTCATTTAGAATATGCATCTAATATATGGTATCCTAGTGCAAATGTACATTGTGATGCTATTGAGCGTGTGAGACATTTATATGTTAGAAAAAATAACTTACATCCATATCTGATCTCTTATAGCAGTATTTTAAAAAGCTTTAAATTTCAAATCCTTCAGAAAAGAAGGCAAATTCAATCTGTGATATTTATTTATTGTATTATCAATAATATAAAGTATAACAATTGTTCTTAAATTAATTAAATACCTCTTCATGTACCTAAGATAGGATTAAGGATACAAAAGGAAAAATTCTTTCATGTCTCCATTGGTAGTCGTTCTCCAATGAGTTTAATGTTAACTGAGTGCAACATATTATATAAGAATAATGAAATCGCCTTTTTTAATTGTACCAAGAAATTGCTATTGCAACTTATGCAGTGACCTGTAGGTTCATTCAGGTTCTTGTCTGTGTTCTCTTTGTTCTGTGTTAGTTAAGTCTGTAAAATTTCTCTTACTTATAATTACCTTGTAGCATGTTATGTTTACGTTTACGTTTGTAAGAGTATCAATAAATAAATAAATGATTTTTTATAAAAATTTTAAATTTTCTTGTGTTTTTTGGTGTTAAGTTAGAATATCTTTCGTTGAAAACTCTTTCTACTTTCCGTATTCAAATAAAAGTGGGTGGTTCTTGCAAATGGACACCTGGTATGTACCATTTTTTTAGTATGATACCACATGACATTAAGATAAGGTTTCTGTTTCAGTTACGTTAAATCAGAAGGAGTAGTTTCCATATTTCTTCAAAGGCAAAATAAAGCTAGAAGAATATATGCTACCATCGCTGGTGTTGGATGTAATGTCGATGGTTTCAAGGAAGAAGGAATGTCAAATCCTTCTTCGGAAAGTCAGTTACATCTTTTACAAAGAATCTACGATCGATTTCAGTTGAATCCTAATGATGTTGAGTACGTAGATGCTCACGGAACAGGTAAGTTTAAAGAAAACATACTTTAAAACTTGTACACATTTGGAGAAAATTATTTAATATTTTTTGTTATTACTCTTGCTTGAAAATTGTTATAAGAGGTTACGTCACCTTTATGCTAAAAAAAAATAGGTACAAAAATACGAATTATTTTTTTGATGCCGCGATTAAATACAAGGTGGCTCAACGAAAACTAAACACCGTTTTTTTTTAAACACAAAATTCCGTTGATTTTCTTTGAAAGGGGGACATCTTCCTTCTCTTCTTCTTCTAGGTAGAACCAAGTTCTGTTATCTACACAATGCCTCGTCGATCCTCGTTTGACGTCGAAATCCAGCTGTCTTTCCATCTTTTGGGAGGCCGTCCAGGCGGCTGTTTGGTGTTTGGTTTCTCTCTTATCACGGTTTTTGCTAGTCTGTCATCGTCCATTCGTTCCACGTGATCTCTCCACTGCCTACGACGGTTTCGAACCAACTTCACAACATCCCCCACTCCGCTGTCCTCGCGTATTTTTGCGTTTCTTACTCTATCTCTTAAACTTGTTCCCCTGATCATTCTCAGCGTTTTCATTTCTGTGGTTCTCATAATTTGTTTTGTCTTTGTTGTTTTATTTCTTGTTTCTGTGCCGTAGGTCAGTATCGGTCTTACACAGACCTTGTAAATTCTTGCTTTGCTCTCAACCGTCATATGTTTATTGTTCCAGATTATGTCTCTTAGTTGGCCTGATATCATGGCCGCTTTGTTGGCTTGTGTGCGTACTTCTTCCATTACTGCCCTGTTACTTGTTATATGTGCTCCCAGGTATTTAAACTTCCCAACCTGTTCGATACGTTTGTCATCAACCATTAGTTTGCATCTTACCGGTTCTTTTGCTATTACCATTGCTTTGGTTTTCTCAACAGGTATTTTCATATTATACTGTTTGGCTGTTCGATTGAGATGGAAAAGCATTCTTTGTAAGTTGTCCTCGCTATCTGCTGTCAAGGCAACATCGTCTGCAAAGCATATAATCTGAACGGTGTTGTGTTCCATTGGGTACCTAATATTTGCGCTTTTTACCTCATCAATGATTTCGTCCATGATTACATTGAAAAGTGTTGGACTTAGGCTATCACCCTGTCTTATTCCTATGGATAGTGGGATTTCCTCTGTTAAGAGTGTTATTTGTTTTAATTACCATGGTGTTTTTGGAATTCAGTTCGTATATTGTGCCTGTGATTGCTTCATCTACTTGTTTTCTTCGCAGTAGTTTTGTTATGGGTTCTAGTTTGACTCGGTCGAACGCTTGTGTAAAGTCCACAAAACAAATGAACAGCGGTTTATCGTATTCGATAGATTTTTCAACCAGCTGTCTGATAATAAATATACCGTCGATAGTAGAGCGGTTATTCCGGAAGCCCTGCTGTTCTTCGCACGCCCCTAACTTGTCTACGATCCGTTGTGACAGTATTTTGGTTAATAATTTGACTGAACTGTTCAGTAGGCTGATTCCTCTGTAGTTTTCGGGTTGTTTCTTTGATCCTCTTTTGTGGATCGGAATTGTGATGCTTTTCCGCCATTCGTTGGGTACTGACGTTGTGCGGAGTATTTTTTGAAATAGAACAGTGAGCTCTGTGACAAGGCTGGGGTCTCCGTACTTTAGCATGTCATTCATAATTTGATCGGTACCAGGTGATTTTCTGTTTTTAATTTCTTTATTGTCAGGTGTTAACATCTGTTAGTTCTGCGCTTTCTTGTTGGTTTTCGTCTACGTTGTTTTCTGTAGCTGGTGTCTGGAGTAAGTCCTTAAAATGGCTGACCCATTGTTGGCTGTCGATTGGACTTAGTTGAACGTATTCATTGATTGTTTTTTTTCTGTTCCTCAGCATGTTCCATATTTTCTTTTGTCCGCCATATAGGTCGTGTTCCATGTCTTTTGAATACTTTTCCCAGTATTCTTCCTTCAGTTGAGCTATTTGACTGTTGATTCTGTTTTTCACCGTTTTGTACTTTTCGAAATGGTTTGTTGTTTTGTGCTGTCGGTATTTTATAAATGCTTGTCGTTTTTCTTTTGCTAGTATTTTCACCTCTTCTGTGAACCATGGTTTTGTATTGCTTCGCTTGTTCGTGCTAACTGTTCGTGTTCCGATCGCCTCCCGCATCTTCCGAAGTGCATTAATTAATTCTAGCTACAATCCTCTCCAAAATTTTAAACGGACAGGAAAGTGAAGTTGCAGTTACAAAGCTGTATAGGACAGCAAAGGTGAAATCTAAAATAACGTATGTATTTCAAATAGTATAGTTACCACATCTGTTAAGGGAAATTATAAAGTTGGAAATCTCCTGTAAAGACCATAACTTAAGGTTTCAGGAATTACTAGAAGTGGAACAATAATCATAAATTGGTGCAGCTGAGAAATAATTTTTGTTTCCTGTTTCTTCCAAGTCTCACTGACTAAAATCAATACCAAAATATACCTTATTATATGTCGTTGTTAATATTTTTCTTTCTCTTATTCTCCTTAGGCACACTTATAGGAGATATCAAGGAATGCGCCTCGTTAGCAGATTTTTTCACATCCGAAGCGAGATATCAGCCTTTAAAAATTGGTTCTGTAAAAACTAACGCTGGTCATTGTGAAAATGCTGCTGGTCTGGTATCGTTGCTAAAGTTATTAATTACAATAAATACTGGTATTATTCCAGCTAATATTCATTTTAAAACAGCAGCTCTGGATATACCGAGTATTGAAAATAGTACATTAGAGGTAAAAGAAACGATAAATATATTTGATAAAATTTACTTTACAATAAAATAACATTTTTAAGGTAAGGATGTAAAGATCAAATAAGGACATAACATGTGATTTCAAGTACTTGCTTCACTAGTTATTTCTGGTATTGTTATATTTAAACAGAACTTGAATTTAAAATATATTTTTTATATTTCTAAATAAAATTTTTAAAGGGTGATTTCGCGGGAATTTTATCGATCGATTGTGGGAAAAATATAAATAAGAAGAATCTGAAAATTTGACAAAGTGCATAGGGGACAGCCGGCTAAAATATTTTCAAGATGGCGACACTTCCTGTTTTACCGGAAGTAGATGTCAACTTACTTATTTTAAATGGAATGGAATGTATATTTTAACATTTTTGGATTTCTGAGACAATTCTAGATCAGAATGTGACATTTTAAAAACTTTTTACGTCTACTTCATTTTTTTAAAGCCACTTTTAAAATTGCATCTAGGTGGCCATGATCGGGCGCAAACTAATCTAAGGGCCTTAGATGATGTCAAAAAAATGCAATCGCAAAGTTTTAGTTACTAGTATGAAAGACAGGAATATGACAAGTTGACAAAATTACGTTTTCATTTCTAACTATTAATTTTCAAATGGCGACCCCTTTTTGACAACTACTTTTCGAAACAAGCATTCTTTGCCGAATCTAACGATACTAATTTATTTGCGATTGGATTAGACATAAGAACAGAAATTAAATATTATTAAGCAAAATACTGGATAATTTATTTACTTATGACAAGTGCGCCACGGACAGCCATGATGCATAATAATTTGCAACTGTTTTTATCAAGTCTTCGTTGGAAAACAAAGCACTCACTTAAGTAGATAATGACAGTGACATACGCTCTAAGAACAGACAAATCAAATTTATTAATAACATATCCACTTTTTCACTTTGAGTATACATTATTTTAACGAAAATTTAAACTAAACTTAACGAAAATTAAGAAACTTTTATGTCTGTTCTTAGAGCGTATGTCACTGTCATTATGTACTTAAGTGAGTGCTTTGTTTTCCAAAGAAGACTTGATAAAAACAGTTGCAAATTATTATGCATCATGGCTGTCCATGGCGCACTTGTCATAAGTAAATAAATTATCCAGTATTTTGCTTAATAATATTTAATTTCTGTTCTTATGTCTAATCCAATCGCAAATAAATTAGTACCGTTAGATTCGTCAAAGAATGCTTTTTTCGAAAAGTAGTTGTCAAAAAGGGGTCGCCATTTGAAAATTAACAGTTAGAAATGAAAACGTAATTTTGTCAACTTGTCTTATTCCTGTCTTTCATACTGGTAACTAAAACTTTGCGATTGTATTTTTTTGACATCACCTAAGGCCCTTAGATTTGTTTGCGTCCGATCATGGCCACCTAGATGCAATTTTAAAAGTGGCTTTAAAAAAATGAAGTAGACGTAAAAAGTTTTTAAAATGTCACATTCTGATCTAGAATTGTCTCAGAAATCCAAAAATGTTAAAATATACAGGGTTTTCCATTTAAAAATTCAAAACGGGGCCATTTCCGGTGAAACCGGATGTGGCCGGAAAGTGGAAAATATGCGAAAACTCTCCCCTTCACATACTATATACCTGTACCAATTCTCATTTTGATACACATAATACTCTAGAAATTATGACTTGTCTAATAGATTCGTTGACACCCGGTATATTATTGCATTTTTGATTCATACGTAAAATTCTAGACATATTTTATGTATATTATTTGGACATATTTAAATTTTTATGTCAAAAATGACGCTTGCCGATCAAACCTTAACTATAAATTTTTCCAATAGGAAAGTCTTTATTATTTAATTTGGGTTAGTTTTCTTCTAGACGAAAATCGACTTTAGTAGCCTTTTTATGACATTTTGAAAATTATTACTACAGAGTGATCAAAAAGGAAGATAAAAATTATATTTAAATAATTGTCGAAAGTTAATTTTTTCAAATAGCAAGCACCTATTTTTATAATGTTATCATATTAAGCATTAAAAATAAGGGTAACTTTGTATAAGGTTGTCTACTCCAAAAATTTGTAGTTTTCAAAATATTGGTAATTCAACATTTTTCCATTGTAAAAATGCTATACGGCTCTTAAGTTTTGTTATTAGTTGGCCATGACGGCGAGGCGTGGCGAAAATAAAACAATCGAATCCTACAGAATTGTCATTATCATGCCGGGGTATTAAATTACATCCACGAAGATTATTTCTTATACTCCATAAATAATAAATAAGTTTAAATAATTTTCGTGCGTGTAATTTCATCGCCCAGACATGATTATTAATAATCAATGTCAAATGGCAAGAAATAGTGACAATTCTGTAGAGTTCGATTGTTTTATTTTCGCCACGCCTTGCCGTCATCGCCAACTAGTAACAAAACTTAAAAGCCGTATAGAATTTTTACAACAGAAAAATGTTGAATTGCCAATATTTTGAAAATTACAAATTTTTGGAATAGACAACCTCATACAAAGTTACCCTTATTTTTAATACTTAATATGATAAAATTATAAAAACAGGTGCTTTCTTTTTCAAAAAATTGACTTTTGACAATTTTTTAAATACAATTTTTATTCTTCCTTTTTGACCACTCTGTACTAATAATTTTCAAAATATCATAAAAAAACCACAAAAGTCGATCTTCGTCTACAAGAAAACTAACCCAAATTAAATAATAAAGACTTTCTTATAGGAAAAATTTGTAGTTAAGTTTTGGTCCGCAAACATCATTTTTGACATAAAAATTTAAATATGTTCAAAACGGCGAGGCTTTAGTATAGAATATCATATATAAAGTATATCTAGAATTTTACGTAGAAATCAAAAATGCTATAATATATAGGGTGTTCTATTTAAAATAAGCAAGTTGATGTCTACTTCCAGTGTAACCGGAAGTGCCGCCATCTTGAAAATATTTTAGCCGGTTGTCCCCCATGCACTTTAGTACACTGTCAAATTTTCAGATTCTTTCTAATTATAGTTTTCCCACAGTCAATCGATAAATTTCCCGGAAAATCACCCTGTATAAATTCACAAAAAACGTCAAATCTAACGACCCAAGCGACTCCTAGATCAATAACGTAATACACAAGTATGCAGTCTTGCATTATTATATGCTAATTATTTAACTTCGCCATATTTAAAATTTTCAAATTTTAGATTTTGCAAAGTAATACACAATATAATGGTGGTCTTTTAGCCTTAAATTCTTTTGGTATTGGTGGTGCCAACGGCCATCTTGTCATTCGGCCATTTTTGAAAAATTGTTCTTTATCTGCAGATTTAGAAACACCACGACTCGCACTTCTGTCAGGTACTTACGAGCATATTATTAAATTCATTACACTACGTGCAAGTTTGCATCGTGTGTTGACGGTTGCATATCATTAAAATCAATGTTAACAGATATATTTTTACTTAGTCACTCTATCCACCGATAGATGTCTATAGACAGTAATACTCTCAGCGCTTTTTAATATCATGTTACTTTGGTTTAAACTATAGATTTTATTTTGTTTACGCTTAAATGTATTAATTTTATTTTAATTCAATTTAATTGAAGGTAGAACAGAAGAATCAGTTATAAAATTGATGGATTCAGTTGAAGAAAATAAAGAAAATCTAGGTTTTCTAACACTTATGGACATCATTTTTAAAAAACCCATTAAGAATTACCATTATAAAGGTTTCTCTTTACTTAACCATAATCAAAATCGAAGAGAAATTCAAAAATGTGATCTAACACACAGACCAATTTGGTTTTCATACAGCGGGATGGGTTCACAATGGCCAGGGATGGCCAAGCATTTAATGAAATTTCAAATATTCAGAGATACAATGGAAAAATGTTCAAAGGCTTTAGAACCATTTGGAATAAATTTAATAGATGTTATTGTTAACGGAAATGAAGAAACTTTTGACGATCCTGAAAAATGCTTTCCAGCAATAATTGCTGTATTAGTTGGATTGACTGATATTTTGAGTAGTCTTGGAATTCAACCTGATGGAATTATTGGTCACTCTTTAGGAGAGATAGGTAAAAACAATTACAGATTTAATATCATAAGTTCTTGTGTATATCTGTTATAGTTTTGAAATTGCTATGCTGTCATATTTATTTATTTATTTCATTACAAACTCTACAGAATATATCCAATTATAGAGTAGGGAAAGGACCTATTGCTACTATGACTAAATAATATTCTAGTTTTTATATAATTTCTAATAACAATTTCTTCAAAGATCTTATGTTTATGTTAAAAATATCAAAATCATCCCTAAATTGATTATATAATTTACACATATTAACAACAGGTGAATTGCTATAATAATTAGTACGAGCTTTATCCATATAACATGTTAACGAGTTCCTTGTCCAATATTTAGGTACATACAGTCAATACAATGCCAATAAATTTGAATCGTCCATTTGATCATGTAATAGTTTAAATAAAAAAATTATGCATGCAACTATTCTACTACATTTCAAACTCCCAAGATTATATCTATTCATGATTTCGTCTTTTGGTATGTGTGACTGATATACTCCAGTTTCTTTAAGATAGATATATCTTAGGGATCTGTTCTATATTCTTTCAATCATGTTTTTGTGATTTGCATAATATGGTTTCCATATTATGGAAGCGTTTTCCAATATACTTCAAGGTCCCGCATCTCATCAACCCGGGCGAATGACATTCCATTCAGTTTATATTCATACTTTAAGATATGTCTTTTTCTGTTAAAGCTAAGAATTAAACACTTGCTAATATTAAAGTTCAAACCATTTCCAATTGACCATTCATGGAGTTTATTCAGATTTTCTTGCACTATAAGACAATCACTGTCTTGCTGAACTTTTGAATACAGTTTTAAGTCATCAGCAAACAATAATATATTACAGCCATTCATTTCTTTTGCTAAATTATTCACATATAAAAGGAATAACATTGGACCAAGGTTGGAACCCTGAGGGATGCCTGAGGAAGGTGAAAAAAAATTTGACATATACCCTCTAACTGCCACCCTTTGTTGTCTATTTTTTAAATATGACAGGAAAAATTTAACTAAGTTATCATAAAATCCGAACTCAGTGTGCACTTTTTCCATGAGAACAGTATGCGATACTTTATCAAAAGCTTTAGAAAAGTCCGTATATATTACATCAACTTGGGATTTATTATCTAAACTTTCTGATATATATTGTGTGATGTTACATAAATTGGTAATTGTTGACCTTTTATTCATAAAGCCGTGTTGTAGTTCAGTAATTTTAGTTGAGACATGTTTATAAACGTACTTATATATAATTGATTCAAAGATTTTTGCTGGACATAATATCAATGCAATTGGCCTATAATTTTGAATATCGCTTTTGTCCCCTTTTTTAAAAACGGGACAAATTTTAACTTCCTTCCACGTATTCGGAAAAGTACTTGTTTTTATTGACATATTAAATAGTATTCTCAAGGGTTCAGCAAGAAAACCAATCATGTCTTTAATAAGAAATGAAGGTATGTTATCAGGACCAGTAGCTCTATTAATTTTAAGTCTTTTGACAGCATCGCACACATCCTCATAGCTAACCTGCTGTATGGAAAGAACTTCATAAATTTCGCATTCATTATAATTCCTATTAGTTTTTAAATTATCTTTTTCATAAACTGAATTAAAAAAGGCTGCGAATGCATCAGATATAGTCTTGCCATCAGTGTACTCCACACCATTCATATGTAACTTGTTCGGAATGCCAATTAATTCCTTGTTATTTTTAATATATTGCCATAAAGACCTCGAATCTTCGTTGATATCCATTTGAATCTTGTTAAGATATTTTTCACGTGCTATTTTTATATCACGTTTAAGTTCCTTTCGCAGTTTTACATACTGATTTCTAATTTCCAAATTACCGGTTCTTTTATAATTTATTCTTAATTTATCTTTATTTTTAATGCCCTTAATGATAGTTTTATCAAACCATACAGGATATTTTTTACTAGGTGTGCATTTTGGCACACAAATTTCAAAGATTGCATTTATTTTATTATAAAAATGTTTAACTGCAAGATTAATATCAGAGAATATTCTCAAGTCATCCCAGGTTGTATTTTGGAATAACTGATACATGGCCTGATAATCTGCTTTCTTAAACTTGTAATTAAGTGCATTATTATTTTTAGCTTTTGTTTTGGCATTTTAAGGTTTATCGATAGTAATAGGTGGATGATATGGATCAACGCTGACAAAGCTAAAAGTGCTTTTGTATACGTTATAAGAAAGTTTTGTTATAACAACATCTAATAAACGGTTGTGTTCATTTAAGACACGATTCAATTGCTGACAATCAAAAAACTCAAGAAAATTCACAAGTATATCTACATAATTATCTCTGTAGTTGGTTAAATAATAGTCTATATATATATATATATATATATATATATATATATATATATATATATATATGATTCAGTATTAATCCGGGAAAACATCCATTCGTTCGTTTAGTTTCTTGTAGAAGTTTGCAGACATTTCGCCAAAATCTCATTTGGCATCTTCTATGCTTGGTGATCTATTATCAAATGTCCTTTGGCACTTGACTGTTCGGGAGCTTGTATTTAAGGTTAAGTGGGGCTCCTTATCTCCTTGGGTATGTTGGTCAAGCAGTTTACCGCTATCAATCAGCCCCTCTCCTTCAAGATAAAAAGAGTTGTAGATCCGCCACTGGTCTCAACAAGTATCTCAAATTGAAATTTTGTTTTCGACATTTGTACATTAAGTTGGAGGGTGGATGGGTCGTTTACCAGATATTGCACTGTGTTACAAGGGAGGTGGGTGTGTCCAAATATACTTGATTCTTTTACGTCATGTATGTGACAAGCGCCTTTTGAAAACAGTTGTAGTCATTTTAAATTTTAGAGGTCCCAATGATGTAGGAAAGTGAGCATTTTTGCGAGCATTTTGAGCGGTGGGGTATATATTTAAGGCCGTTACATTTTATTACCAGCCGCATCTTGATGACGATTCTGGGAATTCGCTGAAAACAGCACCATTTTGAAAAATTTCAATGACACAAACGACGTTTAGAAAAAGGGTATTCCTGCGATTATTTTTAGCTTTAAGGCATATATCATCTATTTTAAAGCCATGAATTTTTGTTAGCAGTCATATTTTGCTGATAATCCTGCAAATTCGTTAAAATCTACAGCTATTTTGATAAATTTCGACCAGCCAAAGAGGTTTTGAAAATAGGTATTCTTGAGAACATTTTGAGCAACAAAGCATGTATTTTACGGTCATCAATTTTTGTCAGCAACTTCATTTTGCTGATAATTTCACGATGACACTGAAAACCGTGCCATGTTGAAGCCGTTAGTTTGAAAAATTGTAAGTGGATACTTCTACGAACATTTCTAGCGGTCATATGTTTTGTTAAGTTCTTTCGTTTTTATTCTCAGTCATTTATATATATATATATATATATATATATATATATATATATATATATATATATATATATATATATATATAGATATATATTGTTTATGCGCCTTTCATGGATACCTCCGTGTGGGTTGCAATAACAGTGGTTATATTCTTATATCCACATTATGCTGTTGTAGTTCTTAAATCACATTCAACAATTATACAACTATATGCAACTCCGTATGTAAATGAAGTAAAATGCGAACAGTAAATGCAAACTTCTCTCCATCATATCTTTTCCGTGTTAGAAATTGAACAGTTTGAATAAATTGCTACAAAACACAATTTATCCTATTCCCCCACCATCGAGATGATGGCCTACCTGTACCACCAAACCGAGAAGGAAGTCAAAAATTTATTCTCCCTGCTACAGTGATACAGCAGAGGTACATGTTTCGTCTCTTACTAAACTCATCAGGGTACCGACATGCACCTGTTTGTGCAAAGGACAGATCGGAAGGAAATATGCAACACTGAATGCGGCTTCGCCGACCTCCCGCCGGATCGCGTATATATACGCCGCGTTGAGTGTTGCATACTTCCTTGCGATCTGCCCTTTGCACAAACAGGTGCATGTCGGTACCCTAATGAGTCTAGTAAGAGACAAAACATGTACCTTTGCCGTGTCACTGTAGCAGGAAGTGTAAGTTTTGACTTCCTTCTCGGTATTGTGGTACAGGTAGGCCATCATCTCGATGGTGGTGGAATAGCATAAATTGTGTTTTGTAGCAATTTATTCAAATTGTGCAACCTCTAACAGGGAAAAGATATGATGAAGAGAAATTTTCATTTACTGTTCGCATTTTGCTTCATATATATATATATATATATATATATATATATATATATATATATATATATATATATATATATATATATATATATATATATATATATATATATATACATACATATATACTATTTATATTTTATAGATAGTTGATATTTGTAAATGTTGCGCTTGGTTCATAACAGGCAGGTTCACTGACGGGGCCAATAGGTGATCGAAACCCGTATGAAGAAAGGATCATAATTGTATTTGCAGGGATTATACAATCTATAATTCTACGTCTATAAAGATTTCTTTATATATTACAGAAATTTTAATTTTTTCTAGGTTGTGCTTATGGAGACGGACTTATAACGTCAGAACAAGCCATTCTTATAGCTCACGCCCGTGGTTTAGCAACCAAAAAAAACGAAAGTAATACCAGGTCTAATGGCTTCAGTAGGCCTTAGCATTCAAGAATGCGAAAAAAGCCTGCCAGAAGACATATACATTGCTTGCCACAATTACGAACAAAACGTCACTATCTCTGGTCCAAAAGAATCTGTAGAAGTTTTCGTAGAAAACCTGAAAATTAAAGGTGTATTTGCTAAGATTGTTAATACAGCAGGAATAGGATTTCACAGTAAATACATTCATCCTGCTGGCCCATTATTGTTGAAAATGCTTCAGAAAATTATTCCTGAACCTAAAAGAAGATCTACAAAATGGTTACCGTCTGCTATACCTGAATTTGAGTATGAATCTTACTTGGGAAGATTTAATTCTGCCGAGTATCACGTTCAAAATTTTATGAGCAGGTAAACATAGTGTTTATAAGAGCAGTAACAGTAATAGAAACTAAAAATTTGTGTTCAATGCAGGGTCTTTTTCAAGCAAGTTTTGGACAAAGTCCCGGAAGAAGCAATTTTGATTGAGATTGCGCCTAGAGGTTTATTTCAAGCCATATTTAGACGAGCCCTTAGCCCAAATATTACAAAATTATATTTTGCAAATAAGGATATTAAAGATAATATGGAAGTTTTCTTAACGACTATTGGAAAGTAAGTTTTGTAAAGAGTCGAGCCGATTAAGAGGGTCAAAACTGCTCCCTCGGTAATAAAAAATTAAAAAACACTAGGTTATTTTACATCAAAAAGTACCCAAACAAAAAAATGTTTAAATGCTTTTATCGTCACATAACTTCAAAAAAAAATGTTTAAACATCTTTTTTCGTTGTTTTTTGACAATATATTCGGTTCAAATTATCGTGGAAACTTCTTTTTTTTTCAATTTGTAGGTTTTTTTATTGTTCACAATCAGATATTTTTTACAAAAATTTTTGGCGAGAAACTAAAATTTTATAAAATAAAAACTAGAACAATAGCAGGGCCGAAAATTTTTTCGCATGGAGTTTTCTTATAAGTCCTCAGTTGTCTTAAAACTATATATATAAATATATATATATATATATATATATATATATATATATATATATATATATATATATATAATCGAAGGTTTTCGGGCATCCCTTGTATGTGTTGGTGGAATAGCATAAACTCTCAGGACTGTAAGGCAGCTGACGTGTCGGCGAAATCTCATTCACCATTTTCAAAGCTCACTATATGGCGTCTACAAGCGAACTGACGTCTGCGATTCGAGTGCTGTCGGTCCCGTGTGCGCTTCGGACGCGTTCGTTTTCCGAGCGGTTCCGGCCAATCAGGTTGCGTGTCATTGGCCCTGTTGCCAGAGTTTGGGGTTACGTTGCCGAGTTGTAATCTGTTTCGTTACTAAGTGGTAATGGTTGATGTTTTGTAAGCAGATTTTTCCAAGTATTAGGCATTCGCTGGCTGTCATCTCTGCTATTTAATTTATTGGGCCTCTTTGCAATTTCAGTGGCTTCCCTTATAACTCTTGTGGACAGATTTTCACATTTCGATAGCATTTTTGTTCCTGAGAAATTTATCTTATGCCCTGTGTTTAACCAGTGTTGGGCCAGAGCAGAAGAAGTTGTTTTTGCTTGACAGTGTTCATATGTTCGTCTCTTCTGGCGCTTATTTTACGATTAGTTTGGTCTACGTAATATGAGCTCCATTCTCCACATGGAATTTTGTACATTCCCTAGTTTTCTAGAGGGATTTTTCTTTAGGTGTTGGCAAGAGATCTTTTACTTTGCGGTCTGTGGTGAAAATGGATTCAATGTTGTGTCTCCTAAGAATTTCTGCGATCTTGTCTGTGATGCCTCTTACATAAGGAACAAAAGCTTTGGAGCTATTCTATTGGTTTTCGAGATTTTTTGGGGCAAAGTGTTTGTTTTTTAGAGCCTTGTTTATATGTTTATATATATATATATATATATATATATATATATATATATATATATATATATATATATATATATATATATATATGCATAGTTTTAAGACAACTGAGAATTTATAAGAGAATTCCACGCTTCAAAACACGATAAAAATACGAAAAAATGCTAATAAATGCCGTTTTTGCGATTTTAACCATGTTTCATCACTTTTAAAAATCTGAAAAAGTTCACGAACACAGTTTGGCGTCTAAAAAAACAACATATTTTCGAACCCCCATAAAAATTTGAATTTCGCGCCAAAAATATAAAAAATCTACAAAATTAAAAAAAAAAACAAGTTTCTACGATGATTAGAACCGAAGATATCGTCAAAAAACGAAAAAAGACGTTTTATTTTTTTGAGGTTATGTGATGATAAAAGTGACTAAAAATTTTATTGTGTGGGAACTTTTTGATGTAGAAGAACCGGGTGTTTTTTATTCTTTTATTAACGAGGGGGCAGTTTTGACACTCTTAATCGGCTAGACCCAATTTGGTAAGAAGAAATGCCATCAAAATATGAATTTTAATATTTGTCCTAAATTATCGAGAAAATTAATCTTGTTTTTTTTTAGAATTTATTTATCTGTTGATATTTCTCTAAATCTTGATGCTATAAATGGAACCTCTCCTCTACCTCTTGATGGAAAGACACCATTTATATCTCCTCTATTACAATGGGATCACTCATACAAATGGAATGTACCAAAATATGTTTATAATAGTTATATTGGAGAAAAAATTGTTTTAGACTTAAAAAACAATACCTTTAAGTATTTAAATGGATATTTAGTTAATGGAAAAGCTATTTTTCCAAGCACAGGATATCTGGTAATCTCTATTTTAAATTTTTCAAAGAATTTTATAGTAAAAATCATCTTAGTTGTTACTACTTACAAGAGAACTTTGTCAAGTGTCAGCTTCCGATTTCGTTCATTCTAACACGTGGTTTTTTTCTAAGTCCTGAACTGCATTTCTAGGGGGTGAATAAAATAGAACATAAGAGGTATTTATCTCTATAATATATCTTATCGTTGAAAAAGCCGGTACACATTAACTTTTTTTTTAGATTTAATAAAAAACGAGTTATTTATTGACTGTCTTAAAAATTCAGGTATTTATTGAACCTAAAAACTGAAAAAAAAACATGGTTTTTACCCCTTTGTAAATATACAAAGCGTTGTAAATATTCCGGTGATGTTACGACATAAGTACAAGCTAATTTTCAACCACTAATAATTCTTAACCGGAGGCGGACTCAGTGGGTTCCACCGATGCCTTTTCCGGACACACTTGTTTACGTACTTAACTATTTTTGGATCTTATATTTGAAGTCATTCCTTGATGGGATCTATAGGTAAGATGTTGCACCTATAGGGGGGCGTTCATACGACAAAAGATATATCTTTATGATGGCGTGTGTGTAGAATCCTTTTTGTTTGTAAGTGTTGCATACGAAAAATTAGCATTTCAAATCATAAAAGAGAAAGAAACATTTTTAGGGTCAATTTTTGGGGTAGTTTTCACCCCATAGAAACACAGTTCAGGAAGTAAAAAACACATGTCAAATTTTTTTTTGTGTACTTAAACATATCACATAAATGAACGAAATCAGAGACGGACTCTTGAGAACGTTCCCTTGTTAGTTATAATTTTACATATTTATCTTTATCGGGTTATTTGTGCAGAGTGAGTCAACGATTGGATGAAGTAAGTTTATGCCGGTAAGTATGGCTCATTAAAAAAGTAGGGTCCAATGATTCTGTTATGATGAATACTACACCAAATATTAATTGACAAATTAGTTTGATGCTGCATCTTTATTAATGGGTTTTCTGTAATAAAATAATGTATTTGTGTCTATTTACGGATCCATTACTTCTCCAAGTACCCTCATCGCCAAACATTGTGCATAAGAAATTTGGATTAAATTGAATGTACATATCTATCGTATGGCACGCCTATAAAAATCACCATCATGCAATTCTAGAGGTAATTCTATGTGATGTGGGTGATATTTAAATTTTTTGGTGGTACTGTTGGCGGTAGGTTGTGATGCAGCCAAATATCGACTACTAATATGAGGATCTTCTTAAACATATAGCAGAATTGGTAGTTTCTTTTCCTTGTTAGTAGCTTTTTTGTTGACTACTTTACGTTTTGGATAATCAACAGTTCGAGAAGAATCGAATTTTTCCATTAGGTTCTGAAAAGTAAGAGGATTAGGTAGACGTTCATCGGGAAACTTCATTTTATAATGTCTCTCCGCAATATATAAATCAAATCTATTAACTCAATCGTTGGAAAATTCATTTTAAAATATGAGATTAATACAATAAAAGCAAATAACATTATATGAAAATCAGAAGAAGCTGTAGAAATTTGACACCTTATAAAATTTTATTTTATTTTCTATGGTTATTACTAAAAAAGAAAAAGTAAAGAAATCGAAATATCTCAAAAACAATTAGAAATAACTAAAGGACACATTAAAAAAATCTGGATGGTTTTTTTATAGTCTATAAAATAAAATAAAAAAATACAGGGTGGACCATTTAAAAAAAGTGATATGTTTTGATTTAAAATTTTTCGAATTTGGATCAATGCGTTGAATACCCTGTAGCTTTTATTACAAATGTTTAGTAGAAATAGTCTTGAATTAACCTTGATCTTCCTTAAAAACCAATCTAAATATGTTTCTCACAAAATTGAAAATGACGTTTACAATTGAATGGATGTTTAAAAATGTGCATTTTTTTCTCAAACCCAATTAATTCAAAATTAAGTTATATATATATATATATATATATATATATATATATATATACAGTGTGATCAATAAAATCCGCATCATATGGATTTTTTTTATTAATAGCTTTATTCGAAATTTGATTTTGGCAACAATTTCTGCTTCAATTAAGATGAAAATTAACCAAAAAAATAGTAGTAACGTGATTGGCATTAGCTGTCAAATTTTAATTTTTTTACAAAAAAATTCAAAAGTGGGGTTATATCTAAAAATATCGAAAATAGTTATAGGATCAAGTTTTTTTAAATGTAATTTCAAGCCTATATACAAAATTTCAGCTGTATAAGAAAATTTAGATTTTTTGCCCATTTTTTGTAAATTGTACCACTATTGCAAAATAAGACTCGACGCAATCTACATAAAACTTCTTGGTTTAGCATTGCTTCATCCCAGACATATTTTGTTTAAAGTAGCGCTATTTTGGAAAACGTAGTTTGTCTAAAAGTAATAAACATTAATATTAAGAAAATAGTTTTATTGAAAAGACTCAAATTTTCTAATAAAAAATTATAATATAAAAATTAAAAATTTATTTTCCACCTAATGCAGACTTTACTGATGGCACTGTGTACTTGTTTGTTTTAATTATAATGTGTAAAACTTTTAAATACAAACTACCTTTTTAAAAATAGTTTGTGTCTTTTTATCAAGTTATTTTATACAGGGTCAAAAACAAATTAACTTTGCATCACATGTGACCTATTCGGGTTTTGTAGAAAAACACACATTTAATGTGGCGCTACTTTAAACAAAATATGTCTGGGATGAAGCATTGTAAAAACTAAGAAGTTTTATGTAGGTTGCTTTGAATCTTATTTTACACCAGAGGTGTAATTTACAAAAAAAATAGGCAAAAAATTCAAATTATCTTATACAGATGACATTTTGAATGTTGGCTAAAAATTGCATTTAGGAAAACTATTTCTAATAACTTTTTTCGATATTTTGAAATATAACTCCACTTAGAATTTTTTTTTGGAAAAAAAAATTTGACATAATGTTAATCACGTGACTACCATTTTTTTGGTTAATTTTCATCTCGAAGCAGAAATTAATAACAAAGTCAAATTTTAAATAAAGTTATCAGTAAAAAAATTCCATATGATGCGGTCTTTACTGATGACACTGTATATATATATATATATATATATATATATATATATATATATATATATATATATATATATATATAACCTTGATAAAAAAAATTTAAAAAAGGAAACCTTATGTTTCCTTAGTTTTGTTGGCAAATCTGACAGTGTCCTAAATATTTTTAAAATATACTTACAAGTTAATCATACAATACAGTAAATATTGTTTCTTGATAAAAAAAAAAAGGCATAAACTTACTTCATACAGTCGGTGGCTCACCCTGTATATTTACCTTGTATTGAATATGATAAGCTTTCTGTAGTTTTTAGCATGGAAAGCATTTGCCAATAAACATGAAAACGAGACAGACCAGTGCCCAGTAACTCTTAAAAATGTTGAAATACTGGAAGTTCTAGAATTGAAAGAGATTCTTGAGTTTTACGTTAACATTCTTCAATCAGGTGATTTTGAAATTATAGAGAATGGAAAAATTATTGCCAAAGGAAACATATGTTGGTTAAAAGAACCTATATATAAGATTTCAGAAGAGCTTGAAGTTAACCAAGAGCAAATCGAATCGAAAGATGTTTATAAAGAACTTCGCCTTACAGGATATGATTTTAGTGATGCTTTCAAAGGAATTCAAAACTTAGATGTCACTGGAAACAGTGGAACTATAAAATGGGACAACAATTGGATCCCTTTCATGGACAGTGTGGTTCAGTCCATGATACTGAAGCAATACTTTAATCTTGTTATTCCAACTCAATTTTTACATGTTAAGATTGATCCTAATGAACATCAACAGTTAATGAATGAGAAAAAAGAATATTTAAAATTTTATTATGAGAAATCTACTAAAACAGCTACTTGTGGAGGGATTCAGATTAAAAATTTAATATCCACGAAAATTAGGCAAAAAAACGCTTCACAAAATCCAATTTTAAATCAGTATGATTTTATTTCAAATGAACTAACATACCAAGGGCAACATAGCAGTCATCTTGAATTTAGTTTATCGATGGCACTTCAAATTGTTATGGAAAATAACACTAGAAGTTTAACAACTCGCATTGCAGAGCTGGGATATGTTAATAGTAATATGAAAGATACCATTTTCAATCTGATTCACCAAAGATTTTTAAAGAAGATTAAATTATCCTTAATAAAAAATTTCGATCAGATGGAAAGTAATATGAATTTCCTGATTTTACCCTTAGATCAAAATTTATTATTAACGGATATATTAAAATTTTTGGAAATTAAAATTTTTATATTTTGCAAACTAGAAAATGAAGTTTTGAATTATTTAAAAGAAAATGTAGTTTTTCGGTGTTCCAATGAAGATTTTAGCTATGTTTTGCTAAGGAGATGTGATAAAATTTTAAAAGAACTTGATATAATTGAAACCAGTACCCAAGATTTTACATGGATTGAACAACTAAAAGCTAATTTAAATAAAGAAAATTACATAACATATTTAGTTAGCTATACTTTGACCACAGGTCTACTGGGATTTTTCAACTGTCTTAAGGAAGAAATGGTAGCTGGTAATTTGAGGATTTTTATTCTTGATAACTCAAACACAACAAAATTCAATGTTAATTCAATATTGTTTCAAAATCAAGTTAAAAAGAATCTCGCTGTCAATATTTTTGAAAATGGTAGATGGTGTACGCATAGGTGGTTGCCGCTGAATTGCAGATCTAGCAAAAAGATTGCAAATTATTATTTAAAAATTGAAAATGAGAAGTTAGACTTGATTGAGTCAAATCCGTACAGGTGAGTTTCATATTGTACAGGGTGAGTCAACGATTGGATGAAGTAGGTTTGTGCCTTTTCGGTGAAATTAACAAAGAAACTATATTTATTGTTTGATACAGTTTATTTTTACGCAGATTTTAAAAATATTTAGGACTCTACAGGGTGACCCAAAAAACTAGGACAGCATAAAGTTGTATTTTTTTAAATAGAACACCCTATATACGAATCGTATTTTCGATTTAGCTTATAATTTTAAATCTTTTTTATTAAGGGTTTACTATAACAAAACTTTATAGTTTCTGAGATAATTAAGTTTAAAGAAAAAAAGTCACATTTTCATGCATCAATTCAATCCTAAATAACGTTTTCAATTTTGTGACAAATATATTCAAATTTGGAATTTAGCAAGGCCAAGGACAAGTTAACATAATTTTTTCCTAATATTTGCAATAAAAGCTACAGGGTGTTGAACACATCGGCTCAAATTTGAACAAGTGTAAATGAATAAATATCTTTTTTTTTAATGGTACACCCTGTATATTTTCATGTTATTTAATAGAGTAATAAAAACCCTAAAAGTTTTGTTCAATATATCCTATACCTATTTATAATAGTTTTTGAGATATTTCAGTTTTTCTTATTTTCCATACTTTTTTACAGAAATATATATTTCTTGGTAGTACGATTAGCGGTGGATTGTGATGTTTCACATAATGCTGCTAACTGACGGCTACCAATATAAGGATTTTCCTGAACATTTAACAATACTTGTAGTTCTTTTTCTTCATTAGTTACTGGTTTGTTGACCACTTTACGTTTTGGATAATCAACAGTACCAGAAGAATCAAATCTTTGCATTAAGTTTTGAAAAGTATGGGTATTAGGCTGGCGTCGATCAGGATACTTCATTTTGTAAATTCTTTGAGCAAGAAGGCAATTTTTTTGAGCCTCTCCTATTGTATAAATCATATCTATTAACTCATTCTTTGGAAAATTCATTTTACAATATAATATGAATGCAAAAAAAAACCAAACTACACTACATAAAAACCAAAAGAAGCGATTGCGGTTATAAATTTGACACACAGAAAAATGTTCTTTTACATTGTTTTTGCATTGGCTACTATGATAATGAAGACTATTTCTGTAAAAAAGTATGGAAAATAAGAAAAACTGAAATATCTCAAAAACTATTATAAATAGGTATTGGATATATTGAACAAAACTTTTAGGGTTTTTATTACTCTATTAAATAACATGAAAATATACCATTTAAAAAAAAAGGTATTTATTCATTTAAACTTGTTCAAATTTGAGCCGATGTGTTCAATACCCTGTAGCTTTTATTGCAAATATTAGGTAAAAATTATGTTAACTTGTCCTTGGCCTTGCTAAATTCCAAATTTGAATATATTTGTCACAAAATTGAAAACGTTATTTAGGATTGAATTGATGCTTGAAAATGTGACTTTTTTCTTTAAACTTAATTATCTCAGAAACTATAAAGTTTTGTTATAGTAAACCCTTAATAAAAAAGATTTAAAATTATAAGCTAAATCGAAAATATGATTCGTATATAGGGTGTTCTATTTAAAAAATACAACTTTATGCTGTCCTAGTTTTTTGGCTCACCCTGTAGAGTCCTAAATATTTTTAAAATCTGCGTAAAAATAAACTGTATCAAACAATAAATATAGTTTCTTTGTAAATTTCACCGAAAAGGCACAAACTTACTTCATCCAATCGTTGACTCACCCGGTACAAGGGTAGCAGTTTATAATTAGAGAACTAACAATACCAGCGTTGCTAGGTGCTGTTTGACATAAACATTGTAAAGTTTAACATTTTAGACAGTATATTTACTCTGAACCTTTTAACATACGGACGCTTTTTGAGTTTTTTTAAAGTAACTTCAAAATTTCATCTTAAAAATAAAATTTACCATAATAATATTTTTGTGCGAATATTTTTCACGGCTTTTTATATGGCGATGAAGCACCTACAAAAAGTATTGTTGGTACAGCTATAGAACTGTAGTTTTTTAGTTCTTTGTTTCCCAAAATTTAGTTGTTTCTTGATCGTTTACTTTCTTTCTTATTTAACCATTTCAAGGTCCAATTTTCCGTCACTTGTCAATAATACTCATCCCAAATATTCATTACTTTTTACTACTTCTAGTTTGTGTCGATTGTATCTTCTTGTTCCCCCTTCCTCTGTTATGTTTGCATCATTTATTATCATAACTTTGGTCTTGTTTATGTTCATTTCTATCTGTAGATTATTAATTTCTTGGATATATAGGGTGGCACAATAATGAAAAAATACTCAATTATTTTTAAAAAATTTTAAAAAATGATTTAATAAAAATTATATAATTTGAAAATTTCTACATTATAAAAATATTTTCAACCATATATCATGTTTTATGACAGCGCCAACTTTTTCAAAAAAATTCACCAAATTTTGAAAAAAAAAAAACATTGTCCTCTATAATCTAATATATCTTTCACGTGCCCCCCACCCCCCTCCAAATCCGCCCTTGGTCATAAGTATTAAACGAAAGAAGCAAACGTCAAAGTAATATTTATTATTTATCTTTCACTAATACAGAACGGTTCAGCTCGTAAAATGCTCTCTCTCTCTCTCTCCCTCTCTCTCTTTCTTTAATTGTAGTGTCGTGTCGTGTAATAGAAGATTTATGTATCTGGAGTCAATCATTTCATTATTCATTGCTTGGAATATGGCCCATAGCTCGACAGAGTCAAAAGCCTTGCTATAATCGACAAATGCTAGATGGATTCTGTGCATTTTCTAATTAGTAATTTGTTCTGTATCTGCTCTGTTGGACTAGAGCCCTTTCGAAATCCAGCTTGTTCTGGTGATTGATAGGAGTCAAATTTGTTAGTTAGTCTATTAGTTATAATCTTTGTAAGCAATTTGTACGGATGGGGCAGAAGATTTATGGGGCGGTAATTTTCGATGTCTAGTTTGTCGCCTTTTTTGTATAGGAGAATGACTCGGGAATTCTGCCAGTTATCAAGGATTTTGCCCTTTTGAAGACATTGATTCAAAAGAATACTCATTGAATGTAGCGTTGCAGACCCCGCAGCTCCAACATTTCTTCAGATATACCATCTTTATCTGGGGCACGATCAGATTTCATTTGTGACAAAGCACGTTTCAACTCTTCGATTGTAATGTCAGGTACTTCTTCTGAACCAACATCTCTAATATGTCCTCCACGTCCATCTACGACTTTCCGGTTTTTTGTAAAAAGTATTCTTGCAATAAAGGCTTTCATTTTGAAGATAGTTTGTTAGCGCTTCTCCTCTTCCATTAATAGTGCCGAGTCCAAAGTTTCTTCTACTTTTCGTGTCGATGTAACATCCTCAAATAGCTGTTTATCATCAGAACTACTAGTAGGGGCGTAAAATTGGATGATCTGCAAGTTCTACCTATCTGATATCTTCATAACTATGTATATGACCCTATCTGATATTGAATTCGTCTTTATAAATCAATCTCTGATTCTTCTGTTGACTAGAATAGCTGTTCCTCCTAGATGTGTATCACTTGCTTGTTTATTATTCTGGTCTTCTGGTTTTACACAAGCCCAGGATATCCCATTTTATGTAGGATGCACGGCTTCCTAGGGAGCTTTTATCCTTGGAAAGGAGAGAGCTGCGGATTGTGGTGGGACTATTGAGAGGACATTGACATCCTCCGTGTCTGGAGGAAGATGAAATCGTTGACCTTGTTCTCAAAGAGTGTCCAGCATTCAATGGACTGAGACAAAGACATTTCGGAGACACAATTTTGTTACCGCCCGCAGTTAGGCAAGTTCAATTAACAATGCTTCATGGATCCGCAAGAGCGATGGGCCTCGAATAATCTGCAGCTATGGTAGGATGTAAAGGCCCCAATGAGGCCTAGGTATCGATGATGATGATGAAAAAGCACCACTTTTTGATCAATTATTCATTTATTCATAGAGTAATTAGAACTTGAGAAAGGAGTTATCGATTAGCAATTATGCCCTTATTTTAACCAAAAAGCTAGTATTTGCCATTCCAATCACATTTAAGTTTAAGGTAAATATCCTTAATTTTCCAAATGTTTAGTATTTCTTTTCACTATTTTCTTCTCATAAAAACTGCCTATTCTTGACTTGGCATTTGAAAAATAAGCTATTATTTGTAGAACAATACGTTTAAATTCATCAAAAATGATTTTTTTTATAAAGAAATGATGAAAATCTATATATCCTCGATACTTTAGCCCATGAGGATATACTTTCTAATGCCAGTTGGCTTTTTTAGAATAAATAATCTCGTAAAAGTACGATATGCTTGTTTAAATCATTGGGATAAAATAAAATATCAACAACGGAATCTAATACAAGACAACTATCAAAACTTAGGAATGGAATTTTCTGGAATTAGTCATACTGGCAAAAATATTTTCGGTATATGTAAAAATGGATGTTTCAGAACATTAGCTGAACCTACAATATGCTGGTATTTACCCAATAATTTAAATATTTCTTTGGAGGAAGCAGCTACAATTCCTTTGGATTACACAGTAGTATGTTGTTTAAAAATTCGTAGAATACCAGATAAATCTAATGTATTTTCTCTTTTTAGGCTTATTATGCCTTGCACATCAAGGGAAAAATAAGATCATGTGACAACATTATAATTTCTGGAACAGACTCCACATCTCTGGCAGCCACATTTTTCGCTCTCGAACTAGGCTGTAATGTTTTTATAGAAACTGAAAGCATAAATGAAAAGACAACAATTAAAAGTATTTTTCACGAAAATTCCAAACTCCATACTCTCTCCATTTCTGAACACACTTTTTCAAAGAAAATTTTGCCACAAACTACGAGTGGGGGTATCAATGTGGTATTTTTAAGCAACGAAAAAAACATAAATAGTTATTACACTGAAATATTAGCTAAAGACAGCAAAATGATCACTGTTTATCAAAACAATACTGAAATAGACGGACACGTATTGAATGCTTTTACTTTGAAACAGTGCCAGATATATAGAATAAGATTAAATGCTATTTTAACCGAGGACAAGACAGTTTTAAACAATATAAAGTCATCAATACAGAATTATTTAAATAACAATGTACTGAAGCCTTTTAAATATTTAACTGGCAATATATCTGACGCATCAAAAAAAGTTTTAGAGTATTTACATGGTGAGTCAGATGAAAAATTAGTTCTAAGTATGGATGAAGGTTGCGTTGATGGTACAAATGTTAAAAGAAAATTATATTTTGATTCTCAGAAGAGCTATTTAATAATAGGTGGTTTGGGAGGAGTTGGCTTGGAGTTAATTAAATGGCTAATTAAAAAGGGAGCTACAAAGATAGTAATCAACTCTAGGAATTCTAATGTTAGTGCATACGCAAGATTTTTAATCAAAAAATGGACTTTAATGGGAAAAACAATAGTAATTAATAATTTTGATGCTACAACTCTTGAAGGAGCTACAAAACTCCTTAACGAATCTATCAGTTTAGCTCCGATTGGTGGAATATTTAACTTAGCCATGATTCTTAATGACAAGCTTTTCTTAGACCTTACTTCAAACGCATTTCTTGAAGTTATAGCTCCCAAACTTTATATATCGCAACATCTAGATAAGTTATCACAAAAACTATGTCCCGATCTGCAGCATTTTGTGATGTTCTCAGCAATGACTGTGTTGGGAAATCAAGGTCAATCGAATTATGGATTTGCAAATTCATCAGTGGAAATGTTGTGTAAAGAGAGAAAAAATAAAGGTCTGCCAGCGTTGGTTGTCCAGTGGGGTTGTATTGGTGATGTGGGATTTGTAGCTCGGCAAAACATCAAGACAAATTTGCTAAATGAAAGTCCCCAAGGAATCCATTCTTGTCTTAATACCTTGGAGTATTTATTATTACAAGATTTCGTTGTTATATCTTCTGCAATGTATGAGTCTACTGAAATAAACGCAGACGGTATACATTCAAAGGATAGTGTTTTAAATTATATAGCATCAATTTTGGGAATAAGAAGTCGAAAATATTTAGAAAAAAGTGTTCCTTTAGTTAACCTTGGGATAGAATCGATATCTCTGCAGGAAATTAAAAATTTGTTATTAGACCGACTTGAAATTGAAATATCTTCTCGCGAGCTGAGAAAGATGACTTTAAGACAGATTGAAATATTGGAAACTGAATATAGATCTCAGTAAAAATGTAATATTTTAAATAAATAAATTTATATTAAATGAGCAAATATTTTGTTTGACTTTTATACCTAACAAAATATTTTCAATTGAATAGGCAGGTTAGTTCAGGGTAATTCAGGTTAGTTCAACGAAAATCCTTAAAGAATCTATTGATTCAGCTTCAGATAGTGGCATATTTATTTTGCCATTGATTCATAGACTTCCTCAGATCTCATTTCAAATGAGGTTGTTAAAGTTATTGCTCTCCAACTTTATATATTACAACATCTTGATCAAATGAAAATCATTGTTCTTGGGTTTAGACAATGTCAAATTTGAATTATCCGACGTTTCGTCTACGATTGCATCTTCAGGGATCTTTACTTCACGAAATTAGAACACTGAATGACTATCGAGCAGTAACAGCCCGCTATTTATACCCGACTGGTACTCAGGCAACCGTGGTCGAGCGTAACAATCTCTATTAATATTATTTGGATATTTACAAATTTCGATTGATTCTCTAATTTTACGTTTAAAGCAACTAGACACCTTAGATTCTTTTACATTAAAAGTTTGATCTGAGTAATGCTGGTGTCAACTACTACGTCCAATCGTCAGCACAACAGATTCACCAATCAACAAAATAGGTCAATATTTGACCAAACTTTTACATCTGTTTACAGAAAAAACTTTGATGTAGAATCCCTGTATACAAATGTTCCTATAAAAGATTCAGTTTTCATAATATCGAACATATTACGAAAAAACATGGACTCTACCTTACGACAATTAATTAAGGCCAACAACCAACAACATCCTAGCATAAAATTCACTATGGAAACTGAATCAAGAGGTGCCCTTTCCTTTCTTGATGTACCAATGGCAAATTAGGACATTCTGTGTACAGAAAACCAACACATTCAAATTGATATCTCAATGCAACGTCACACCATCATCATTCTCAAAAACAATCCGTCACAAAACTGTTTGATACATAGAGGTCCTTTCAATGTGTGACGAACAATCACTGAAATTAAAAACAGAAAAATTGACTCTGAGAGGCAATGGATATTGTGCTGAAGATATAAGACGTTCTTTTAATAAATATAAAAACCCAACTCCTCAACAAAATGTCATAAATGCACCTCCTATGGACAGTGTTGTCTTACCTTACATATAAGGAACCACCGACAAGATTGCCAGATTGCTCCAAAAATCAAACATTTGGACAATTTTCAATACATGTAAGAAAGTTGGACAATGTTTGAAGTCACCAAAGGATGCAACACCATTTCAAACAGAATGCGTTTACAAAATACCTTGCTCTTGTGGTAAAGTGTATGTAGGTGAAACAGGACGGTCTATATCCACTAGGCTTAAGGAACATGGAAGATGTATAAAAAAGAAACAAATTGTATAATCTGCAGTAGCTGAATTCCAGCATTGCTCAGGTTACACTTTTAATGTAAAAGAAACTAAGGTACTAGCATCAGTGTCTGGTTTCTTTAAATATAAAATTAGAGAATCAATTCAAATTCGTAAATATCCAAATAATATTAATAGAGATACAGATTGCAGTCTACATCACACTTGGATATCATTATACCGGGCTGTTGCTCCTCGATAGCTATTCAGTGTTCTAATCTCGTAAAGTAAGGATCCCTGAAGATGCCTTCTGCAATTTCACACGGTTTAAATACAAGAACTATGATTTTCAACCTGACTAAAGCCGTTAAAGCTTTCGTTGTTTATCTTGATCATTTATCTCACAAACTGTGCTCTGGTCTTCAACATTTCAGTGCTTTTTAGCATTGGGTGTTCAGTGGAGTTTTGGAAATAAAAAGATATTATTGTGAAAAGGATGTTTCTTTGGTTAACTTGGGTATAAATTGGAAATCTGTGCAGAAAATTAAAAATTTAATATTCCATGAACTTGAAGTTAACGTTTCTTTCCGTGGACTTCGAAAAATGACTTTGAAGCAGATTTCGATATTGGAAACTTAATATAAATTCAATTAAAAGTGTAATATTTGAAGTAAATATTTACTTTGACTTTAATACCTACCGAAACAGGCGCGGGACCCAAGGGGGGGGGGGAGATCCCCCCCAATAGCTTTGAGTTCAGGAAAATAAACCCGATTTTGCCTCTTATACTATAGTTTATTCAAGAACTAGAGAGAGTAATTAATCATTTTTTACCCTTGTTTTCTTCACAAACTACCTCTGTTCTTTAGTCCGGTGTCTTTGGAAAAATCTGGTGGACACATATACTTTTCATAGGAATGGGTTACAAATTTTATAAATCAAAAATATCGGTCTATAATAATGGATTATTTGGGTTGGATAACAATAGATATTTGGAAGTGTGAAGTGGTAAAAAAGGATTTTAAAACATAGCCTTATTCTCTCAAAAATTCTAAGTTTTAATTAAATACTTATAAAATACCCATTATCAAAAATAAAAGAAGTTAAACATATATAAAAAAATAAATTCATCCATATAATAATTAAAATTCTTTTGGGTCTATCGGTCATTTTATTATTAATTAAAAACATTTTTATGACATTTGACGTTTCAGTTTATTTATTTCTTAAACGATCTGCAGAATTACAATTAAACACAAAAAGGGATTCAAATGTAATTATTTTTATATGTTTACAGTTAAAATTAGACCTATTTATTTTTATTTCTATTACACTGACATCTTAATTTAATTCACTTTATTATATAGAAACTCGATAGCCCCAAAAAAATAAAATAAACCTGTTAATTCTACACGCTTAAGAACAAGACACAAATACAATAATAAAATAAAAAAATTACGGTTAATTGGAATTATATATATATATATTATATATATATATATATATATATATATATATATATATATATATATATATATATATTTATATAAAATTAAAGAGTGGGACGACACTAAAATAAAATTATATAAAAAATAAAAAAAAAACAACATTAAACAATAAAATACAACAAAAAACAAAAATTTAAATAGTAGAATTGTGTTTACACTGGTAAACATTACGTATCTAATTCGTAATTGAAGTCAGTGAAGCTATATTCGCTCAAATTAATTATAATTGGTTCCTCTATCTCACTGATCATGAGATCGAGTTTCTACATTTTGTTTTATTCTTTTATTATATGGATTTTTCCCAATTTTCCGCAGTAACTTTATTCAAAAAAATCTTTCAAAAGTTCAGTTAAATTACTAATTTTTGTAAATTGTGATATTTCTAGCAATTCTACCTTTTACTTGAGGGAGATATTTCCTTCTCCAGCGGACAATTTACGGACGATCTATAAGAACAGATTTCCTATCTGGAATTTCCCAGCAAAAATTAAGTTCTCTGAGCAATTTCCAGAGCTCAGTTCTTTTAATTTCAGGTAAATCCCGATCTTCATTGATTTTAGTTAGAATGTTATGGACGGTTGGGATCTGCTTCTCATAATAAAATGTATGTACAACTCCTTTTATTGCAGTTTTCATCTCTTCTTCCAACGAGGTTTTTCGTCTGCCTGTGTTTGAATGTGGCTTGGTAGTACTGACAATTCCAGTCGTTTTTTTTTCAGTATTTGGTACATAGTAGATTTTCTCACTCCTGTCATGTTGGAACACATCTCAACGATAACATTATTTTCTAGATATTGATATATTAAGGCATTATAAACACTCATCGTAATAAGTTTTTCGTTGAGGAAAAAATGCCTTGGTTTAACGATTTTGGAATAAATATAGAGGTGGAAGCCATATCTTTTGGGTATCTTACTAATTTCAAATATATATAAAAACAAATGCAAACAAGATAAATTACTAAGGACATACTGTAAGGTGTTGCTCACTGACAGAAATTAAATTGAACTATTAGAAATTTTATTGATGCAGTAAATTTACAAAAGCTTATAATATTTAAATATAATTTTTCTGGTAACATTTTTATAACTCTCTCTAGTGCTTAAATAGAGTATAAGAATATGTATGCTTGCGATCCCCCCCCCCCTTTCTAAGAGCTCAGAGTTCAGGAAAATAGAACCGAGTCAGCCTTTTTAATTAGGAAATTGTATGCTGCGGGTACTCCCTCCCTCCCCCGTTGACAACTTGTTTTTCTTGCGATAGCCGCCCTCCAAGAGCTTTGAGTTTAGGAAAGTAGACCCGACCCTGCCCTTTACACTAGAAATGGGAATGTATCCGGTGTCTCCCCCATCGACAACTTGCTTTCGCTTGCTATATTGTACTTGTGTGATATCACCGCCCCCCCCCCCTAAACAGAGAGGCTGGATCCGCCTCTATACCGAAATATATATTGTTCAACCACCTAGCTATAAAACAGATGTCTTAATTTAAAATCAGATTTAAAACTATTTGAAGGGACTACCAAAATCCATAAAGAATCAAGTACTTTAGCTCCATTTATAGCATATTTAACTTGGCCATTATTTATTAATGACAAATTGTTCACAGATTTTACTCCAAATGGATTTCTTAAAGTTATAGTTTCCAAATTTTATACATATCACAACATCTTCATGAGTCCTGGTTTTCAGAATTTTGAGATATTCTCAGCATTTTGTGATATTCTCAACTAAGACTGGGTTAGTTAATCTCGACTAACAGAATTATAGAGTTGCAAATTCATCAGTGGAAATGTTGTGTTAAAAAGTGAAAAAATAAGTTCTTGCCAATATTAGCTATGCAATGGGGTTGTATTTGATTTGTAATTAGGCAAAACATTAACGACAATATGCTAAGAAAAAGTCCTCAAGGAATTTGTTCTTCCCTTAAAACCTTATAGTACTTATTATAACAAGAATTCGTCATTATTTCTTCAGTGATGTACAATGCAGATGGCTTTCCTCTAAATTATTGTATTTTACGTTATATACCATTAAGTTTGGAAAAAATAGTGAAAAAATAGATGGCTCTTTAGTTAATTTGTGAAAAGATTTAATATCCACGCAGGAAATTGAAAATTTGTTACTAGAAGAAATAGAAATTAAAGTATCTTCTCGCGAACTCGGAAAAATTATTTTAAAGCTGATTCACATGTTGGAAACTGAATATAAATCGCAGTAAAACATGATATGTAATATTTTATGTAAATAAAATGACGTTAAATAAGAAAATAATCGGTTCGACTTTAATACCTACCGAATATTGTTCAACGGCCTATCGAAATAATTTTAAAATAGATAATGTACGTTTGAAATGGTGCCAAATAAACATGTTTAAATTTAACGCAATTTTGACTGAAGACAAGACTGTGTTAAATCTTAATTACTATTTAATGATCATTGAATGAATTTAGGAAAACAGTTTTGATAATAAAATTATGCCATTGGTGTTAAATAGTTATCATTGATAGTTTTTGTGACGTTATTGAGGAGAAATTGAATTATTTTGTAAAATATCTGTGAATATGAGGCTTAAATTTAAGTACAATTTTTTAAGATATATATTTAGCCATAGCTATTACGATTAGATCTGAAAATTCCAGCAAGCTAATGAATAAACTAGAATTTTGAAAGAATTCAAAAACTATTCAATTTACGAATTACACGTGCTAAACAAAAGTTAAGCTCCTAATTCACTAACATGGTTTAACTTTAAAACTATTCTAAACTGACAACAGATAGTTTAAACTGAGAAAAGCCACAATAAGTCAAGCAAGTTTTAAACCCTAAAAATGCAAAAATCTTTTTCTTTTATGACTGAACCGGCAAAAATAGAGAATGTTATTTACTTTCGGCATACAACTATTTTTCTTACATATTTCAAAACTTTATAGTTAGATTCTAATCCTTAATATCCCTATGTAAGTGTTTATATGTTGACATATATAATATAAATTATGACATGATCAGAAGCGAAACAAAACTGGCCGACTAGAAGATCTAACTTCCATGGTCACTACATCGGGTTTAAGTCATATTGGATCTTAGTGAATCTGGTTGTTAAGGTTTTTAATCACTACATAGTATAAAACAAAGTCGCTTTCTCTGTCCCTATGTCCCTTTGTATGCTTAAATCTTTAAAACTACGCACCGGATTTTGATGCGGTTTTTTTCAATAGATAGAGTGATTCAAGAGGAAGGTTTATATGTATAATAACATCCATTAAATAGTGGAGAAATACTGTTATTTTTGAGGTTTCTAATGTGATGTCGTTAATTATCATATTTTTTTCCGCTTACATTGCAAACGCAGGCTGAACCCTAAGAGATTTATCAAAATAATGTACTAATTATTTGTACACATTGAAAAGGTCTACAGAAAACTCCGCGATGGTATATGTCTATCTCTCATGGATATCCCACAATAACATTTTTTTGTCATTTACTTTTTACGACAAATAATGGCAAATTTTGAAGCGATTTTAACCAATACAGCATTAATCCTTATCCAATTAAATAGCTTAAATACATTGTTGATTTAATATAGATCTATATGGTCCTTTACAGCACAAGATTTAAATGAATATTTTCGAAGATATTACAGATTTAAAATTGCGGGAAGTAGCGCTGGCGGCGGTACTGGCCGACCGGGAAGGCGGCAGCGTGCCTATAAATAGCGCGTCGGAGGCCGATGTAATAATTGTTGTAAAAATAAAATAAATAGTCACAGTTTTCTGTAGTGTATTTAGTATCAGCATTGCACCCGTGCGAAGCCGGGGCGGGTCGCTAGTTATCTATAAAATAAAGTAAAAAATACAGGTTATGCCATTGAAAGAGAATGTCGTTTCTTAAATATTTTCTTGACAAGTCTTTGTATAACCTTAGGCTTTATAAAAAAAATTAATATTCCCAAAAAATTTATAAGAAAAAGAAAAGCTAGAAAATTCGATTTTTTTTCTTTAAACACGGTTCTCTCAAAAACCACAAAGTTTAGACTAATCGAACGTAGAAATGTATCTCCTACATTTATTCTTCTTGTACCTCATCTGTTCTATATGTTGTCTTTAATTTGAGTTCCGTGGTGGTTGTTCCACACCATTTTTTAGTTTAGCCAACCAGGATATTCATCATCTACGGGGACTTCTCTTTCCATCAACATAACCTTGACCAATACTTTGTAAAAGACGATACTTTTCATTTCGTATGACATGTTTTTATTTGTGACGTTTGATTGTTGTTATTTGTGACTAACATATCATCTTATTTAGCATCTCCTTATTTGTTATATGTCGACGACATTCTTACAATGCGTCAATATATCAATATTTCGAACTTTTGGCTTTTCTTTCTGTATCCGCCGCCATATCAAACCTTCAACTCCGTTCAGCAAGGTGGAAAATATGTAACAACGAACTATACATTTTTGAGATCTAAGCTAAGATCTCTAGAGCAGCAGAGACTTCAGTTTTCATTCAAGATGCATTTCAGATAGCAAAATTTTTCAACTTTTTCTTACAGTTGCTCACCGACTACAAGATATCCTGGCTGCATTTGAGTCTTGCTCTCTATGGTTCTTTACGTTTTTGCAAAAATCTGTTAAAGTGAGGGTTCCATGGGACTTTAACTCTAATGTAGGTGGTTACATTTAAAAAAAGTCAAAATTATGCGCCACGCTTTTTTGAGAACCCAGTATAAATTAAAATAATTTTTTAAATGTACCTTTTTCACCCCATCAATATTTTACTTGTTTTTTCACCAATTTAACAACATAGCTGGAATCGAATACAGGCATTTTAAATGGATACCCAGTATAATCATTTGCTTCTTTCCTAGTTTGTACCCATCCAAAATTCGAAGTTTCTTATTTCTTCATATGCTGCGGTTTATTTAAGTAAAAGATAAGACAAAAAATGTGACAAATATATCTATTATTGTTTAAAATATTTTCATTTGTGTTGGCCTATAAAACCTACGTATAACAGAAAATAAAAGCATTCTATATTGGAGTTTAGTTATAGTATCTACCGGTATTCGGTATCAAGTCGTTGCAAAACCTATTTCGAGCGGGAAACGATCTAAATTCGTCTCTAGGAGGCATCCTTATTGGTTATTTCATGTCTTAGTACATTTTGCTACGTTCTAGATTTAGTATATTTTACTCAAATATGCACTTAGGATAAACTGTGCAAAAAATAAATAAAAAAACTTAATACTTTGGAATTTCGAACTTATTTATACTCATTTTGAAGGGAAAAAAATGTTTAAATGTTTTCATATAAGGATGGGAAATATGTCATCTTAATATTAGCTTATTATTTTTACTTGATTTTAAAAAAAAGTTATAAAAGCCTATATGAATTTAGTCAAAATGAAACTCATACACCAACCTTGTCGAATTAAAGATGTAACTCGAATCTGCAACCCCGCAGCAATGTGCCTCATACACATCGAGCAGTCTAATATTTATCACTCTATTTGATAATAATACCAAAAAAATTCATTTTTAGAAGAACCTATATCGATGTAAAAAAACCTTAATTTTCAATCTACACTATAAAAAAAATTTAATTCCTATTTCGTAATAAAACACGTTTTGTATTTTTTTCAAGGTCAAAGTACCGAATTTTCAAAAATTTGATTATATCATCGAGAAGCTGAGGAAAATATATAAATAAAAGTTCTATTTCAAAAGTTTTTTTTTCATTTTAACTTCCCAAACACAACCTAAAAACAATATAATTTTGCAATTTGAATGTTGCATTAGAGAAAGTACAACTTTTGCTGGAAGGAAGAGGTTTTCAATTTATTGTAGAGGGTTGTGTAAAAATATTTCTACTCTAGCTTTATGCAAGAAGGCTATAAAAACTCAATAAAAAATATTGTTTTTAAGCTTATTTTTTTTCACATGTTGTAGACCTTACTCGCAAGAG
This sequence comes from Diaprepes abbreviatus, assembly GCA_034092305.1. Lineage (NCBI taxonomy): Eukaryota > Metazoa > Arthropoda > Insecta > Coleoptera > Curculionidae > Diaprepes > Diaprepes abbreviatus. The sequence goes on from JASJET010000142.1 coordinate 8,817,251, forward strand.
TGTTCCGCAAAAATATCACCACGGGAGGTTTATTTGAAGAAGGTTTAAAACTTAAAAAACTAAAAAAAAATATTAGTTGGGAAACTTTGTTGCCTAGAATTTCCACGAATTTAGCCTATTTAGCCACCTATTGAAAGTATGTTTCTTAAGATAATCCACAGACGAATATATAAACTTTGAATGGAAGTAATATGCTCTGTTCAGATACTTTTTCAAAGATGCAAACAAATGAACTTTGATATCTTTACTTAACTTTCAAAAACGTACGAGAGGGTGCATCACAAAGTGATGCATATTCTAAGAACTATAGGAAGAGATGATAAAGATCTAAGCATTATTACGAATCTATATTGGAAACAGCCTGCTTCCATGAGATCGAAATGAGGAAATACGGATCACACAAAATCTTGGGGGGGGGGGCTAAAACAGGGATGTGTTTTGTCGTCGTTGCTTTACAATTTATATGCAAAAGATATCTTTAATGAAGCCTTAAAAGGATGGTAATCGGGGAATTCTGCTAAATGGAGAAAGAATAAATAATCTTAGATGCGGATGACACGATCATATACGCTGATACCTCAGATAGATTACAGTCTCTCGTGAATATAGTAACAGTAAGCAGAAATTTATGGTAACAAGTAAATCCGACTTGCGAAATTTTACTATCGTAAGTAACCAAAAGTTTATAGAATGTTTAAGTAAGGACACACATCTTGGTACCAGCTCATAAGAGATAAGGATCCGTATTGAGAAGACCAGGGCAAAATTCAATAAAATGAGCACTATATTTATAAACCATATCTTCACACGAAACACAAAAATTAGATTCTTATGTTGATATGTGTCCTCAGTTCTATTTTATGACGTAGAGTCATGGACTGAAGCAAAATGTAAAAGATTGGAGGCTTTATCGCTCGATGTTGAAGGTATCGTGGACAGACTGTGTCTTGCAGAGTTTGAATAACATCTTGCGAAGTTAGATACAGATTGCTGCAAAATATATTACAGAGCAAAATATTTGGGGGGAGAGGTGTGGGAAGACGAAAAATTTATTTGACAAAGAATTTAAAATATTATTTTCAGTGACCATTGCACAATTGTTTAAAACCGCAGCTAATGAAGTAATGACAGCTAATGAATAGGGATCATAAAAATAAGAAGAAACTTTGCCGCGTTTCTGGATTTCTTTGGTATCCTTGTATCCTCGTCGATGTGAGCTAGTGCTTTCTCAGTATTACAGAAGGTCTTCGTTTTTGCTGAAGGTTAACTTCAATGAAGATTCCGTTTGGCACCTGACTTCTAAAACGTTGAGCTTGATCTTAGAATTTCCTTTCTCATGCTATTCAGGGAATCTACGAGTAAGAAAGGTGTGGGAAATGGTAAGTAAATCTCTATCATTAAATTTATTCGCAATATAAAATAGTTGATCTTTTTTTTTACGTCTTAAGGTAATTTGTATAAAAGAAACGAATTAAATTCGTCTTCAAAATAGCATTAATAATTTATTTTTCCTGTATCTGAGCAGAAAGCATAGGTTTTTGTAGCACTCCATCGACGAATTGTTACTAATTTCAAATATACTTCAACTAATGATTTCATCTTTGAAAATATCCAAAAAAAAATTGCAAAAGCTGGGAAAGTTGCTTTTACACATACATCTTCTGTTTCATTTTTTTACTGTACCACAATGGCATATTCTTGTTCTATCATTAGGGTATATTAAAAGTAATATATTCAGTCTCAGTCAGGAAGGTCTGCAACGCTACATTCAATGAGTATTCTTTTGAATAAATGTCTTCAAAACGATAAAATCCCTGATAATTGGTAAAACGCCCAAATCATTCTTCTGTACAAAAAAGGCGACAAATTAGACATCGGAAATTATCGCTCCATAATTCTTCTGCTACATCCGTATAAATTGCTTACAAAAATTATAATAGTCTTACAAACAAATTTGACTCCTATCAACCTCTAGAACAAGCCGAGTTGCGAAGTGGCTTTAGTACAACAGAGCCGATACAGAACATCAAATTACTAATTGAAAAATGCATCAATATAATATTCAATTCCATCTAACATTTGTTGATTATAGCAAGGCTTTTGACTCTGTCTAGCTATGGGCCATATTTCAAGCAATGGACAATGCAAGGATTGATTCCCGATACAGAAACTTCTGAAATATATTTACGATAAGGCCACACTACAAGTAAAGGTAACAGAGGATCTAGAAACACAGAAGATAAATATTGGTGGAAGGGTGCGGCAGGGAAATACGATTTTCCCTAAAATCTTTACTTTAATACTAGAATATTTCTTTAAGCAACTGAACTGGGAACATAAGAGCATTAGCATCGATGATAGATATCTCAACCATTTATATTTCGCGGATGACGTGGTATTAATAAGTGAAGATTTAGACAATTTACAGGAAATGCTCTTTGAGTTGAAAAATGTTTCAGAGAAAGTTGGATTAAGCATGAACTTAGCAAAAACCAAAATAATGTCTCCAGAAGATACGCCACTTTGTGTAGGAAACAACGAAATACAAAGAGTCGAGGAATATGTGTATTTAGACCGTCTAATTAGACTTGGGAAAGAATACCAAGAAGCAGAAATAGATGGAAGAATTAGGATGTCTTGGATAGCCGTTGGAAGATTGGAATACGTTCTTAAAAACCCTGATATTCCTATTAATTTGAAAAGAAGAGTATTTGACTCATGCGTTCTTCCAGTAATGACCTATGGAATGAAGACAACCACATTAAGAGTTAAAGCAGCCAATAAACCGCGTACTACCCAGCGAGCAATAGAAAGAATCATGCTGGGAATATCACTACGTGACCGAATATGGAACGAAGAAGTAAGAAGACGCACGAAAATGGAGGATATGATGAAACGTATTGTTACTTTGAATTGGACCTGGGTAGAACATGTTGCTAAGCAAGAATATATAAGGTGAACAAAACATAAATCTCAATGGAGACCTAGGTCGTCAAAAACAAGTATCGAAATACCCCCAAAAAGATGAATAGACGACATGAAAAGAAAAGTAGGTAGAAACTGGCACCGGATTGCAGAAAATAGGTTGGAATGGAATGGACTAGAGGAGGCCTATGTCTAAGAGTGGACCAAATTGGGCTGCTAGAGAGAAAGAGAAAGAGAGAGAGAGAGAGAGAGAGAGAGAGAGAGAGAGAGAGATTATCAGTTATGATATATCTGAAGTCAGTACTTATATATTGAAAAATTGAAATATGTTTAAGAAACTTTACTTTAAAAAACTGAGTTAAGTAAATCGTTTATTTGTCTTGAAATTCGACTCTTTTCAATTTGTGCGATTTTTATGCACATATTTTAATTGAAAAAAAAAAGAAAAATTGGTTAAAACTGTATAAATTCATGAAACTATCTTATTTCTACAAAAAAATCATAAAATGAAATATCATGTGAATGTTTACCTAAAATTTGCCTTGCTCGAAAAGATTTTCAGAATAATATTTAAGTTTTTTAATCTTTTAAACAATATTAGCTGTCAGTAGCGAAGTTTTCCTCTTGTTTTTATTCATATTTTACTTACTACAAATCAACAATTTTTAAAAATGAAATAGATTCCCTAATTTCATGAAATTCCTCTATTTAATATCCAACGTTCAAATTCCAACTCATCTCTTGCTAGTTGATATCAATTTTGTGTCAACTTTTCTTTGATGATATCAATTACTTTTGGGTGGTCTCCCAATGTTTAATTTACCTAATCTTGGTCTAAACTGTGCGATGTATTCTGTCTACCTTATGTTATATTGTATAGTCATAGTGACCAATAAGTTATATAACATCTTCCTCTTCTGTGAATCACCTTATTGCTTTATTTCAAATATGGTCAGGATATGTTACTTCAATTCATAAATTACAAAAACTAAAAAAATAATACGCTAGCAAATAAAGGGAATTATATATATATATATATATATATATATATATATATATATATATATATATATATATATATATATATATATATAATTTTTCTTTATTTTGTCTTTTCTTGGGTTTAGGTTCTATATTTAATAAAAACACAAAACGATTGACATTTCGCCCTTTATTCAAGGCATTTTTAAAATTTTTTCCTCCTAAAAATATATAATCAAAATACACCACACAAAAAACATATTTACAATTTCAAAAAACAAACAAGACACTTAAAAACAGTATTCAAAACTTTAGAATTTTTTAAAAATATTTAATTTTACCGGTACATACCTTGACATTTTGCTGCTCTGTTACTAAATAAATTTCAAATTTTACTTCGTCTACTGAGGATACGTGGAATGCGAATGTGTTTTATTTTTTTAATATTTTTTATATTTGACAATGCATAAAAAAACAAATAAGATATATGTTTGGTTTTATGTTTAAGAGGATATTCAATTTCTGGTTCTTATTTGACCGGATCTAGTACTTAATATTTTTGTTTAAATTAGACTTGCGTAAATGTGGCTCAAATTTCCCATAACTGTTCTGTCGTTAACAGTGTTTTTATTTTTTTTAATTTCAATCATTTCCTTTATCTGTAATTTTTGGTAATTCATATCTTTGTTTTTTATAATGGTACTGTTATAATCAAAAGTATGTTTTTCGTCCTGTGTGTGTTTGTTTAACGCTGTTGAGGCGTTTTTGGTATATTTATGGCCATTTAATCTGTTCTTCAGTAATTGGCTCGTCATGCCTATATATTTTTTGGGACAATTTGTGCAAGGGATCGAATATATTATATTTGATTTATTCATAAGAGGAGTTTTACTTTTTAAATTTTTGAACAATGTATTTAATTTATTATGTGACCTGTGGCATACGATAATATCATGCTTTTTTAAAATGTATTTTATTTTTTCTGACTGTTCACTAGGGTATGTTCTATGTTTTTTGTTTCTACGTTATTATAAAACTTATATGTTCGTTTATCAATTATTTTGGTGATAGTCTTTTCGTTAAAATTATTATTTATTAGTGTCTCTTTTACTTTTTGCAGTATTTTTGGTCGGAATTCTGGAGACGTTAGGGAGATAGCTCGATCAGATAGACCGATTATAATGCTATTTTTTTGAGTTTTGAATGATTAGAGAAATAGTTTAGATATCTACCTGACCAAGTTAGTTTGGTGTACCATTCAGTTAAAATTTTGTTTTTTCTGCATATAAGTGTCATATCTAGAAAATTTATTTTATTATTATTCTCTGTTTCGGACGTGAACTGTAATTTTTCGTTGAAACTGTTAAACTCTTGGAGAATTTCATTTATTTTATTTTGTAGTACGGCTGCTATGCAATCATCGACAAAACGTTTGAAAAATATTATATTAAAATTTAATTTTTCTAAAACTTTTTCCTCTAAATATTCCATTACTAACTGAGCAATGGTAGATGAAATTGGTGATCCCATAGCACATCCATCGAGCTGTTTGTAGAAGGTATTTTCGTACTGAAAGTAATTTGTATTTAGAACGAGGTCAACAGCATCCATAAAATTATTTTTTGATAGCGATGTATGTTTTTTTTTTTAATTTCCCATTTTTCTGCTAAAATAGTGTGGACAAGTTGATTTGGTATGTTTGTATACAAAGATATAACATCTAGCGAAATGAGTCTGTAATTTTCAGGTAGGTTTATTTTATCAATAAATTTTTTAAAGGCGAATTAATCTTTAATAAAAAAATCGTTTTTGCCTGTAATATTTGAAATGCAATCTGATAAGAATTTTGATAAACTATAGAATAGCGATTGTATACAAGAAACAATAGGTCTTAGTGGTAAATTTTGTTTATGTAATTTTGGTAGGCCGTATATTTTTGGTGGAATAGCATTGTGAATGGTTAGCCTTTTTGCATCTTTTTCAGTTAGTTCTTTTACATTGGACAATTTTTTTTATGAAGGTATTATTTTTCTTTTGATATAAGTTCGTTGGAACACTCTTAATATTTTTATATGTATTTTTGTCCTTCAGTAAGTTGTTCATTTTTGTCTCGTAATCTGCCTTGTTCATAACTACTGTTTTAATGCTTTTATCAGGCCTTAGAACAATGATTTGAGGATTGTCTTTGATAAATTTTTTTGTTCGATTTAATTTCTTTTTTAAATTTTTTTGGAGGCTGTTACTTTTTATTGTTTGGTGTTTTATTTTGATTAGTTAAAATATTAGTTACTTCAGCTCTAATTGTGTCCTTCTTGTCATCTGACTCATTGCTAATAACAGATTCAATTGAGGCTATTGGGATATCTTTTTCTTTTGTAACATCTAATGAGAATTTTGGACCATATGATAAAACTTCATTAACTTCGGACGGTATAGGGGTATCAGATCTCGCGCTTTTTAAATAATTGGTTTAATTTTTTTTGGTGCCTTTTTTTAATTTTTCTATGCAATTCCTCAAACTTTTTGTTTTCTAACGATAAGAATCTATCTAATATATTATTTGTTAAGTAAGTTTATGTGGTGTATTTCGATTATATATTTTTAGGAGGAAAGAATTTTGGAAATGCCTTGAATAAAGGGCGAAATGTCAATCGTTTTGTGTTTTTATTAAATATAGACCCTAAACCCAAGAAAAGACAAAATAAAGAAAAATTATATAATCTATGGTTCAAGAATCAAGAAAATAAATGTATATATATATATATATATATATATATATATATATATATAATATTAAAAGATTTTATTTTAAAGTAAAATACTAACAATGTTGTACAAACATAAAATGTGTTTCTTCAGATTTATTTTACGGTTCTCTTTACACCTACAATCTGTTTCAACTCAAGCGCACACCGAGACATATAAGAACGCAGCAGTTTTCCAGAGTGGGGACTTTTGACGCCTAGTGAAAATTCCAGGGGGGAAAATTAGACAGTCAGCACAGGGCCCCCTGAGAAGCTGCTCATATTTTCCACCGTAGAACAGGTACGTTACAAATAATGGTCTTATGCAACAGCCTTCACCATATTGGAATTTTCAGTGACGGAGTAGTGATTTAGTGATTTTTAGTGATTAGTTTTAAGTGATTCGATTTTTTAACGGGATTTTGGTATAGTATATGAATGGTGGAATGTGTTGGTGAAAGGAATAGTTTGGATTATTTTTAGTTTATCAATGTTTTAATATCATAGTTATATTTTTTTTGAAATTTGGGAAACTATTGAAGATTACTAAAAAATAGAAGCAGTAAAAATTTGTTTGTGAACAAATATACCATATTTTCTTAGAAACTGAAATCAGTTTCAAACATTCAAGTTGAAAAAATGGGTTTGGATAATAATTTTTCAAATTAACTCTTTTATCAAAATTTCTTCTATTTGTAGTTCTTCTTTTCAACATATCATGACTAAAAACATTGTTAATCAATTCGTCATGTTTCAAGATATCAAACTAAACTATGAGTGCATATTTTGTCATAAAAAAACAACTGAATATGTCTTACTGTCTATATTTCTATATCTTCTCAAATAACATCGTATTCTCTCTCTCTCTCTCTCTCTCTCTCTCTCTCTCTCTCTATATATATATATATATATATATATATATATATATATATATATATATTATATATATATATATATATAGTGTATAAAGTACCTTAATTGGAGAAAAATTATCATCAAAATAATTTTGTATATAATAAAAAGATATACAAGGTTATATCAAAAATTATATTTACTGTTTTTTCTGTTACATCCAGACTTGATATTCAGCTGTTTTAAATGTCAAAAAGTACACTTTTGGGAGGCCAAAAAATCAAGTTTGTATCTTTAAACATAACGAAAAGAAAAATAATATATTTTTATATTTTTACCAATACAATTTAATATCACTTGCATCCTGTTGATACAAGGTTCAATACAGTGACGTAAATAACGACTCTGCAGGTCATGCTGTCAATTCAGGGGCGCTCTCAAGTCCTTAAATGAAAATGAATAAATCGAAGGATTAAGACAGGTGCAAAATAGTAGGGTACATTCAAAAATCTGCGGGGGGGGGGGAGCACATACTCTTAGTTACACCACTGGTTCAATATCTAATTTTATAATAGCACCAATTAAGGATCTGATTAAATTTAAAACTATAGCTAGTTCGTTGGGGATAGGAAGTACAAAACTATATAATTTTTTTTTAAGATAAGGTGTTATTTTTATTGATAATATTTTTATAAGAGAATTATCCAGAAAGTTCATAAAAAAAATCAACATTAACTTCTAAACATACAAAACAAGACACAAACATCCATTTGGCCTTCAAATTCAACGAAAATCTATCTTTATCAGTTGCGTTAAACACTTTGTTTCGCCTCTTGCTCTTATTTCGATCTATAAAAGATGCAAATCGTTCCAATTCCATTAATAAATCTTCGATGCACCCCGTATAATATTAAAACATCAACCAGCAATCAAAAATAGACATAACATCAAAAATGGAGACAAATCAAACTAAAATATAATACGTCACGCCTACGACACCTACAGTTACAACTTTTTACTTAACTTTTGTAACCGAATACCCGAAAAAAGCCGAGAAACCAAATTAGGTGACCGTGTGCACAAGACCAACATTATTTGCCTAAATCTTGGACGTGTTCCAGGATTCTATTTTTAGACGCGCGAAGTTTTCGGTTCATCTGTGTATGTGTGTTTCAGATTTAGATTCGGTTATAAATAGGTTATAGTACGTGGAAAATAACACTCGCTTCAGAAATTTAAACAAGTTTTCTTTAAATTGCCTTTTACAGGGTGTTTTTTAACGTCACAGGTATTATTGAAAATTTAAGATGGGTTTTAAAGGAAATTTTTGAATATATTTCTACATTTTTTCCTTGACGTTGTTCAACACTACAATGTTCTTCATGCTGACGTCATTACAGTATTTCTGAAAATAAAAAAAAAATTACAGTATGGTGAAAAAATCCGAATCCTAAATTTTACGGAATTCCAGTGACGTCACAAGCTATTGTATCAATATTTTCTTTTTTTTTGACATGATATTTTTAATAAAAAAAGTAGAAACAAGAGAATGTTAATATTAGGAACGAAAAATATCTTTCTAATATTAAATTAAATATTTTTCATTTTCCAAAATTTCAAATACGCAGTATTCCTTTCAAGTTATCTTATACATTTCATATTGTAGTAGTACGTTATTAAAGTATATTTGTTCTTATTTAGTAAATGGGTTTACATCAAATAAATGAACTTTTAAGTAAAAAATAAATTCTTTTTTTGCAACAAGGCATTTTAAACTAAGGCCACTAAAGGATACTCAATTTAATTAAACTACTAAATATAAACACTACTCTTGAGAAAAAATCTAGAATAAGTGAAGCATTTTTACACTAAATATATTTGTTAAAATATAATACAAATTATAATATTTCTTTTAATAACCCTTGTTCTCAATGACAGCCCTGCATTCTCAATGAATTACTGAACTAAATGTTGATATTGCTTGAAGGCTAGAGAGTTTCATTTATGATTTTTTTAGCCTTTAATCTTCTTTTTAGGTCACCCAAAAAGTTTTCTATGGGGTTTAGGCTAGGGCTACATAATGGCCAATTTATAAATGTATAACGATTTATTTTCTGAACGAGCTATATGCTTGGGATCATTTTTATGTTGATACATTCAAGTAATTAGCATATTTTCTTCGGCCAAAATAACCTTAAGATTTTCTAAGGTAGTTTTTATATTTTTCTTGATCCAACAATCCTTCAATATTTATTAGAGAATCAAAGTTGCTCACAAAATGTAATTCCATAGTCTAACACCACCATTTATCTATTTTCCGTTCTTTATAGTCAATTCGATATAGTTCCTAGTGTTTTTTCTATCAGTAGAGAAGAAATAATAGTTTCTGGAAAATGTTATTTTTTTATTTGTATTGATGCCATGTCGTTGTGTACCTTTACAAAGTCGTTCGTAAGATATTTTTATGGCAGCCGTACATTTGTAAGAATTTAAGGGCATTAAACTCCATCGTATTCTGCTATCTTCTCGCAACTCCAATCAAGCTGTCTCAAATTTAAAATTAACTTATCGGTAGAAGGGTTACAACTATTCTTTCTACCTAATTCAGAAGTTGTAAAGTACAGAAGTCATACTAAATAATCAATATGTTACCAGCAGAAACTTTGCGAGGTACTGAGCCTTTTTAACTGCCTGCCCCAAATTACGTGATGAAAGAAATTATCTTCTAAATCGTATTTGTCATTTGCTGGTAGCTAATAACTTGTGAAAGGCATTATTAGATATATTACCTTTGAAAAGGCTATATTTTTGAAACAAATTAAATTTGTCTTATAAACAGCATTAAAATAAAATTTTGATCTTTGTGTTTTTAATTAGTTGAACACTATTATATGTGTGAAATAATATTGTATGTTTTAAAAGTAAAATTAGAATGTACCAGAACTGATCAAAATATCCCATATTGCCACTTCACGATGAATTGGCTGATAAATTTTCATTTTTGTTATTGTCAAGCCATCAGCTAAAAAGTTAGTAAAAATAAACATAGTCTACCTAATTTTTAAAAGGGCCACTAAAGAATAAAACCTAGGCCCGGATAATGTGTTCCTTATCGCTTTAAAACAAAATATCTCCAGAAAAACGCGAAATGTGAGACTACTTTTTTAAGCGATAATGATAATTTATAGTTACAATTTTAAATTCTTATGTTTTATATATATATATATATATATATATATATATATATTATATATATATATATATTCTCTAGGAAAATGGGTGTGCTTTTGAATATCCTCTTGGAAAATTTTAAAAAATTATATATTATTTTTTAAAAACATATTACTAACAATTTTTCCCAATATTTCCCGAAATGATGATGAATATGAAAAAAAGTTTTACTGGTCGTTGTCCACAAATGCTTCCATAGGGAGTTACAATACCATGAAGTGTTATAAAAGTGGTTTTTATTTAAATTATTAGGATTTACTGAGGAAACAAAAATGGCCTTTAAGCTAGAACTTAATATCTTTGGAAATTATTTTTGAAAAATATCAGGTGACCCATATTGCAATCACTGGCGTCGTAACAAAAGGGTGGTTGATTATTTATGGTCTGTGTTTCTTTCTCCGAGTATATTTTTGCTATGTGTTAAATAAATTATGGTTCTTTGAATATTTTTACGTAAAAACGGTCTTCTAGGTAACAAGTCGTTAGTTCAACTGACAGAAAATGTTTTTGAATAATAATTTAATTAATAATAATCCCAACAAATCAATAATAAAATATTAAAGAATGTTTTCCTTGCATTTTTAAATCTGTTAAAAATTATTTTGATTCATTTCAATGCAATCCCGAATTGATTTTTCCATAGACTTCCTAACCTTACTAAAAATAACCAGTATTTTTCTTATAACTATACAACCTATTGCTCTTATTCCACAGCGCTGCGAACTGGTACTTCGTAGATTAAAGCTTTTAGGTAATCCCAAGGTGACCAATCTACAAGGTTGCTCAATCATATCTCTTTATCTGGATAAACTTGAAATGTACCCTCATATTTTAAAATACGATTTTTCTTATTTTTATTACGTAGCCTGTTCACTGCTCATACAGTCCTCAATTTAAATCCGTTTATCTCAAAACCGGGGACTATACGTTTTAAATCAAGAGAACCATTTTACGTAAAAATGTACAAGATATTGCAATTTATTTTAAAAAAAAGCGAAAATACACTTGGCGAAAAAAATATTACCATAAATATCTAACCACCCCTGGTTACAATATCGGGGACCTCCAAACACTAACTTATTTTTCTTTTCATGCGGTAAAAAATGGAATCAAAATGTAATAGTACTGTTATACTGTTTATATTTTACATGTTCTATAATTATAATTCTTTTTATACTGTTATATTACGAGAACTAATCCCAACATAATGTAAACTTAAAGTAACGTGTACACGTGTTTCAATGAGTGTTAATCATAAATTGTTATTCAAGCTACACACTCCATATTCTGATAAAGATAATATAGAAAATACAACACTACTATTACGTTTTAATTCCATTTTTAACGGACCATAATCCAAAGAAAAATAAAAATATATTATTGAAGGTCCAAGAAAATATACCTCATATATATATATATATATATATATATATATATATATATATATATATATATATATATGAGGTATATTTTCTTGAACCTTCAATAATATATTTTTATTTTTCTTTGGATTATGTCATATATACTATATTATGATTATTTTGTTTCTATTTGTTGACCGTGTAGTTATTAATTAGTTTTTACTTTTTTGGGTTTCGGTCATATTATTACTTTATAAAAAAATTAACACATGTTTTTTTCTGACGTTTCGGTTTATTTTATTGATTAAACCATCTTCAGAGAATTACTGTAAATATGAAAAGGAATATCTAAATTTATGCTAGTTTATATAGCATAAATTTAGATATTCCTTTTCATATTTACAGTAATTCTCTGAAGGTGGTTTAATCAATAAAATAAACCGAAACGTCAGAAAAAAACATGTGTTAATTTTTTTATAAAGTAATAATATGACCGAAACCCCAAAAAAGTAAAAACTAATTATGATTATTGTTAAAGATATAGCAGAAAAAATTTATAATCTAATAAGCTTTCTTTTTTTAGAACAACACAACCTTTCAAAATGGCGGACGATGAGGTTAGGTGAGTAAAATTATGGCCATAATGGAATTCACTATTTTTAGTATAAGTAACAAAATTGTCAGTTATGAAGATGATATTTAACCCTTTATTTTTTTTTTTTCTATTCCATGTACCTGCCCACCAACAGTATGATCAAAAACGGACATTTGCCTAAATCTTATAAAAGGTAAATATCACTTTGCATGGTTTTGCTGTTTTGTAATGTTTTTACGTTTCTTGTAGGTTATTTTAAATTCGCTAAAAAATTTTTTACAATTTTTTAGATTTCAGCTTCTTGTAGCTATATATTGAATAAACTTTAAAGAAATAAAGTCAATATATTAGCTGCAAATCTTTTTTTTAATTAATAGTAGAAAGTAGAAAGCTGTATATTATATCGCTTATAGATTTCTTAAAGTAGTTTTTGAGATATTATGGATATGGCAGCAAAACAAAGTGTAGTAGTATTTGAGTAAGTTAGCAGAGTGCGATTTAAAAATTTGCTTGGTTTCTGCATGGTGTTTCTGCAAATCATTTTAATAATGAAGTACTGGACGAAAAATTCGGTCAAAATATGAAAAATTTCCAGCTATAGGAAAAAAACGAGTTATTAAAAAATGTATCTAAAATTGGCCAAATTTTACGTTCAGTATCACTGCTAGCCTTATAAGATGATATTTTTAATTTTCATACCTTTTGTATTTAACACATCTTTATATTTTATAATTTCTAAACAAAAAAACTAACGGAAATTTTTCATATATTCAAAATTCCAAGGGCAGGGCAGGACTTACACAAGGGCACTCGGAGCGCTCGCCCGAGTTTCCATCATTTTAAGGGGTCTCTACCACTTGAATAATACTTATCTATATTTAAATAAGATTTTTAAATTATCTTTCTATAATCTGAGATCTTTTAAAGTTTATTCGAAAATTTCCTTAAGAGGGCTTCCCGCATAATTTGAACCCAGGATCCAATAATCTTTAAAACCAGCCCTGTGCAGGGGTAGAGATGGATGTAGGATCTTGCTCAGCAGGCGCTGAGCAATTGAACTAAAAACTGGAACATTTTCTTATAGGATTAGTTTGATTAAACTTTATTATATAAACTGCATTATATGTAAACTTCCTTTATTTGATTTTTGGCAAAATGCTTTTCCATATTAATTTCTGCAAACTGTTAATGATCTGTCAAAACGTACAGGCTATTAAATTAAAATGTAATTAATACTGAATTTTCAAATACAAATTTTCTTTCAAAAAACATTAACTATTTATCTCAACAAATATTTTATTTTTCGAAAAACAAAAAGGTCATTTACAACGGTTCTAAATTATCTATCTATCTATCTATCTATCTATCTATCTATCTATCTATCTATCTATCTATCTATCTATCTATATATATATATATATATATATATATATATATATATATATATATATGTTTCATTAAATTCAAAAAAGGGAGGGACGCACTACAATTTTAAAATTGTTTAGGTTAAAGCTCCACACTGACACCACATTTTAAATTGTTTTTATTTTGTCATATTTAATAAGTAATTGACACGTTTTTTAAATGTTGTAAAACCACCGTTATCATACTTAACACATACTTTTAATTAATGTTACATTTTCAATTGTCTTACACTACCATATGTTAACACATACATAGTTCAAATTAATTACACATTTTATTGTTCTTATTAAACCGACATTTTTCACACATATGTTTTAAGTACATATTCTGTTTTTAATCCATCACTACACTGTTAGTTAACACAACTGTTTTTTTTTTTTGGTTGAGCATTGTATCTAATATATGTTTTTCTCTTTCTATTTTCAGAAAAAGAAATTGGAAGAGGCACGTAACTATAGGAAACAAAAGATGCTCAGAAACATCACTAGGTTTTAAAAATGACAAATTTAGAAAACTCTATAATAACTGAATAAATCTATTTTCTAATTTATTTTTGTTACGAGGGGTACCAGAAAAGTTTTTTCTTAAAAATGATACAAAAGAAAGATTTTTTTTATAATTTCTTCAATATAACCTCTCTTATCTTCAACGCACTTGTGCAGGACAGGTCTGTAATGTACTTATTCCATCAAAAAAAGTGATTTCCTTTGATCTTCAAAATAGGCACCAATATATTTTTCAACCGGTTATCGTCTTGAAAATGACATTCTTCACAGCGCATTTTCAATAAGAATAATTCCTACTGAGTTGCCAAAAACGGTGGCCTTGCGATTTCCAGCTGGAAAATGTGTGAAGCAGTCCCAAGTGCTAGTGCCTTTTTTAAAGCCACTCGTAAAGGCCTAGATCCTCAATATTATGAAAAAAATCATTGGCATTTCCTCGAAGTTATGAGAATCAACGTTACGTTATTCATTTACCACTATTTGCTTATTTCTACTGACACGTCTCTGTATTGTTTGTCTTAGATTGTTGCTGTTAGGGATGGCGACTTCAATTAATGTGGCTCGCTTGGATTTTTTATCTATTAAAATAAAGTTTGGCCTGTTACAAGCAATTGTCTGATCAGTAAGCAGAGTTTGATCCCAGTACACCCTAAACACGTTGTTTTCCAGTATAAATTCCCTGCTGTATTCATAGTATGACACTTTCTCTGATTGTAAAAGTTTTAATTTCTCTGCCAGCTCTGAATGGTATACTTGTACTCCGATGAAATAAATACTTGGCATCCTTCTGTAATGTTCAACATCCATATCGGTATTTGTCGTTTGGACTGAAGAATCCCAATTGACGTATGCCAGATAGTTTTTCTTCTTGAGAAAGCCAGCGTTCTCTGGAAATATTTTCCCTGGCATCAATCAGTTGTCGACATTTTCTTGGATGACCTCAGTGGAAGGGGCTTCTCCAAACAGATCAGACGAAGATCAATCTAAATGTAGAAGACCCTTCCACTGAGGTCATCCAAGAAAATGTCGATAACTGATTGGTGCCAGGGAAAATATTTCCAGAGAACGCTGGCTTTCTCGAGAAGAAAAACTATCTGGCATACAGTAATTGGGATTCTTCAGTCCAGAACGACAGACGGTTCATATTCCTTCAATCGTAATGGTGTTAACTTGTCTACCTAATATATTGTGCGATGCAGTACAGAAGAGTTTGCTTATCTGTGAAAATATAAACATTATTATACACAGTAATCATTGACGGATATTTTTAGGATATTTATGTTCTTTTATCAAAAATTTAATGAACTGTAATGTTTCAGTTTTACTAAGCCCATTTTTTGTTGCAAAATGCTTCATAAAATACAAAATAATGAATAAATTGAAATAAAATTTGGAGCAAAAGTATGAAAAGGTCATTGGACGGTGTTATTATGATCAAATAGACATTTTTCGGGTATCCCTCGTATTTTAAGTACAGTATTAAAGTCAAAATATTAAAATTCTATAACTCGCCTTTTTGTTATGGGAGTAATTTTAGGCATTCTTTTAAAATTAATAAAAAATTTAAAGACGTAAGTTTCTGTATGAGCAAATTGAACAAAGGTTTTAAGTACTTAGTTAAATCATAATTTTTAAACATATTATACACTATAGGAAAAGAAAAGGAAACAAGCTGAAATCGAAAGGAAGAGGGCCGAAGTCCGTGCCCGTATGGAAGAAGCCTCCAAGGCTAAAAAGGCCAAGAAAGGTTTCATGACCCCTGAAAGAAAGAAGAAACTTAGGGTAAGTAAATGAGTAACTTTAACGAAAAATAGAATACCTAAAAAACTTTAAAAGTTTCTTGTTTTGTAGTTTCTATTATTATTATTATTATTATTATCTTTTAATTTCATCTCGTAAAAAAATGTATTAGTTCTTATAACTCATCTTTTTATCTTATCTTACAGTTACTGTTGAGAAAGAAAGCCGCCGAAGAATTAAAGAAAGAACAAGAAAGAAAAGCTGCTGAAAGGAGACGTATCATTGAAGAAAGGTGTGGTAAAGCAAAACTTATCGATGATGCCAACGAGGGTAAGCGTCGATCTTTCTCTTACTTACTAAACCATCACATATATTTATCTCTTTCTAACACAAGTTACAGTGGTATTCGGTGAAAACATGCACGAGTTACATTAAAATTTTATTTTGTACAAATCAGGTAAATTTTTAACATTATAATTTATCCGTAAAGGTGCATATCACATCAAAAACCATTTATAAAAAGTTATAGACATTTTGTTGTAATTTATTTATGCAACAAGGTATGACTATAATTTTTTATAAATATTAGGGCCACCTTCACGTTTCATTTTTTTTTGGTTATTACATTAAATTCAATTGCACCTTTGCAAAACTCTTTATTTGCAAAAATATTGAGATTTTCACAAAAAAAAAAAACAAAATAAGAAATACATTTTAATTTTTTACATCATATAGATACAGTTAGGAGTGTTCTGAGGCAATATTACGACAGAATAAATAATCTGGAAGATGCCAAATACGATTTGGAATACCAAGTTAGAAAGAAAGACTATGAGGTTAGAAAAGGACCGGCTGTAACATTTTAAAACTGCACGTTTATTGGTTGACTATCGCTATTTTTTTTTCTCTCATTACTGATAGCTCAAACTATTAGCCGTGTTTTATGTTGGACAAAATTTGCTGTTACTGAAAATCAAATTACAGTATATATTTTTTTTGAAACATATATATAATTGTGTTCCCTCTTGGCTTATTGTGCTATCTGGAAATCGTTACACCACCCTACTTCCGTTATGATTTTCATCCTTTCCTTCACTTACTCTGCCAGTAAAATCTATTTGTTTTTTGCATAGTTCAATTTTCAACTTGTAAAACCTTAAAAAAAATTCATGACTCCGAAATCAAGCTTCAAACTACTTAACTTTCTTCATTGAGAGTCTTCTTCATACTCCAATGAAATTTAACACATGTTAATGTCATTGTCAGAAGTCTCACGATTGCAGTAAGAGACTTTACTAATACCGATAAATTTAAATGCCCATTAAAAATTAATTGTTTATTAAATACATTTAAGGGTAAAATTATCAAATGTTGATAAGTTATTTTGATCAATGATCAAATTTTAAATCAATAATATTAAGTTTTTATGCGAAGACAACCGTGAAAAGAAATTAATGTTAAATACTATAAAACTTTTTATTAAAGTAAGAGCATCGTTATTCACTTGAATTATTTCCTCGAGGTATAATTTTTGTTTTTCATATTTTCGTATATCTTAGTATGCCCCTAACAAGCGAGCGTTCCTACTCCGATTCGTTTAATTCTATGATATGTTGAAGTAAACCAAAAAATATGCAACACAATTTATTTTACCTCTTAAATTGCTTTTCTAGGGGGTGATAAATATCAATTTCAATTTCAAATTATTTGCATATTATTAGGTTTAAAAAACCAGATTGCTACAAGTAAATTTCTCACTAGAAGCTTGCTTTATATTTTTTATAAGGGTAAAAACGTTATTTTCTCGCTGTTTCATTCAACCATTTACTTAATTTCAGTCAAAAACTCGATAGTTATACGTAATTTGAAAATTTTCAAAATAAAATTGATCTCAAATATAATTACTCCATATGTATTATTTCTTTAATTTTATGAAAAAAATAATAAACTTTTTTTTTTGTAAAAAATATATTAGGAACTAATACGGTCATAAAAATTAATTACTATTTTTTAAAAGCCTGTTTCTGGCAGCACTTATTCTGTGATATGTTTTATTTCATGAAATAATATGTACCTGTTACGTATTTTTATACCCTGGGCTGCATACCTATAGAATGAAGGTCATCCCCAATGCTAACCTCTAAAAATATTATGCTTAAATTGTATTTTAAGAGAAATATTTTCTTGTGGTTCTGAACACAGTAGATTTTGAGTGATGTTTTGATTCACCTTTTTTTGAGGTGAAAATGTTTAAAATATATTCGATCGAAAATTCATTAGTTGCCAAATTGAAAAAAAAAATTAAGTGGTTAACTTTAGGGGCAATTTTTACCCCATAGGCATGAATCAGGAGTAGTGGATATAGGGGGCTACCACTTCACCCCCCACCACTATTTTGATTGGCCAGCCAAGAATGACATGAAACGTTAACTACAATATATCACAGATGAATCAAAGATCGGTTTTTTTAAACTTTTTTACAATAAGTTGTAAGGGGGTAGTTTAATTGTTGGAATTGGTAGTTCTCTACTGCATGGTACTTACACTTAATGTTCTTAATGGTTGGTATCCATGTTCGTAATAAATTTTTTAAAAAATATATTCAATAATTTTTTTCATAAAAATAAAACAGAGTTAGTTAACCCAGTGGTAAATTTTATTGTAAAAAATCCCCATAAATAAATACAATGCAAGCTCTTACTTTAAAAATAACATGTATAAAACGCTTGTTACACAACAAAATTAATCTTTTGAATCATAACTGAAGAAAACTCATTTTTATGTTGAATTTTGGGGGTAGCTCACCCATCAGAAATCCAATTCAGGTTGTAAAAAATGAGTAATCGGAGGCGGAAGTTTGGAAATGTTCCTTTGTACGTGGAATTTGATTTTTTTCTTGGGGAATTGCCTATATCTATTTATATTGTGTTGGACTAAAGTTCGAGTTATACGATGGGTAATGTAATTTTTTAATCTGGAATATATTGAGGTAATTAATTAGTTCATAATGAGAGTTACCATTATTATTAAATTTTTAATTTATGTTAGTAACGATACTTTACGATAAAAAAGTAATTAAAATGAATTAAAGATAATATTTTTAAAACAAGTAAATATACTCGTCTACTGTATGAATGACACCAGCACGTAGTACTCGTATATATAACTTTTGGGGCATTAATTTAAAATTATGTTCAAGCAATAAAGATTACAAAAAATACGATAATTTTGCCTACAAGTGTATTTTTTAAATAACTATCATCTATGCACAATATGCACGTACTAGTACAAATGCATGGTTTTAAGACATACATTCACATTCTTATACGCATTTAAATTTTTTGGTATGTTTTTAAAAAATATTTCAAAAAAATATCCTTTGCAAGACAACAAATTTTGTCCAAAGTGAAAATGGCTACACACAACTGATTCGCGTAAAAACTGGACTGCCGAGACTGTATATCTTCTTTTTCGCATTCTTCTTTTTTAAATAATTTTTTTCTGAGATGCAGAAAACAATGCTAAGGTGTCACCGAATGCTCCTAAAACCAGAATGGTGTCACTTGAAAAATTTATGATTTTTTTTTCAAAACAATTTTTGAAGGCATTGTTTTTATACTCTCTATGCTTCTTTGCTTTTTGACTTTTTGATACTTTAATAAGAATGCACGTTTTTTTTTTCTATACAGTTTTAAGCAGTTTTCATTCTATATCTTTTCTATTCTATAGCACTGAACTTATAAAAAATATCTAATGAATTAAACATATAACTTATACTTGTCAGTAAGAATTTTACATCGTCAACAATTTATATCGCTGTAAGAGGAATAAATTATACTTTAGTATTTAAGTCTTGCGAACGTAAGTAAATTGCCTTTTAAGGGTAGAGTTTAGTAGTAAACGAAGAATATAATTTACGGATTGATAAATAAACGGAATCCTACATTTTACAAGCAATAAAGAATATAATTTAAAGAAGAGATTCTTTATTTTAGCCACTTGTAAACAAGTAGTTGAGGGATACTATAGGCGTATTGTTGATCTCGAAAATAGGAAATACGATCTCGAAAAAGAAGTGGAATTCAGAGATTATCAGGTAGAAAATGGAGGGCAGCTGAGAGGGCATGTGTTAAATAAATTGTTGTTCGCGTAGAGTAATACTTCGTAAAATAACCGACACCAAATTTGTAGACCGCTTTTTTTGCACAGCGTTTGTAATACACTCAGTGTAATTATTTATTTTTATTTTTTTTTTTATTTGGACGTGTCTAGTGCAAAATTTATTTGCGAAAAATGTGAGTATAAATCCAAAAAAAAATGTCCACATAAGTTTTATCACAATTTTTGATATGTGATAGTAGCTGATGGGGGTAAAAACAGAAATCAACAGTTAATCTTCCGCCAGCAAGCACAGAAGATGCTAAATGTCTGCTAGTTTCCACAAGAAATAGAACTGGCGAACAGATATATTCTTAGATTAACACTGAAACATTACGCTACAATATATATATATATATATATATATATATATATATATATATATATATATATATATATATATATATATATATATATACTCATTGTGGATCAGTGTAAAATAATTTTGATTTTTATTGTTAATTTATTCCGTATAAAATTAATTTTAAAAACTTTAAAAAATTGTTATTTATAAATATTTTAAATTACATTTTTGATCTAATGCTTTCAGAATAAAACCTAATAAACATTTTTAAAATAGATCTGGTAAATTGCCAACTTTAAAATACCTAACTCATAGACACGTCCCAATAAATAGACCTTTTTCTTTTTCATATCTGGCTAACAATCTTAAATGTTTTTCAAAATCTGCTGAACATTTTTTATGTAGAGTGTATCTCTGGAAGCCATCTATGGGTATTTCTATAGAACCAATAAAAAGTAGTTTCTTTAAAACTGATTTTGAGCTGTCCTGTGAAATATTTTTTAATTTTTACAACTCTGGCTTTACGAAAATTCATCTAAAACTTGAAGATTAATGGTTTAATACAATCAAAATTTTAAAATAGACAGTTTTAAAGAAGTAACTCTCTGAAATACCTTATAGATTACAAAACACTGTGATATTTTTGATTTATACACGTAAAGTAATTTTTGCTTTAAGCTTTTATATCCCTTCAAACATCCTTTCGTTATAAATATCTCTTTTCAGAAATTTTTGAAACGGCACAAAAAACACATATGTATTTTTCAAAGCTACCATAGACATCAATCTAAATCAAAAATAGTTTTTTAGCTAGATTTAAAGCAAATAATAAAGCTATTATTAGCAAAATTAGAAAAAGGATAAGATAGAATATAATTAGAAACAAAAATTTTTAAATTATAAGCTCTAAACTATATTTTGAAAATATGTAGATAGACTGCCTCGTATAATGTTTATCACTAAAAATAGTTTTTCGTAGAAAAACAAAGCGATTACTTGGGTTTAAATTGGTTAAGTTAATTTGTCTATAATCGAAGATTAATGAAATAAAAAAGATATCTCAAAAACTAAGATAAAGTAGGACAAGGGTGACTTTAAGGAAATACATATACGTACATAACCTCAAGAAAGGTAAAAAATGCGTTTTTATTATTTTTTTTTGGAACATATATTTCTGACCACAGTGTGAAAATGAATTTGAAGTTGTGATATATTACATTAAAATAAAATTAAAATTTAAATATCAGTTGTTAACCATAAGATTTTTAATCGACGTCTCCAAGACATGAGGTTAATTTTCTTTATATCAATATTCGTTTTTAATTTTATAAGATTTAATTTTAGAGATATATTTTAACCACTTTATCTTAAATATTTTAACCACTTTATCTTAAAGAAAATATGTCGTCATCTATTATTATTATTACGGCAAAATTATGATGTCATGATCAAAAATTTCCAGTACAAAAAATAGATGGCATTAGCTGAATAGAGAAATGAAAAATCTATCGAATTACATATCTTTTTTATATCATTGGTCTTTGCTTTTGCCAAAAAATAATACAGATTGACGATCAAACGTTGGAAGAATATTTGACAGATTTAAAGTTAGACGTGCCCTGGCATTGTCTGAATACTTTCGATCTCAAAGTGTTCTATCGAATAGTTTTTCTGTTGGCATTAACCTATAATTTTTAATATTTTCCCTAAACCTGGACCTTGAGTTTTGTTTAAGATTACCAGTTGTGTTAGCACTAGATAATTAAAGAGTAATTCCTTATTTACCTGCAATAATGTTATGCTGTGGAACATTGATAAATTGCCCCATCAGGTAAAATGATTTGTATCCAAAGAATAGAATGTAATATACGTCAGGGTCAGGATCGTTTTGACGAACTGAAAACAATAAGAAGAGTAAAATTTAAAGGAATAATTCTATCTTTCTAGCTAATGTTAAACAAGCAATCCAAACATACTATAGACGTATCTGTGAACTTGAAAATTCAAAATACGATCTTGAAAAAGAAGTGGAACTCAAAAATTTTCAGGTAGAAGCAAAGGGCATGTTTAATTACACGCGTATAAGAGTATTTGGGCAGTTAAATAACTACCCTCACTATATTTTCATAAACAACTAAGATGTGTCTAATATAAATTCATTAATAAATTTACATAACCCAATTCATCTGCTTATTTTAAAAAGTATTTCACAGCGTACTAAAAAAGCTTACCGAAATATTTTTCCACTTTTCAGATAATTAAATTGTGTTTGTCTTAATTTAAAGTTAAATTTTGTTTTTATAAAAATATCAATGAAAAATCAACAGAGACGTCAAGCATTTTGAACAATTTTTTTATTTTTTTTTTAATATGTACCAACGATGCGTTAAAATGTCAACTTCTGCTTAAAGCCTGTCAAAATATTCCTTTAAGTTCCCTATTTTTTGAAACTCTGTTTTCAGACAAATCTAAAATTATTCGTACGGGAAACAGAATAAGAATTAGACTGTGATGATTTTGAAGACATCAATAATAAAACAGGAGTGGGTACGAAGGGTATTAAAAATTTTTCTTCACAAAAATTTTCACCTACAAACCGTTAAAAGAAAAATGTAGGCAGTTTATTTCCTGAAAATACAATTCTGATCGTCTCTTTATACGCGTTTCGACACGTATGGTCTCGTGAGTGGAGTTATAATGAACAAAGAGCAAAATTCACAGAAAATATCTGTCTATATAAAATAAAAAAAAAGTTCCGATATATCTTAACAAGACATTTTGGATGGCAGATAGTAAAATATCAACAGTTAAACGACATCTACACGTAAACTCAAGTAGTATCGATATGTTTCGGAATATACATTTTCTATAGACAATGTTTACTGTGAATATTTTTCTTGGTTCGTTACACCTATACTGATGAGACTCATGTAGAGATGAAAAGAGTTTTATGGGCAGGAAACTGTCTTTCTTTTTCCTTTAACGGTCTGAAGCTGGAAAATGGTAACTTAAGATAGCAAATAGGCGGTTAACTAAAAGATCTACTTTAGTTTAAATTAATAGATTTAGCTGATACATGATGGAAATTCATTGTAACTAATGATAATAACACACTAGCTCTAAATTCCCACTATTCTTTATTTTTAATATTTAAAAAACAGTAACAATTGTTTCGACACACAGTGCCTTCTTCAGACGATAAAGAATAACTGAGTTATTCTTTATCTTCTGAAGAAGGCACTGTGTATCGAAACAATTGTTATGGTTTTTTAAATATTAAAAATAAAGAATAGTGGGAATTTAGAGCTAGTGTGTTATTATCATTAGTTACTTTAGTATAGTTTAACAACGCCCCCATTCGTTTAATGTACACATTAAGTTGAAAATTGTTTATAACAAAATGTAATTAAGATAAAAGCTCCCTTAAAATGAGCTATAGTAAGTTAAATTTGGTTAATGCGTCGAAGGTACAGTAATTTTAACATTTTAAATTGTTAGCCTTTACCACACTGTTACCATGGTAACTACAGAAAAATTATTTTAGGGTAACTTGCAGTGAAAAGACTAGACGTTTAAAAAGTTTATTTCTGACCTTCGCACTGCCTTCAAAATCACCATAGCTTAATAATAACATCTGAAATACTACACCAGTACACTACACCGCAATCAACGATCACACAAATAAAATTCGTGAATTTGAAGCGACATTTTTATTCTAGCCGAACTACAAACCATATGCCATAGCTACTACCAAAGAATTTGTAAACTAGAAGGGGATAAATATGATTTAGAAGTTATAGAACGTATTAAAGCAGGAGAGGTACTATGTTTATACACGATAAACAGGATTTTTACATTATATAGTCAGCTGACTTATTTAGAATGGTGTTTAATAGGACATTCTAGCTCAAAAATAACTTTTATTATACAAATTACACATGTTAAATTATTTGAAGAATGTATTTTTTACTATTAATTACATTTTGTACTAATTTGATCCTGATATCTCCAAAAGAGTCAAAAATACAAGTACATGATTTGTGTGTTTCCTTAAATTATTTTAAAGTATGTATTGTTGACAGAATTAGATATAATTCCATTATAAGAGAACTATTGACGACTCTAAAAATAATAGTTTACAGCAACTTCCAGGTAATAGGAACATTTTACCTTTGTTAAGAATAATTTGAGGCTCAATACAACAAGTATCACACAGCAAATATGTTAAAAGTTATTTTTGATTAGAGACTAGACTTGAACCTGCTCTGTATATATCTGCCAAGGCTGTTAGATATACGCAATTCTCTCATATGGACATTGAGAATTAGCATTTATTTTGAAAAAAGTAAAAATCCCCGCAATTTACCCCACAACATTTTTAATAGGTATATTTACATAATTTTCAAACGTATGGAACACATCAAATTTTTTATACTATAGTTATTTTTTGTTAGTTATATTTTTTACACAACTGATTTCAAAACCACATCATATATTGTACCTGTTTGTGTTTTTACGTTTTACAAATTATCCTACGTTCCGAGAAGAACCAACCTATCAAATTTCACCTTCGTTATTCAGTGTTAAAAAAATATATAAGCCAAAAATCTCATAAACATTATCATTCAATTGAAAATTTTTGTTATTAAGACATCATCATTCTCTAAAAATAAATACAGCGTGTTACAGTTTTCATCGCTATATTTTTGTATCCTAGTTATATCAATATACGGTATCCAGTAACGATATTTCAAACTCTCGGCAGTGTATTTTCTGAGATGACTTATAACGAATATGTGGGGGTCAAAACGGGGACTCAGCGATTCACATTCGGGCTGTTGCTTTTAAATTATTTTTAATGAAATTTTGGCATTTTGTAAACCATACCAACGAATGTGTTTTATGGACTACGAAAGGGCTTTGATACAGTCCAACACGGAAAACTTATTGAAATCTGGATGATTGAGATATAAGAATCTTTACTGGCACCAGGAAGCAAAAATAACAGTAGACGGAGAGATGTCAGATGAGATACAAATAATGCGTGGAGTCTGACAGGGATGTACCACCCTCTCTTATCACCTCTTATCACCTCTCTTATTTAACTTGTATTCTGAAAAAATCTTTCAAGACGTGCTATATGAAAAACATCAAGGCATTATTATTCTCGCGAATACATTGGAAGACCTACAGGAACTTTTAAACTGCGTGGCAGACAAGAGTGGAGAGATGGCGCTTAAGTTGAACATCAAGAAGACAAAGTGGCTGGTAATAAGTAAACAAACAGATGTGTTCGGTCGTTTAGAATATGACGGAAAACCCATAGAACGTGTTCAACAATACAAGTATTTGGGATGCACAATCAATGAAAACGGGAATTACACACAAGAGATAAGGCCCAAAATAGAACAGGTCCGAAGCGCCTTTATTAAAATGAAGACCGTACTATGGAGCCATGATATTGGTCTACCCTTAAGGATGCGTATTTTTAGATGCTATGCCTTCAGTATATTCTTGTGAGCTGAAGCATGGGCACGTGTAGGATACTGGAGGTCTTCGAAATGTGTACTTACTACCGGTGTATGATGCGAATTTCGTGGATGGACAGAATCCGAAATACAGAAGTACTAAATCGAATGAACAAACAAACAGAAATTATACACACCACCAAAAAAGAGAATTAGAAAATTTCTGACATATTTTACGTAATGCAAAATACCAGAACATTTTGGCTGAAGAACTTACGGCAATGGTATGGATCCAGCCCAAGGACGCTTTTTAGAAGAGTGGTGGACAGAGTTCAAATCGCGCTGATGATTGCCAACGTTCGATAGGACAAGGCACGTTAAGAAGAAGAAGATACCAAGAATATTTTCCTCAAACTCAGGATTTCTTTGCGTAGAGAACTTTTTTTTTAGATAATTATTTAAAAATACAGTTTTAACTCTAAAAATTCATACCGGTTAAAACTTCGGTTCTACGAGTTTAGTAGGGAGTCCCTTCCTAACTTCCTTGGTAATGTCAAAAATTAATTACCCTAGATTAGTAAGATTTATCAATTATACAACATGCCAAAATTTTATTAAAATATACTGTCTATTCATAAGCTACAGGTCAAAAGGTTTTCAGAAATAAATACTTATTTCAAAGTAATTTCAGCCATATAGCGATAAAGATCTTCAAAATTGTGATTAATGCATTAAATTTTAAAAATGGAAGAACATTTCTGAGTATATAAAGTCAAAATACGTGGGTGCGTGGTTAAGTGGTAGCCCCCTATATTTACTACTAGAAATTTCTTTAAAATTACCACTCTTATTTTATAATATATTTCAAAACACCGATTGTATTTACCCATAAGCTACAGGTCAAAAGGTTTTCAGAAATAAATACTTATTTCAAAGTAATTTCAGCCATATAGCGACAAAATCTTCAAAATTGTGATTAATAAATTAAATTTTAGAAATGGAAGAACATTTTTGAGTATATAAAGTCAAAATACGTGGGTGCGTGGTTAAGTGGTAGCCTCCTTTATTTACTACTAGAAATTTCTATAAAATTACCACTCTTATTTTATAATATATTTCAAAACACCGATTGTATTTACCCAATAAATAAGTGTTTACTTAAAAAAAATCTTATATCACTGGCGTTCGGGAACGAATTTTTGGAGTCGTAACACACCTTAGGAAAAAAATTATACGGCACAGTAAGATTATTTTGACGTCTTATGTACACTGTCAAGAGTTTGCATATCCGGAACCGAATATATATATATATATATATATATATATATATATATATATATATATATATATATATATATATATATTTCAAAATATGTACAAAATTATGAAAATAATTTTCACGATATATACAGTTATGTATATATGTGTGTCAATAAAATGATTGTGTAATTGAATTACAAGAATATAGCGATAAAAATAACACACTATATTTTAGAATTATCAGCCATTAAATTTAAAAAAAAAAAACATCTAAAATTATATTTCAACTTCGCAACGAAATTATTACCTATTTTACAAAAAACAATTGAGAAAGCTTATATTTACTAGAGGTTCCGTTATTTCCTAATTTCAGCCCTACTAAAGAGAGTAATTAAGGAATACTACGATCGAGTCTATATTATCGAAGAACAAAAATGGGATTTGGAACGCGATGTTCGTTTTAAAGATTTTGAGGTACTGTTCAAAGTCACTTTTTGATTTAAGGGCCCAATGAAATAAAAATACGAAAAGAATTGTAACCAAAAAAAAAGAACCAAGTCTAATAGTAATCTGGAATATTAAACTTCATCTTCTTCAAAAATTAAAAATTTCTGGATCCAAGAAAATAAAAAAAAAACTTCAAAATTTCATAATTGGCATAACTTCTAATAATCAAAGTAAATGATTCAGTTTTGACAGATTAAAACAGCCCTTACTTGATAAACCTCAAAAAAAAATATTGTTTTTTCTTTATTAATTTCTTGTTTAATAATGAAAAGCAAGCTGCAGTAGATATATTAGTTGGATAAATTAATATTTTTTATATATTTTTGTTAACACATGTTTGTGTTTATTCGAGAACATTATGAAAGGCAACTCACAGTAATCATTATTACTAGAAATATATACATATTTTTTAAACTTTGCAAGATTAGTTTCACAGTATTTAAAGATACATACTGACATTGTGATTTTAATATTACATATTTACAATCAAAAACATAAAAACGAAACATTTTTATACAAAAATTTAACTTCTTATAGTACCAAATTCTAAAAAAAAAACTAGAAAAAATTATTCTTATCGAACATCTAATTTTGTATACTGTTATTTGCCTTGAATTTACCACGATCTACTCCTACGTTACGTCGCTCCTACCCACTTCACGTATAATACCTTCATAGTAGTTACTTAACACCTTCTTTCCACAAGTTTATTTTAAGTTTTTCCAAGTCAGTGCCTGTATTTTTCCCTTGTAAGTAGAAAACCTTTAGAGTAGCCCAGTAGTATTGCCCGGTCATTATTTGTTCCCTATCTTCACATCACGTAGAAAGCCCCGATAGTAGTCAATACTTTTCTTGTTTCTTGTTTAGTTTGTGTTGTTCCAGTCATTGCCTGCTCCTGTATAATAGTGAAGTCACCTTATATCGCCCGAATCCCTTTCGTCTTATATATTTTTATTCACTGCACTTAGAAACCATTACCACACCATTACAATAACACAATTGATATTCTTTGTTGTTACAATTGTATATTATGTTGTTACACGTCGTTCTTTGTATTACTTCACATTATTTCTCGAGCTACTGCACAAATTATACCATTTCTACCAAACAAACCTTTTTACCACACATCTTATTTACGCGGGATAAAGAACTTTAATACAAAATATTTACTCTTGGTTCCGTTGTTTTAAAATTTCAGCAACCCTAAAGAAAGTAATAAAGGAGTACTATGATCGCATGTACATTTGCGAAGAACAAAAATGGGATTTGGAACGGGGAGGTCCGCAAGCGGGACTTCGAGGTACCGTTCACAATCGTTTCTTCGATTTAAGGGCCCAATATTATAAAAATGTGAAATAATGGTAGCTAAAAATTTTTTGATAAATATTTTTAATTCTTGTGCAGTATTGGTATTATGTTTTCCATTTTATATTGAGAATCTCCTCCTCACTTAATTTATCTCACGCTTCAATGATGGAAGATAAAAAATAAAAAGGGATTATTAAACTTTCCTGCAAAGAAAAATCTTTGCAGACGATACTGTTTTAACTCTTTAAAAGAGTTTTTGAATCACACCCGATTTTTTTTTACATCGCTGATCATCAAGCTTTTGAGAGAAATCATTCATAATCAGTGATCAAAATTCTAGCAGGAACATCATTCAGATCTCTTGTGAGCGTTTTCTCAAGTCACAATTTGTGACTGGTAAAAATTTTTAATGGATATGCATAAAAAATTTCCCTTCTACAATTCTGTTCGACCAATTAAGATCCTCAAAACGTGATGGAATTCTTTCTAATTTAACTTTTATTTGCCTTTGAGACCTAATCAACATTTCTATGTGATTAAAATCTATTTAGGCTTATTATAGTTATAACAGGCTGACTTAAACAAAGATTTAGATTTATTTTTAGTTCTCACAAAATTACTTTACCAGGAACAAGTCACTTTTTGCCAGAATTTACCAAAACATTTACACCAAACGGGGTAAAACGCTTAGTAGACTTTAATATTGACTGGTGGTTCCGTTGTTATCGGTTTCAGGATATCTAAAGAAGGTTATTAAGGAATACTATGACCGTATGTACATTTGTGAAGAGCAGAAATGGGATTTGGAACTCGAGGTTCGCAGGAAAGACTACGAGGTACCATGCAAAGTCACTAGTAGCGGTTCAGTGACCGAGTTTTACTGTCAATATTCTTCCTATTTTTAATTTTAATATACTCAGTTTCAAATATGTTATTTTTAAAAAGTCACTCTAACATTTAAATATATTTCAAACCTCAGAATTTAATGCCGGATTGTAAATCAGTTTTCACTGTGGATGGTTACGGTTCGGCATCGAGTTCTGCGGGTTATATCCTACCGATACATTATGAAATGAAGATTTTAAATATATATATATATATATATATATATATAATATATATATATATATATATATATATGTATATATATATATATATATATATATATATATATATATATATATATATATATATATATATATGTATATATATATATATATATATATATATATATATATATATTATATATATATATATATATATATATATACTTTTTTCTTCGGTTTTCGGTTCGGTCAGTGGAATAAAAATTAATTTATTTCCTCATAGATGTTTTATTGTTTTTTGTCACAAAAGTTTCGACCTTATTATTGGTCTTCATCAATGTATTTTCTACAAATAGTCAGCAATTAGTTTACGTGAAAATTAAAATACTGTGAAAGTTACCTATAACAATAGCAATTTGCAAAACATAAATATATACATATTAAAAGTTTTTCACAAAACATCGTCACATTTTGAAAAGGTATTTACAATAAAAATACTCAAAGTATAACAGTTTAACACGTATTACTATATTAGGACCAGGAATAACTGCGCTCAGTATGATAAATATAAATAAATGTATTTTAAATTTTAAATTAAAAAAATCGTTTTTACACGCCCCCCGTAAAATAATAAAAAGCTATAAAAAAGATAAATACACACACACAAAAACCGTCAACAATAGATTTATCTACATACTAAGCGCAAGTATTCCTGGTCTTAATATAGTTGTACATATTAAACTGTTATATTTTGAGTATTTTTATCGTAAATAACTGCAAATATTTGGAGATATAATATTTTCGGAGATGAGAGCATGATGCTTTAATATGTAACCGTTAACATGAAAGTAGTGGGGCGGGAGTATGAAACATCTGCTCAAACTGGCTTTCTAAAGGTATAGAATATGACGAGCTTTTGTGAAAAACTTTTAATATTAATGTATTTATGTTTTGGAAATTGCTATTATTATAGGTAACTTTCACAATATTTTACTTTTCATATAAACTAATTGCTGACTATTTCGAAAATTGTTTGTAGAAAACACACTGATAAAGACCAAAATAAGATCGAAACGTTTGTGACAAAAAACAATAAAACATCTATGAGGAAATAAATTAATTGTTATTCCACTGACCAAACCGAAAACCCAAGAAAAAAGAATATATCTAAATAGCGATTCAAAAAAATAAAACAAAAAATTAATTTATATATATATATATATATATATATATATATATATATATATATATATATATATATATATATATATATATATATTTTTATATATATATATATATATATATATATATATATATATATATATATATTGAGAATAAGAACACAAAATTCCTTAAAGAATTATATTTTTGCCGGTTTGAGGATCATTCGATTAGTTCTTGGCCTGACAAAAGTCTTAGAGATTTTTTTACTTAATTTAATATATAAGAAAGAAGAAATAATCGCCTGAATCCAGATCCGGAATGTGACAGCACTTTGAAACGTCCATCATGGAGTTTTTCAACCCGAGAACTTATTGGTCAGATCTGCACGTTTAGCCTCAATAACTGAAACTTTTCAATTGGTTAACAAACGTAGCACCAATCGAGCAGGAAACATAGTATAAAATGTAGTGAAGATTGTCTATTGAGATGTTCACGATGTCAGCAAGCTTTTATAAAGCACTATTTATTTTTTTCTGTCGATTTTATAAGTCGTAGACATTTTTAAGCATCCTGAGCGTGGATCATCTTAAATGGATCTACGACCATGCTAAAAATCAGCAGTTCCCTTTATTACTAATATAAAAGAAGGGGGGCCAAACCTTTAAAGCAAAATCAAATTTTTTTTTGTATGTTCGTCGGGGTAAATAAAATATAGAAAAAAAATTTTCATAATTATTTGGTCATTCTTGCATCATTTCTATTTAAGGCCCAGAATTTTTTGAACGACTCTTATACTTCTCAATTTAAATAATTGATTATCAGCTAGACTAATTTTAAAATTGAACCACGTTTGTAAATTTGAGGTTTATTATATAATATTTCTTAAAATTTACACACCGATTTAATTTATTCAATTGAAAAATTTCAAATGACACAGTTTTGAAAATTTTTATAAATTTTCCTAAGTTTCTTATTAGACAAACCTCACAAATATTGAAATTATAAAATTTTTAAATACCTAAAGTATTTGATAGTATTACTGATTGCAATTTTATAACTCTATCCATTGAAATAGAAGAGAGAGACGCAAGATTTCTCTATAACATCAGTATACGAATCTTTTTTACTTTCAGAATATACGGAAACATTATGCATCTAAATAAAATATAGATTTTTAAGATCATTCTTTTAGATAAAATCGTTGATATTGAGATATATTTTCAGTTCTTGAAAATATTCTTTATCATTCCGAAAAACTTTGAATTGAAATAGCTTTTAATAAAAACTGAGTATATTAAAACGAAAACAAAATTAGGATTGTCTTTATATTAGTAAACTTGGCACTTCAATTCCCAATGCAGCTTTATAATTTTTGAGTTCAAGGGGCACGAAATTTGGGTACAATTGGTAACTGTGTAAATTATTTTTAAATGTATTAGATCAAAAAAAATTATGCCAAATAAATGGAACTAATTAATACGTATCTTTAATAATGAAAAATTAAATTAATCTCACCAAAAAAAGAAAATGTTTTCGATAGTAAATAAGACTTGTGTATATAGTGATATACTTTTATATATTATGTAGTAGTGCTCCATATATTATAATCTACTCTCTAAAATCTAAACAAGAATGATTATTGACAAATTATTGGAAAATTACAGTTAGGTGCTAGCAGTTACCAATTTTTTCGATTTTTATAATTTTGGCCCCTAAAACGAAAAAAAACGAGTGACAAATTGTTTTGTGCTTCATTGATCATACAATTTTTGACATATATCCAAAATATTTGGATTTGGGAAGTTGCTAACTTAAAAATAAAAATAGTATTTAAAACAAATTATTTTGTTTTCATTGTGCACTCACTGATGTTTGTTAGATTCCCAATCATTCTGTCTTCCTCATGTCTATAATTAATTTTGTATTAAAATAGTTAGATTTTTGTTATTTTTAAGCTACAACTTCCAAAATTGGCAACCTATAAAAACTATTAATGGGACGTTATTTAAGTATTAATCTTATGTAATTACTTGTAAATGTATTATTATGATTTTCTCTTATTAATGTTTAAAATTTAAAATGTGTCCCAAAAAAAAAGTGAAACATACTTTATAGGTTTCAATTTACAAAATTCACCCCCAACATTGTAAATAATAAAAGATGTACGTAATTTTACATGAAGCGTCTAGCCGTATTACCATCCCATCCTTGCATACTTTTTGTTACATGTGACTAATCAAAAAACAATATAAATGTTACAAATTACAAAAAGTCAGATTGCTTTAATACATACATTTGAGCAATAATCAGTTTTCATAGATAAGATTAACGATTTTGAAAGTGTTATTATTAATAATGATTCGATAATTATTTTTATCTTAAAATTTTATTTATAAACATGTTGCTTCTATTTCTTTCCTTCTCCTTTGCTTTAGCGCTTTTAACCAAAACTTAAATTTATCATTGACATTCTTTTTTTCTAAAAATAACTGATACTCTTTCTTACTAAATTTTTTTCAATTTATTAAAAATTATCTTTTTAAATATTTCTTTTTTCCGAATAACATCGAAACAATAAATTTCTTTCTCGCTTTAACCGTTGCTGATGCCCTGCTACTTTCTCCTAAAGGTCTGTATTCTTAAGTTAAACTTAAAATTTAATGTATATAACATTATTAACTTAGTTTTTAGGTTGCTTTAAAACATTAAGAATACGAGAAATAGACGGATTGTGTATTTCAGTGTACATTTTTTAATTATTATTATCGCCAAACGCTTTCGGTCTAGCTTAGACCATCCTCATGGCTCAGACCTCGTCAAAGGGCACACCTTAACCCTGCCATTGTGAGAACAGTCTCCAACAACGCCAGCGTAGTGTCCACACAGAACAAGTCACATTTACAATTAAAAAAATAAAAAATCTGTCCCAAATTAAAAAGTAAAAACATTCAAAACACTGTATAAATTAACATTATTAAAATAATAAACCTTTACAATAACAACTCCAAAAGACAGTGAGGTTATGCCACACACAGTCGATACTATGCTATGACTGTGTGTGACATAGCCTCACAGTTTTTTGGAGTTGTTATTGTAAGGGTTTATTATTTAATAATGTTAATGTATACAGTGTTTTGAATGTTTTTACTTTTTAATTTGGGACAGATTTTTTATTTTATTTAATTGTATATGTAACTTGTTCTGTGTGTAGGCTACGCTGGCGTTGCTAGAGACTATTCTCAAAATGACAGGGTTAAGGTGTGCCCTTTGACGAGGTCCGAGCCCTGAGGATGTTCTAAGACCGAAAGCGCTTGGCCGTTAATAATAATTTAAAAAATATACACTGAAATACACAATCCGTCTATTTCTTGATTTCTTCGGTGTACAACCTGTTAATAACTTATTAAGAATACGGACTAGACAAACGGCATGGCCCTTCATGGCTAGAGTTATATATTTCCTCTTTGATTAGTACTTACTATATTTTGGCCTTGGCCTTAAAACACTTCGGGACGTTCCAAATCTCCATACGTATGTAAATAAAATAAATATCTATAGGAATGACGGAACCCACAGCGCTAGAAGTGCCATGCTTTTTCCTATTAGTTGGATTAGTTTTTCTAGTTGTAGTCGTAGTTGCTAGAGACTAGTTTAAAGTATATAGTACATGCTGGTTAATAGAAACATAAATGTAAATATTGATAAACCCATTTTTGAAAAATGCTTTTATACTTTTTTAATTCAGGAAATTTCAACGCTAAACACCAGCGTAAATACAAAATTGCTAAATCTTTGAAGATATTTCATCATCAGAACTGCCCAAGCAAGAAATGTTTATATCAAAGAAGAGCATTGAAAATGGTATTCAGCAAAAACTAATTTAAATAAACATATTTTTCTCTATATACTTTAAACTACCATTTAAATAACTAAATGCTCATATTAAGACCAGCAAAGTTAAAGCATCAAGTCAACAATCAAAATGACTCTAACCCAGCTGCAAGTAGAATTTTTAAAAGTATTTTTGTTTTTAAATGTCTATATTTTGTGTACTTTATTGTAGTACTGTAGATATTTTACGTTTTGTTCTTATATATTTTACTCCATTTATGTATAAAGAAGGAATGCATGATATGGTAACGCAACTTTTTTGCCAATCCTGTAAGTCCATTTTATTTCAAAGTGGGTGTAAACCTGTATATTGTGTATATAATTTTTGTCAGTAGAATGTATCGTGTAGTATCGTTCTATATTCTTATGATTTTACTCCCCTTTAGTTTTGTATATATTTTTAATAATTATTTTTGATCACGTTCTCTTCTCTCTACAAAATCTTATTATGATTATTTTTGTACATATATATTTTTTTATTTTTATTCTCTCTTATAATTTTCCTTCTCTTCTTGCTAATTCCTTCACCCGCTCTATGCTTTTCTTATGTGTTTGTTCACGGTGATTCTAACACAATATATTTTTATTGGATTTAACTAATTTTATAAGTATTTTGTTGCACCGTAGTTACCTAATTTCATGTTTACGTATTTTTAAACTATAATTAAAATGCTCTTTTGTGATTCGAAGTATTTTACGTCAATATAATAGCTAGTTTGTTATAATCTTATACAGTATGACATGCACGGCTTTATTTTTCTTATAATTTCAATATTTATGTGTCTACATTATTCTGTAAAATATGTTAATTATTAACAATAGAGCATTTTATATATCACCTAGGTTAATTCTCTTAAATAATAAAATTCATAAAATTTCGTAGTAGTAAAACTTATGTAACATTTCATAAATCTAAATTTTCATTATTTGACATTAAAAATATTTTTTAAGCTCTAATAATATAATGATTTTGTTTTAAATCTATAAATTTAAAGGAATTAACTAATATGATCAGTTTTTCTCCGAAGCAATTTCTATATTTTTATTTTTTAACAGATTTCCGATTTGAACAGCCAAGTCAACGACCTCAGGGGCAAATTGTGAGTATTACTTTTTACATTGCAATTCTCGATACCTTTGTGTTTGTTTGAAGGTCATAGACAATGATGTTTCTTGCGAAGTAGTAGATATCTGTTGGACTTCCATTGTCTTTATTTTTGTTGAATATCACGACGTTTCGGCTAGTAGTTATCTCTAGCCGTTTTCAAGTGAAACTGAAAACTTAGCTACATGACTATTTACACTAAAAGTAAACGCAGTAGAGTATCCCAATAATGAAAACATCGAATCATTCAAAAGAAGCAGAAATGAAGCAAGGGAATTAATTAGACAAAAGAAAAGAGCAGCCCAAAGAGAAAAGCTGAAACGGGTGGAAGAAAACGCGTTTGGAAATAGCAGAAGGTTTTTCAGTGAACTAGCCAGTATGAGAAATGGGTACAGACCTACACCCGGTAGCATCATAAGAAAAGAAAATAACAACGAACTAGTAACAGATGCAACTGAAATACTAAAAATATGGCAAGAATACTTCAACAAGCTGCTGAATACAAACAATCAGGGGGAAATAACGCGCATAACCTACCAAACAGCAGAAATCCAAGATAATGAACCCTCTATACAGGAAACTATAGACGCCATTAACCGGCTCAAAAATAATAAAGCACCTGGTTGCGATAATTTGCCGGCAGAACTATTGAAAAATGGGGGAACACATCTCCATAAAGAAATACATAAATTAATAGTAGATATATGGAACACTGGAATAATACCTGAAGAGTGGAAGAAAGGTATAATTGTCCCCATCCACAAGAAAGGGGATCGATTAAATTGTTCAAACTATAGAGGGATAATACTATTAAACTCAGCGTACAAAATATTATCTAATATATTATTGAAGCGAATATCACCCTATGCTGAAGAGAACATCGGTGACTACCAATGCGGCTTTAGGCCTAACAGATCCACGGTGGACCAAATATTCACAATACGCCAACTCCTGGAAAAAAGCTGGGAATTCAACAGAGATGTACACCAATTATTCATCGACTTCAAACAGGCCTATGACACCATAATACGAGAGAGTATTTGGATTGCCATGGAAAGCATGGGGATACCAAAAAAACTTATTAGTCTAACGAAACTATGTGTCAACAATACCGAATTATGTGTAAAAATAGGAAACCAAGTCTCTAGCAATTTCACAGTTCGAAGTGGTCTGAAGCAGGGGGACGGATTATCTCCACTTCTGTTCAATATCGTACTCGACATGGTAATCAAGAAAGCGAACATTAATACCGAAATATTCACAAATCAGGGACCACAAATGTTGCTAGCCTTTGCAGATGATATTGACACAATAGGACAAAATACTGTAAGAGTCAAGGAAAGTTTCCTACAAATCGAAAAGGAGAGTCAGAAAGTGGGCCTTAAAATTAATGAAGATAAGACCAAATATATGCATGTAGCACGCAATCTCCGCAGAGATAGAATCAGACAAAACGTAACAATGGAGGACTATAACTTCGAGAATGTCCAAAAATTCAAATATTTGGGAACTGTCATAACATCGGATAACGACATGACAGAAGAAATAAAAGCCAGAATACAGAGTGGTAATAGATGCTTTTTTTCTCTGCAAAAGCTGATAAAATCAAAAATCCTGTCAAGGTCCTCAAAGATAAAAATCTACCAAACAATAATAAAACCAGTGGTATGCTACGGGTGTGAGACATGGACCCTCACAAGGCATAACGAACTTCTGCTTAAATGTTTTGAGCGAAGAATGCTAAGGAGAATATTTGGTCCTGTACAAGACCCAATTACGGGACAATACCGCATAAGAAGTAATGCTGAATTAGAGATGTTGTACCATAGCCCAAATATAATAAAAACAATAAAATCCCAGCGACTGAGATGGGCAGGACACGTCCAAAGATCCCCTGACAACCGACTAATTAACATGGTATGGAATCAAAACCCAACAAGAACTAGACCCCTTGGACGACCAAAATTAAGGTG
Source organism: Diaprepes abbreviatus (assembly GCA_034092305.1). Classification (NCBI taxonomy): domain Eukaryota; kingdom Metazoa; phylum Arthropoda; class Insecta; order Coleoptera; family Curculionidae; genus Diaprepes; species Diaprepes abbreviatus. Next base: position 8,855,792 of record JASJET010000142.1, read on the forward strand.
GAGAGATAATATAGCCAAAGACCTACAAACTATGAGTGTCGACAACTGGAGAGAAGCCATGATGGACAGAAACCAGTGGAGGCAAATCGTTTCTGCAGCAAAAACCCACGTAGGGTTGTAGCGCTACTAGATAGATAGATAGATAGTAGAGTATGACTGAGATGGGTGCAGTTATGCCTGCTATGGCAAAATTATATATTTTTATGCTGCATTTAGTTTTAGTTTACAATTACTGAGAAGTGGTTTCCACACTTCTCTTATATCTAAAAATGGTTTACTAAAACAACTCGGGTTCTGCTGTATAACCTTCTACAGCCAGGATGATGGACTACCGATGGGATCTTCACTCTCACCGGTGGTCGCAAATATTTTCATGGAATGGATCGAGACTTTTGCAATTGAATCCACAACTAAGAAACCAAAGTTATGGCTTAGACACGCAGACGATACTATTATTATTTGGAGTGGAAACGACGAAGAACTTCGAAACTTCCTTTTTCATCTCAACAATATCAGCCCAACTATTAAACTCACTATAGAGAAAGAAGTAGAAAATAATTACTATTCTTAGATGTCTTGGTTGAAAGAAATGGCAGACAAATTCGATCTTCGGTTTACAGAAAAGCCACGCACACAGGACAATACCTTAATTATTCATCTAATCATTCCAACACCAAACAAGGAATTATAAGAAATCTCGTAGATAGAGCCTTAACTCTCTGCAACTCCAACGAGAACTTGACGAAAGAGATTATATTAAAAATGATCTGACAGCCAACGGATACCCAGTATATTTAGTGGATAAATTTCTTGAACAACGCAGAAATAGGACAATATTGACAACGCATGAAGAACGAAAACCAGTATTGAACATCCCCTATGTTAAAGGCATTTCAGAAAAAGTTAGAAGGATCGGAAAACGATATAAAATCAACGTTGTTTTCAATTCAAATAACTCTCTGAGAAGTCGGCTCACTAGGGTCAAACCAACAACTCAAAGAGACATGAAGAACTGTGTATATCAGATACCATGTGAATGTGGCAATTCCTACATTTGCGAAACAAAGAGACCTCTTGACGTAAGGATCAAAGAACATCAAAAATGCACATCTCGAGGAGAAACAGAAAAATCTGGTGTCGCCAATCATGCCTGGACTCATGGACACCACATAAAATGGTCTGAAGCTAAAATACTACACCGAGAACAACATTGGAGAAAACGGAAATTCAAAGAAGCCGCGGTTATACATCAGAACCCGAGTTGTTTTAGTAGACCATTTTTAGATATAAGAGAAGTGTGGAAACCACTTCTCAGTAATTGTAAACTAAAACAAAATGCAGCATAAAAAATATGATTTTGCTATAACAGGCATGACTGCAGTCATGTAGCTAAGCGATTTATTTAGTTTCACTTGAAAACGGCTAGAGATAACTACTAGCCGAAACGTCGTGATATTCAACAAAAATAAAGACAATGGAAGTCCAACAGATATCTACTACTTCTCGATACCTTTGTTACACAACTTTGTTAAATATGTCTATTTTAAACCATTTTTTCTAAAACTGCTGATGACGGAAACAAGTCTTCACAGAAATCTTATAATTTTTCTTTACTTACAGCGTTAAGCCAACCCTTAAGAAAGTATCCAAATACGAGAACAAATTCGCCAAGCTCCAAAAGAAGGCTGCTGAATTTAATTTCCGTAACCAACTCAAGGTCGTCAAAAAGAAGGAATTCACCCTTGAGGAAGAAGACAAAGAGGTAACTATTCTTATGTAAAAAATGACGCGTTTAGTTCAAATTCACAATAAATTTTTTTTAAATAACACTACTCAATATAATTACCGTAGAAATTAATGTTATTGGATTGCATTTTTAAAATTTCGAATGTTTTGAAGAACTTTCAGTACAATATCACCTGCTTTTAGTTTCTAACGAAATCAAACTTATTAGACAGTAGGTTTTACATAAAATCTAATATATAATAAAAGCAAACTTTGCTTTAGCAGGTTTGATTCTTTCCCTTTTTAGCCGAGAGGAATATTTTTGATCTCAGCAGTTGAAACAGTGTACTTTACAGTCCAATAACATGTTTATAAATGAACATGTCGAATTATGTTGGTCATCTACATTTACGTTGATCGTATTCGCCCTTATTTATTTGCTATTGTAACTTTCCATGGACTCATCATAATTTTCTGGGTGGTTATCAAAAACTTTTTTAGCTTTTGCACCTGGTACTTGATAATAAATGAATTTTAAATCATCGCGAGGTATAACTACAATCTTGTTCAGCAGTTTGGCACAGGTGTGTATGAGTTTCTTCACTATTTTATACTTATTATGGAAGATTCTGCAATAAAATTTTTGTCTTGATTTTTATTATATTTAGTAGACTATTCATTCACAATTATTTTGGTCAGCATCAGGAATTGAGAGCTGTAAATGTTTTCAAAGGGTGTTGCTCTCTTCTTCCAATATTTGTTCCTAAAAAACTTTCTCTGCATCGCTTTCAATTCGGGACTATACTTTTCTTTTAAAATATGCCCAGCACATTTGCATTATTATATTTTCGAATTACTCAGTAAAAGTATTATAGATGATTTTTACGCCGTCCATAATCAAGATCTTTGGCTTGAAGGGACTTGAGAACCGATCTTAGATTTTGTCTTTCATCTCTTGAATAATTGGATAATTTATATATAAATATATACAGGGTGATTCAAAAATCGATCACGAAACTTAAGGGAGTGATTCTACTTGACAAAATAAGGGTAGAGCTTCATATAATTTTTTTTCAAAATGTCATTCGTTTTCGAGTTACAAGCCGTCCAAGTTCAAGTTTTTATTTTTTGTTTTTTGAATTACTCGCTTACAGGAAAACCGATTTGACTAATATTTGAAAGATAGGCTAAGTCTTCTGCGCTTCATTATTTTAGTAACAATTCACATTGATTGTTTGCCGCTAGAGGGCACTTTACCTACATTGAAAATTGTTTTTTTGTCATAATTTTTTAGTGTTGACAGCTACAGTAGTTTTTGGCATAATTTCTGAAAGACTGATGCCAGGCCTTTAAAAAAGGTGCTCTTTATTTACATCGCTAAACCCAACGGTTTAGACGTAAATCACCCTTAAAAATTAAGTGGTAAATTTACTTTTCTCATTTCATTACCACCAGCTACCAGGTAAATAGCTATCAAAGTATACTAGAGCTGTCAGTTTAACATCAAATAAATTCGCTTTTTAAACTATTTAATTTATAATCTTAAAATAACTAATAATGGCTAATCACCAATATTCAAATATCGAATATTGTGATATCCATTTTTGTTATGGAAAAGCAAATGGTAATGCAGAGTTGGCAAGAAGATATTATATGGAGAGTTATCCGGAAAGAAATATCCCTCATGCTCAAACATTTTCCAGTGTGCACAGGAGGCTTGCGGAATGTGGTTCCTTTAAAAGTTATAATGGAAATAGGGGAAGACCTAGAACTGCTAGAAACGTGCAACAAGAAGAAAGAGTGCTTGAAATTATTGAAGATAATCCAGGTATTAGTACTAGAAAAATTGGGAATGAAGTGCGGCTCTGTCAGGCTAGTTCATGGAGGATACTAAGAGAAGAACAACTCTACCCGTTTCATTCAAAAAAGGTGCAGGCTCTTTATGACGATGATCGGCCGAGACGGTTGGAAATGTGCAATCAGATCCTAGCTAAGTATGAACACGATAATCGATTAATTGGCGTCATATTATTCACTGACGAAGCTGGTTTCACTCGTAATGGCATAACAAATCTACACAACATCCACACATATGCTTACGAGAACCCAAACAATGTGGTAGAAACGAAACATCAGCGTAGATTTTCACTAAATGTGTGGGCAGGGATAATAGGAGATTACCTTATTGGTCCTCATTTCTTTGATGGCCCATTAACTGGTGACGTATACTTAGATTTTATCCAAAATCGTCTCCCATTGTATCTGGAAGATGTGCCATTGGAAATAAGGGCCAACATGTGGATCCTCCAAGACGGAGCTCCGCCCCACTTTAGTATACGTGTCCGACAGTATTTGAATGCAACGTATCCTGAGCGATGGATAGGACGAAGTGGACCATTGGCATGGGCAGCGAGGTCACCAGACCTTAATCCTATGGATTTTTTCTTTTGGGGTCATTTGAAACAATTGGTGTACGATATTCCAGTAATCAACGTCGAGGATCTTCGCTTCAGGATAATCGAAAAGTGCCAAATTATTAAAGAAACACCAGGAATTTTTCATCGAGTTAGGCGACATTTTTTGAAGAGTGTTAGGAAATGTATGGAAGAAAATGGGGGACATTTTGAGAATCTTTTTTAGTTTGTTTAGTACTGTTTCATTAATTTTTATCAATTAAATGTATATCGCAATAATCCATAATATGAATATTTACTGATTAGCCATTATTAGTTATTTTAAGATTATAAATTAAATAGTTTAAAAAGCGAATTTATTTGATGTTAAACTGACAGCTCTAGTATACTTTGATAGCTATTTACCTGGTAGCTGGTGGTAATGAAATGAGACAAGTAAATTTACCACTTAATTTTTAAGGGTGATTTACGTCTAAACCGTTGGGTTTAGCGATGTAAATAAAGAGCACCTTTTTGAAAGGCCTGGCATGAGTCTTTCAGAAATTATGCCAAAAACTACTGTAGCTGTCAACACTAAAAAATTATGACAAAAAAACAATTTTCAATGTAGGTAAAGTGCCCTCTAGCGGCAAACAATCAATGTGAATTGTTACTAAAATGATGAAGCGCAGAAGACTTAGCCTATCTTTCAAATATTAGTCAAATCGGTTTTCCTGTAAGCGAGTAATTCAAAAAACAAAAAATAAAAACTTGAACTTGGACGGCTTGTAACTCGAAAACGAATGACATTTTGAAAAAAAATTATATGAAGCTCTACCCTTATTTTGTCAAGTAGAATCACCCCCTTAAGTTTCGTGATCGATTTTTGAATCACCCTGTATATATATATATATATATATATATATATATATATATATATATATATATATATATATATATATATATATACATTGCCCGTCAATCACTTTTGCCATGTCTACGCGAGAACAAGTAGAACTTCAAAGTTCTGTATTTCAGTAAGGAATCATAGCATGACATTTCTGAAAATAGTATTTAAAAGCTCTTTGCGAGTACTTGCTTGCAGATGACATGAAGTGTAAATCGATTTTTAATTTTTAAAGGTTTTAACCGAGAATAAAAAAATAAAAAAAAAAAATTTTCGACTTTATTAAATTCAGCGTCATTTTTGTAGAAAAGTTTTTGAGAAAATTATGATCATACGTTTTTTAGAGTTTTCCAGGAGGTTTAAATTACTTTTTTAAAGTTTGATCTAAGTGCATTTTTGAGCAAAATACGGCCCTTCTTACGAAAAAAATGATTTTTTTTCAATATTTTGTATATTTTTAACTGAACTAGATAGAAAAAAACTTCAAAGAGAAAAAATGCCTATTTTTACATGCAGAATGACCTTCATTAGTTCCGAAATGTTTTCAGCAAATTCTATTTTTTTTTGATTTTTCAATTTTTTTGAAAATAAAGACGATAATATGCTGTTTACGACTGATCACTCAGTATGATACCAACGCGTAATTTTTGGACAATTTTTGAAATGTTTTTACATTGGTTTCTTTACGTGATTTCCAATTTTTAATTAGTTATCATAGAATTAACTGTTTACAATTAAACTACACTTAAAAAAAGGAATAAATTGATTATTTTTTCATGTAAAAACATTTGAAACATTGTCCGAATATTACGCTTTGGTATCATACTGAGTGAACAGTCGTGAACAGCATATTTTCGTTTTCATTTTCAAAAAAATTTAAAATCAAATAAACTTAAAAATTAAAAAAAAAAAATGAAAATCGCGAAAAACATTTCGGAACTAATAAAGGTCATTCTGCATGTAAAAACCGGCATTTTTTCTCTTTGAAATTTTTCTCTATCTAGTTCAGTCAAGAATATATAAAACATTGAAAAAAAGTCTTTTTTTTCGTAAGAAGAGCCGTATTTTGGTCAAAAATGCACTTAGATCAAACTTTAAAAAAGTAACTTAAGCCTCTTGGAAAATTATAAAAAACCGTCTGATCAGAGTTTTCTCACAAACTTTTCTTCAAGAATGGCGCTGAATTTAATAAAGTCCAAAATTTTTTTTTTAATTTTTTATTCTCGATTAAAATTCGTCTTACACTTTATGTCATCTGCAAGTACTCGCAAAGAGCTTTTAAATGTTTTTTTTTTCAGAATTGCCATGCGATGATTCCTTTTACTGAAATACAGAACTTTGAAGTTCTACTTGCTTTCGCGTAGACATAGCAAAAGTGATTGACGGGCAGTGTATATCGGTTTACAACGTTGGACGTCTTCCGATACCCAATCGCCATCTATTTCGGTCTGTCCAGAGATTCTCTTCCAGTTCTCTAGCTCTCATCTCTTGGCCGATTCCTTCTCTCCAACTATGAGGTGGTCTTCCTCATTTCGATCTTCCATGGGATGCCCACTCTAAGATCGTTTCAGGAATCTCTCCTCTGGTGCTCGCTGTACGTGTCCATACCATCTCAACTGCTGGGTTCCAATTTCCTCTACGATTGAATGCTGTACCTTCATAATTTTTCCGATTCTGTCATTGGTAACTCTTTCTAACCTGGATCTTCCGGCTCAGCGTTTCCAGAATTCCATCTCTGTAGCTTCTAGTTTCTTTTTGGTTCTCTCTTTTAGTGTTCATACTTCGCAGCTATAAGTAATTGTACTTTTGACAATCGTGTAGTAGATTCGATGTTTATTTGTGTTGGAAATTGTTTGGTCCTACAGTACACTGTTGAGGAATGTGATGGCTCTTCTTCCTTGATTCTTTCTTTCTCTTATTCCCCTATCCATACCTCTGTCTTTTGTGATAGTTAGTCCTAGATATTTGTTCTTGTCGCAGTGCCTAATTACTTGATTGTATTCCAATATCAGGTGTCTCTGTTCGCCACCATATTCCGTTTTTCCTATGTTTATGTCCAATCCCCATTTCCTGTAAAAGATTGTGTATATATGGTATTGTTGTTAATCAGTATGTCCATATTTCTGCATTTTTCTTTCCAGCTGTTTAGCGTCTGTTTGAGGTATATCTGAAATAACGTAGGGGATAGACAACATCCCTATTTGAGACCCTTTGTGATGTTAAAACCCTCTGAGATACTGCTTCCAATTTTGATCTTAGCTGTAGAGTTGTCATACAGGTTTTTCATCGCTTTAATTAGGTTGACGTTCAGATTTGTGTTCTCTAACGCTTGCCATAGTTTGTTTTGTGGGACACTATCATATGCTTTCTTCAGATATACGAACACAAAATGTATTTTCTGATTTACAGCCATTTTTATTTCTATAATTTGTGTGACGCAAACTAGGTGATCAGTCATTGACCTTCCTGTTCCTGAATCCAGCCTGCTTTTCAGCGTCCATGTCGCTATATTCTCTTCCTATTCGGATAGATAATTAATTCTTATTTAAAATAATGTAATTATGTTGAGTAGTGTATATTAATAAAAGACGACTGAAAAGAAGATTTACCATTTATTAAATTAATTAACAGCTATATGATTGGTGGAAGACGGCTAGGTAAAAATTGGAGATTATATAAAAATATACGTTCCAAAAGAATAGCTACACAATAAATTCGTGTTCAAAAAGTTCCCTAACAATGAACTTTACTTTTTTATCTTTTAGCGTGTAAGAAATTGTGTTGTCTTGTTAAATCTACATTTTCATTTAGTTCTATTATATGTCAAAATTGTCCAAGATGGAATAAGTTTTTCTCTACAACTCAACGTAAACTCGTAATGGTTTATAAAAATAACTGTTTTAAATTAGACCTTTATATTCCACAAAAATTTTGTCATGTTTGTGTAAAAAATTTTCATTTTGACATTTGGTTTAAAATAGATGGATTAATGTAAAATCAATCATATTTTAATCTAAATACTTTTTAATTAATTATTATTCTTTGGCTTTAAACTTTATTTATACCGCGGTTTCTCTAAAATTTTATTCGTTTTCCAGAAACCCAAACAAGAAAAAGCTGAGTGGCAGAAGAAATAAAATTTCCAGTTCGATTTTTCGAAAATATAAACATTTTTAAGAAATATATACATTTAGATTTATTTAGACTTCTATTTGTTTCCTTAAACTAAGATTAAAATAAAAAATATATCATTTGCATCGTCTTCTTCTTTACTTTTATATTTTTTTATTTTAAAACTCGAAATTTTTATTTTTGTCAACTTTCGTCAGCAAAATTTTTGAATTTTTTTCCCAAATTTTTTACCCTGAACACAGAAACACTTTTTTCTTTTTGCATTTTGCTTTTTTTTGCATATTATGCAACCCAAATAATTTTTTTCGCTGTTTCTTCTTTTTCATATTTCTTGGAAATTAAGGTGAGCCATTGCTATATTTCTAAATTACGTAGCTTGAATGTGAGGCTTTATGATTCATTAAAGAAACAAATACATTTTAAACAACAAGAGCTTTAGATAGTCTACTTTTTTCTACATAATGACACAACATTCTGTAGAAACAGCTTTTATTAACTTTTTATATGCATTTTCTAACTAATATTACATAAATAAAACAAAAATTTACATGAAAAAATGCTACTAAATATCAATACTTCACCGTTAAGCACCCTTGCACAATATAGCTTCAATATGCCAATTTTCACTAATTTTTTTTATAATGCACCACTCCGTATTATGTTGCACTTCCCACCATATGTTACACATGTTATGTTCCTTGTATTGCTGTAAACTTTAGTTATTTATATTTATCGCAGTAAAGTGAAAATTCTGTGAATATCGAGGTAGAAAATATAAACCATATTTTCAAAATTAAAATTTATCAACATATTTTGTTGACAAAAATATTTTCTCAAAATGTAGTAAGGGAATAATAACGCTTTTATATTAAAAATACTGTTTATTTATATTGTTATTGCGATAAATAGAGTTGCCATAAAGAATTTTATAGGGTAATAACAACATTAAACTTTGACGCCTTCAATGCTCTTCATTTTATTTCTTTCAAGGGCAATGTGGGCAGCAGTAGAAAAAAACGAGGGAGCTTATTGATTGTTTCAAAATGTTCTTTAAAACAATTTTTTTACGGTCATGAACCTATAACATTCTTTAGTTTATGCGTAGCTCATTTTAAATATACTAATTTCGTTTTTCGTAAATTTTCAGAAAAAGCCCGATTGGTCCAAGAAAGGAGAGAAGGTACAAGAAGCCGACGCATGAACACCTCCTTTGTCTTTCCTTATGTTTTAATTTTACCTATATTTATACTGTTACCAAAATTTATTTTTTAAAAGGGTGTGCCTTCCACGTCAAGAACTTGTGTTGTGCTGTTTTGTGACCACCCCTGTACATTTTGTTTATTTCAAGTGTATTATGTGTTTATAAAAAAATATTCTTATTATTACTATTAAAAGAGTTGAAAGAAAGTGTTGTGTTGTCTTATTTGTTATCTTTTGATTTCGTTTTCTTTTTTTTAATTTAGTGTTTATCGTTTTATTTTTTTGTCGACATTTTGATATTCAAATTAATAATTATTGAATTATATATATATATATATATATATATATATATATATATATATATATATATATATATATATATTTAGGGTGAATCACGAAAGGTAGACAATCTTTCGGCGGCGTACAGTTTACAAGAAAATAGCATCATATGTTCATATAATTTTATTCGAAAGATATCGCCCTCAAAACATGAGGTGTAAAATGTAGTTTTCTCAAAATAACGATTGTTCCACTTTATAAAATGTATCAAAGCTGTAATAAATCGACACACAGAATGGTGTCAGGTGAGCCGGGGGTGCTGTACCCGTCGGTCAGATTTTTTAAATATAACATCAATTTTTGAATAGCTTATTATTTCCTTGGAAAAAAGGTAGTCTTCTTTGATTTAAAAAAGAACCATTTTCGAGATAAATGCATATGAATAATTCATTGCATTCAATTTGAATATAATTTTGTAATTTACTATCGGCAGTGTATATTTTTAAAATAATTAAAACAGGTATGTTATTATGAGAAAACTACATTTCACACCTCACACGGTATAGAGACGTTTGTTGAAAAAAGTTATTTGACATCTCATAGAACGTAATTATCGAATATTTACAATTCTAGTCTTCTCAAAAGTCAATTTTTTCAAATAGCAAAAACCTATTTTTATAATTTTATCACATTAAGCATTAAAAATAAGTGTAACTTTGTATAAAGTTGTCTATTCCAAAAATTTGTAGTTTTCAAAATATTGGCAATTCAATATTTTTCTATTGTAAAAATGCTCTACGGCTTTTAAATTTTGTTATTAGTTGGCCATGACGGCGACGCGTGGCGAAAATAAAACAATTGAACCTTACAGAATTGTCACTATTTTTTGCCATTTGACGTTCATTAATAATAATCATAATATTAATCTTATTTATTATTTATGGAGAATGTGATAGAGTTATTTCAAGAACATGCGATATATTCGCGATCCGATATCCGAAGATACAGAAACCAACATTACCAACTGTTAAAAAGATTAAAAAAACTTCAAAAACTTTGGATCTATAAAAGCTAAGTGAAATAAAAGTAAACCAGTTGTTAATAAAATAAGGTTACAAAAATTATTTGACGCTCTTGAACTCCCAAACATTTTTCGCACCTAAGCAGGAAGTCTTCATGGGTGCCTGTTCTTATTGACTGGGGATTAAGTTCTTCAAATGCTATTCTGATAGGCTGCATACAATCTTCCTTAGTGGTTAATGCGGTGTTGTATACTTTATTTTTGATTATCCTCTCTCTCTCTCTAGCATTACAACCCGGGGTGGGTCTTTGCTGACTTCACAGTCTGCCTCCACTTGCTGCGATCCATCATCAATTCCTCCGCGCAATCGACGTTTAAGGTTTGTAAGTCTGCTGCAACTTTATTTCTCCACCTCGTCCTTGGTCTTCCTAGCGGCCGCTTTCCTTCTGGGTTCTCTTCCCATACCAACTTGACGATACGTTGATCTTGTCTCATAACATGGCCGGCCCATCTTAATCTTTCTGCTTTTATTATTTTCACTATATCTGGCTGGTTGTATAGGTCCTCCATTTCCTTGTTTGTTCTCGTTCTATATTGCTGTGTGGTGTTGTCCCTGACTGGTCCGTATATCCCTCTAAGCATTCTTCTTTCTGCGATTTTCAGTCTATTCTCATTTTGTTTTGTCAACGTCCATGTTTCACATGCATATATCATTACCGGTCTTATAACTACTTGATATATTCTTATTTTCGTGCGGCGGGATATATTTTTCGATTTCATTATCTTTTGCAGCCCATACCAGCAGCGGTTGCCTCCTTGTATTCTGTTGTTAATCTCTTGTGTAATGTTGTTGTCAGAGGTGATCGTAGCTCCCAAATATTTAAACTGATGGACCCTTTCAAAATTGTAGTGGTCCATAGTCACGTTCTGTCCTATTCTGTCTCGCCGTTCCGTTTTTGTTGTAGCCATATATTTTGTTTTTTCTTCGTTGATTCGTAGGCCAACTTTTTTTGATTATCCCCCAAATAAAAAAATCAAGTACTGTTAGGTCAAGGGAGCGAGGTGGCCAAAGATGTGGCCCATTCTTGGCTATCCATTGACCATAAAACAAGTTTTGCAGATGATTGTTAACTAAATGACTATTATGTGGAGGCGCCCCATCATGTTAATGAAATAGATTTCTATGATCAGCCAGCGGCCAGTTATCTAAATAGTTCACTTCCAAATTTCTCAAGATGTCGAAGTAGCGCTCACCTATAAGTTAAAAAACGTATTTTGTATCTACAAGTCTTCAAAAATGGCTAACTTACCGTTCAGATTATTTTGGTAGAATTCTAGGGCGACGACGCCGTCATTTCTTATAGCACAATACACTTTAAACTGCCAAGACTCTTGAGAATTTAATTCTCTAAATGAATGTACGTTTGAGTCGCTCCAATAGTAGGAATTGCGTCGATTAAACAATCCATATTTTGTGAATTTGGTTTCGTCAGACCAAATAATATTATCCAGCATTTTCTTGTGACCGAAGTAAAATAAATTGACAGAACTCTACTCTTCGTGGAAAATCAGTGCCTTTTAAATGTTGCACTATGGAATATACATAGGGATGAAAATTGTGTTCCCATAAAATCCTTAAAACTGATGTTTGAGATAATCCAGACTCTAATGCTACATGCCTTGTAGATATTGTCGGATATTCAGCGAAATATCCCAAAATTATAGTTTCAATATTTTCATTATTAACAACTGGTTTATTCATAGTTCTTTTTATTTTTATGGGTCCAAAATTCTTGAAGTTTTCTATAATCCTTTCAACAGTTGGTGATGTTGATTTCTGTTTCTGCGGATATCGGAACGCGAATGTATCGCATGAAATTTCAAAAAAATCCAAATTTTAGATTTTCGGTGAAATAATATATCAATTATTTATTTTTGAAAAGCGTGAAAAAATTAAAATCGAGGTGTCAAATAATACACAGGGTGTTCTATTTAAAAAAAAACATAAGGTTGATCTATAATTCAAAATCTGATGCCTTTAGAAAAAGAAACGAGTACGCCAGTGGATCTTACGTAAAAGACTCTAAAATAACCAGTGGTTATATTTTCATTAACTTAGATATTTAAGATACGAGAGTGGCTGTTAAATGAAAACTTTTCAATTTCGCCTTGTATCTTGAAAATAAAGAGGTGGAGGAAAATTTCATTTGTTGAGTCTTTTGTGTAACATAAAAGTAGCACAGATTCGGGGATCTCACAAGTCTCCATTTTTAATAATAATAGTACAGTCACTGAAGGCTGTTCCCTCAGAAAAATTTGAACCTTCATCGATTTCCGTGAAAATTGGTGAGTAGTTAAAGGGTGCCTCAGGTAACAAAAGTGACATAATGCCGACTTGCGCTTCTGCCATGGAGGTGGATGCCACCCCTTCTCTGCCAACTTATTTTATCAAAAATAACTCCAGGAATCGATAAAAGGACAAATTTTAAGCAAAATATATTCTATAAAATTTTTTTGATAAGTCAATATTTTTTGAGTTATTTTAATGGTTAAAAATGGTGATATTTTAGAAAAAAAATGAATGTTTTGAAACTGTTTTTTATAAATACTTCCAAAACTATGCTTTTTCTAAAAATATTGTTCTTACCAAAATTGAAGCTAATAAGAAAACAAAGAGATTTTTTTTTAAGAATACTGTAAGTTGAATCCAAACCGACTTTTAGATATTTAAAGGGATCATTTTTTTTTTTGGTGAATATTCGAATCCAAGTGTTCGAGGTTAAATAATCGGAAACCGATACATTTTTCGGAAAATACCTATAGATAACTTTTCAAAGTACTTAAAAAGACATTTCAAATAAGCCATTAATGGAGTCTATTGCATTATAACTAAGCGAGTTATGATGATTTAAAGGGATCATTTTTTTTTTTTTGGTGAATATTCGAATCCAAGTGTTCGAGGTTAAATAATCGGAAACCGATACATTTTTCGGAAAATACCTATAGATAACTTTTCAAAGTACTTAAAAGGACCTTTCAAATAAGCCATTAATGGAGTCTATTGCATTAAAACTAAGCGAGTTATGATGATTTAAAAGATCATCTTTTTTTTTGAATATTCAAATCCAAGTGTTCGAGGTTAAATAATCGGAAACCGATACATTTTTCGGAAAATACCTATAGAAAACTTTTCAAAGTACTTAAAAAGACCTTTCAAATAAGCCATTAATGGAGTCTATTGCATTAAAACTAAGCGAGTTATGATGATTTAAAAGATCATCTTTTTTTTTGAATATTCAAATCCAAGTGTTCGAGGTTAAATAATCGGAAACCGATACATTTTTCGGAAAATACCTATAGAAAACTTTTCAAAGTACTTAAAAAGACCTTTCAAATAAGCTATTAATGGAGTCTATTGCATTGTAACTAAGCGAATTATGATGATTTAAGGAGATCATCTTCTTTTTTTTGGAATATTCAAATTCAAGTGTTCGAAGTTAAATAATCGGAAACCGATACATTTTTCGGAAAATACCTATAGAGAACTTTTCAAAGTTCTTAAAAAGACCTTTCAAATAAGCTATTAATGGAGTCTATTGCATTATAACTAAGCGAGTTATGAGGAAAATAAGACGGGACTCTCGAATTTTTAAAGAAAAAGTGAGAAATAGAACTACGCCATTTCCACCAAAATTTAAATTTATAATAATCCCGGTAGAATTTTCTTTATTTTAGTATAAGTAATGAGCTCAAAAACTTTGACCGATTTAGAATGCTTATTTTTTTAAAAAAAAGTACGATTTAAAAAAAACAGAATTTTCCAAATTTCTCTAAAAATTTCTTTTTTTTATAACTCTAAAACTACTAAATATACGTGAAAAATAGCTGACAACAAGAATTTAGATTTTTTCTTAACATAAATTTCGTTTTTTTCTTATTTCTGGATAAAGAGCAACCGAGATATCAACGTTCGGTGTGTAAATTTTATAGCGAGGATCATGTGACCCGAGCCCTTTAACCATTTAACTTTTAAAAATGAGCTTTAAAAATTGGAGATGTAAATGGTCTTATAGCCCTTGAAATTACCTTTAAAATGGTTTTTAAATGAACTCGATAGCATAAAAAATAACGGAGTTATAGTAAAAAAAACAACCGCATTTTTCCAGAGAATTGGACTCTTTTGCAATGCAACATGTGGAACATGCAGCGGTGACATTTGTCAAAATTGCCCCCCAATTGACCAAAAAGAGGAGGTTGATTGTAATTGTGACTTTGATGAAGAGTAGTTTTAAAATTCTCAAAAGTACGCTAGGTTAATTATATAATTTAGCGAAAAATAAATAAAAAACTTTTGAATTTTCATATATTATAATGCTTACTTTAATAATATTTGGATTTAATGTTTTCCTTTTTTACTCAATTAATAAATTATATTTTTAAGAGCCACAAATGCACTAGTAAAAGGTTTCAAAATGTTAAATGATGATTTTTCATTAATTTATGCATAAAGGGTAACTTTGGGGGTTGAGAAGTTGAACTGAATAAATAAAATAGTTCATAAGCAGTGAAAAAGATTTGCTTTGAAGCTGCCAAACCTGCTAAAAAATATTTTTTTTTATTAATTTCACGACAAGGGTTGAAATTTCACAATAAATAAATTATTTTTTTATATTCAGTAAAAACGATTTTAATTTATAAATGCACAATTAAAACGATTAAAGCTGCTAAAAAATAATTTTTTCGTTAATTTCAGGATAAGGGGTGGTTTTTAAGGGTTTGAAATTCACAGTATATCAATAAATTATATCATAAGCAGTAAACAAATGTTTTATGCACTGTAAATGTACGATTTTATTTATTACTTTAGAAACAATTTTTCCATGATTTTCGACTTAAGGGATGGTTTCTAGGGGTTGAAAAATTGATGGAAATAATAAATCATGCTACAAAATGTTAAAAAATATTTATACTTCCTCTTCTTCAGGTGCCATCTCCTATCGGAGGTTGGATATCATCATTGCCACTCTCACTCTATTTGCCGCTACTCGAAAAAGTTCTACTAAGCTACAGTTGAACCACTCTCTCAAATTTCTCAACTATGAAATTATTCTTCTTCCGATATTTCTTCTTCCTTCTATTTTACCCTGCATGATCAATCTAAGCAACTCGTATCGATGGCCTCTCATTATATGTCCAAGATATTGCAGTTTCTTTATTTTTATGTTGTTAATTATTTCATAGTTTTTGTCCATCGCTAGCAATACTTCTACGTTTGTTTTTCTCTCCGTCCAAGATATTCTCAACATTCTTCTGTAACACCACATTTTAAATACTTGCAGTGTTCTTGTTTTAGTGTCCAGCCTTCCAACCCATACTGCAGCACTGAAAATACATAACATCTTAAAATTCTCATTCTTAGTTCTAGAGTGATGTCTCTGTTGAACAAAATGGTTTTCAGTTTTACAAACGCACTTCTTGCCATTTCTCTTCTCGTTCTTATTTCTGTTGTTTGTTCATTATTTGCTGTTATCCATCTCCCAAGTATTTATATTTTTGCACTTTTTCTAAATTCATACCTCGCAACTTTATGCTTGTTTACATGTTTTGTTTTTTAGTTATTACCATATATTTAGTCTTTTTGGTGTTCATTTTTAATCCGTGTTGCTCGCAAACGTTATTTCTTTCGTTCACTAGTTCTTGGAGTTCAGCGGAGCTAGCTATAATTTACAGCTCTTCCGTTTATTATTATTCCCTTACCTTTCGTTGACAGTGCTTCTTCGAAAATCGATTCACTGTACACATTGAATAGTAGGGGTGACAAAATGCATCCTTGTCTCACTCCTCTTCCTATTTCAATTTCCGGACTTGTTTCGTTATCTACTATTATTTGTGCGCGTTGATTCCAATATAGGTTAGTTATTATTCTTAAATCTTTGTTGTCTATGTTTTTTCTTCTTAGAATCTCGACTAGTTTTTCATGTTCAATTTTATCAAAGGCCTTCTCGAAGTCAACATAACAAATGTGTATATCGGTGTTCATATCCATACACCT